>JASPKZ010003078.1:505000-900000 GCA_030220185.1 Diploptera punctata
GAGAGTTTTTAAGTGGTATGGATACGCAGTAAAGATGGGCAAAACAATATGGTCAAAGAAGATCCTACATTGGATACTACGAAGGAGAAATAAATTGATCGGTCTAAACACAGTTTTAAAAATTATCTGGGAGTCTTGAAATGGGGGTGGGAGAGAAGAACTGCTTGTACAGAAGAAATTGAAAACAGAGAAATAATGTAATTTCTAACAATCTACACAATGATAGTATAACAATAATGATAATAATTATCAAAAATGATTTTATATGAGTACTAGCTGGCCCGGCGAACGTCGTATCGCCTTTAAATATTTTTACGTTAACTTTTCCGACGTATTAATAGTTATCTGCTATTCGGGGCGGAAACAAATCCAACAAATCAAAGATCATAAAATAGGCAATTGCCCGTTCCGACTTCATAACGCGTCAGCCCAACGTCTTTTAGGTCCTCCAACATCACGTCTTCCTCTTGCGTGATAATTTCTTGCTAACAATGGATATCTCTCCTTACTCATTTCATCCATGTGATCAATCCATTTCTGTCTGTATTTCCAGACCTTATCCAATAAAGGCTGTGCTTTCAATTCTTCTCTTATATCCTCATTTCTTATTCTATCAAGTCTTGTACATCCTTTAACTTGTCTTAGGAACCTCATCTCCACCGTCTGTATTCTATCCTTCGTTTTTTTCATTGGAGCCCAAGTTTCACGTCCATACAATATTGTGGGAACCGCCACAACATTATACATTTTTATCTTGGTTTCTTTTCTAATTTTATTTTTGAATGTTCTCTGTATTGTTCCACACACCGTCTGAAATTTATTTATATTGGAGTCAATATCTCTTTCCACATTGTAACCAACATCACAGCCCAAATATTTGAAACTAGACACCTATTCTATACTTTGATTTTCTAAAATAATTTTCTAAAATAATGTGGCTAAGGTCTACGTTAAATTATGTTGTAGTAAACTAAGTGAGAAATCTAAATCAGAAAGTTTTTGTTTTACATAATTTTTTAGTTCTGGTACGTTAACTACACCCGGTATAAATATGAGTGGTGGTTTATGTGGAAGTGGTTTTGCTGATTGAGATGAATTTATGTTGTCTGCATTCTCAGTATCATCCATAATTGTATCATAAGGATTATATACATTTATTGATGGAATATTTTGAGGAGGCTTGCTGATTTCATTATACTTTCGTTTTTTTCTACGAACTTGTTGGCAGTTTGGATTCTCATCATCATCATCAAGAAGTCTCTGTATAGTAATATCATCTTGTGATATATTGTAGTCATCTTGTTTTCCATTTAATTGAGGCATGGAGATTGTTTCTGTAATATTAGGCATATTATTATAACTAACAGACTTACTTACAGTTCTGTTATTCCGTTCCTTAGGACCTTCATATGTTTTTAAATTGACATTCTTCTTAAATGTAAGATTTATGTCACATAGGCCTATACCAATTTGTGGAAATTCACTTGATATCTTATCATTCATGGTCTCTAGAACTGATTCGCCATATTGTTCAATGTCCCTTCTCGGTCCAGTTAAGTTTAAATTAAGTTGCTGTATTTCAGCCAGATTACTTAAAACTAATACTTACGCACTAAATTAATATTATTATCAATATATTGAAAATAAAATAAACACTGAACTCACTTAAATTATGAAATAATCAATATTTGTAATTCAATTGAAATTCGCGGTTGCAAGAAAAAAGCACAGCCACCTGGTTAAATAATAACTGTATAGTAATATCATTTTGTGATATATTATAGTCATCTTGTTTTTCATTTAATTGAGGCATGGACATTGTTTCTGTAATATTTGGCATATTATTATAAATAATAGGCTTACTTACAGTTCTGTTATTCCGTTCCTTAGGACCCTCATATTTTTTTTAATTGGCATCCTTCTTAAATGTAAGATTTATGTCATATAAGCCTATACCAATTTGCGGAAATTCACTTGATATCTTATCATTCATGGTCTCTAGAACTGATTCGCCACATTGTTCAATGTCCCTTCTCGGTCCAGTTAAATGTAAATTAAGTTGCTGTCTTTCAGCAGACTACTTAAAACTAATACTTACACAAGAAATTAATATTATCATCAATATATTGAAAATAAAATAAACACTGAACACACTTAAATTATGAAATAATCAATATTTGTAATTCAATTGAAATTCGCGTTTGCAACAACAAGCACGGCCAGGTTAAATAATAAACCAATTACCTTACACCGTCATCTGTTAGAATCGTATGGAACTCACAGATAATTATAACTCTTTGTTAAATAATAAACAAATAATTTGCAATAAAGAATAATGCGACTATAAATTTAGTTATAAACAACCGTTTGTCTCAAGTTGGATCAAACAGCACACAGTGTGTGAAATGTTATTAAAATCGGTTCAGTAGTTTAGGATTCCATCGCGTACAAACAACGTGACACGTAATTTTTGTATATTAAGATATGCCAGAAGGTAGAAGAAATTATGGTAAGCCGAAGAAGAGTGGATCCAACTTTTTAGAAGAAATGTAGGAAATTGAAACAAGCCTTAAATGTTTAAACAGTGAAATTAACATTAATAATAATAATAATTAGTATTATTAATTAATAAAAATTGAATATTTTTTTGGAGTTTTATTTAATTTATAAACAACTTATGTCATAAGCGTCGCAATTCAAACATATGAGTAAAAAAGTTGATAAATTGTATCCAGTTGTACCCAGATTATTCTTATTACAGGCTTAAAATTTTTTAGTGTAATAACTCTATGAAAAAAACCCACGGCTCTACATATATTCCGAATAAATCCATACTGGGACCTTCAAAATCCATCGATTCCGACAGTGGCACAATTATATTGTAAATGTATTTACTTATAAAACAAATTATAAATAAATAATAGTTTTAAAAAACTAAAACAACACGCTTTATTAGAAAAACGAACTAAAAAATTAAAAATAATTTTAAAATCCAACACGCTTGGGATAAATTTAAAGTGGTCAACAAAAAAATAATCTCCAACACATACAGAATAAAACTAGAATTAACAACAAAAACAAAATAATTTTACCATCAAAAGCGTGAGGTTCTCTATATCAATTAATATATTTGATAGTAAACAGATATTGGTAAAAGTAAAGTCTCTAAGAAGAAAATGTAAAAATCATAAAAATCACCCCACGCTTTTATTGGAAACATTATTTTATTTTTGTTGATAACTCTAGGTTTATTCTATATGTGTTTTGTGTATTTCTTGTGTTTGAAGGTATATTTATCATCGAACCCTCGAAAGGGGACCCTGAAACTCCGGGTTTCCTTAGCGTTAAGGCGAATGCCGGAGTGGTCCCCTAGCTCCCACCAGTAAATTTCATTCCCAATTTTTCACTGAGCCGGGTAAAGAGGATGAGAAAGATTTCATTTCGACTTGGCGCTGGTTTTTTCGGACTTCTATATTCCATCATAGGGTGCACAACTTCTCTGGATCGACTTTGGGCTGCTAATGTACAAACTCGCGAGAAACCGCGAAAATAGGCGTGGCAATATCACACAGCCTCCGGATTGGCTCAGAGACACGACTGCGTTTTAGGGCACTTTAAATAATCAAACTTAATTGAAAACACGTCAAATGCATTCATGGACCACATAATATATCACAGAATCGAAATAACATCAATATATATTTCGAATCGTCCAAAATAACACATCTTCAAAAAGGGGCGTGGCATCCCCAGACAGCCACGCGAATGGCTAACACAAATTCGTGACAATAATATATTTTAAATTAAATTAAACTAATAATATCTCGGTATTAGATTTAAACAAGCATTAAGAACACCCATGGATATCACTCGAACATGATATCCTAATAAATTAATACAAAAAACAAGCTTCAAAAAATCACCAGCCTCTGATTGGCTGACGGCCACAAGCGCCATATTCAAAAATTACGAATTCATATACTAGTCGGAGCACATCGTCGCTACCATGCAGGTTAGAATGATGGTTTTCGTTTTAATTATTGTCAATTATCGGTACTTATTCATTTTCTAATTTACACCGGGGCTAATGCTTAAGCAGGAACCCGGGGCTCTCCTTTCTAGGACATCCTGGAGAGTCAAAAGGAATTGCTCACCGCTTGTCATTAATTTGGCTAGCCGCAGGGCCTTTCCACCAAGACTACCATTCATACATTCTATATGTGTTGGAGATGATTATTTTGTTGACCACTTTAAATTTATCCCAAGCGTGTTGGAAATATAAAATTATTTTTGAGTTCGGTTTTCTAATAAAGCGTGTTGTTTTAGTTTTTTAAAACTATTATTTATTTTTTATTTTTTAGTTTTAATATTTTACAGAATAAGATAAAAATGTAAATATCTTTAAATTCGATACAATTGTAGTATGAGCTAAAAGTAATACTCTTCTAAAAAAAATCCTCGCCAGCCAGATTTGAACCAGCGACCTATGGATTACTGAAATCATATTACACTAGCGCAACGCTCTACCAACTGAGCTCTTACAACGATTGATTAAAAAGTCGACAACTCCGCAACCTATTATACCAGTTTTAATTTGTTTTTATTTTCTGATAATTCTGGCTAGGATTTTAGAAACAAGATATGATATTATTGTAGTGTCACGGGTCCTTTATAAGTATACAAAGTTTCAAGTCGATCCAATGTTTCTAAGTGGGTGAAAATCGTGTTCAAATATTCCGTTACATAAATATAAAGACACTTTTTTTGATTTTCTGATGATTCTGACAAGGATTTTAGAAACTAAATATGAAATTATTGTATTGTCACGGGTCCTATACAAGTATACAAAGCTTCAAGTCTGTCCTTTGTTTCTAAGTGGGTGAAAATCGTGTTCAAAGATTCCGTTACATAAATACAAAGACACTTTTTTTTATTTTCTGATGATTCTGGCAAGGAAGTTAGGAAATAAATATGAAATTATTGTATTGTCACGGGTCCTTTACAAGAATACAAAATTTCAAGTCGATCCTATTATTTTAAGTGGGTGAAAATAGCGTTGAAAGATTCCGTTACATAGATAGATAGATTGATACAGGTCAAGCTAATATAAAGCGTGTAAAAAAGAAGTAAATTATTCAAACGAAATATAAAGGATCGAGTATTATAAATAGTTTTTTCATTATTTGATTATTAAAAATTACTATTCAGCAGAAAAGTACAGTAATATAGATAAAATGTTTTAAAACTTATAAAATAATTAAAAAATTAAAATGAAGTCTTTCATCAATAAACCTTTTCATCGAATAATGAAAATGTGTATTATTTTACAAGAACTGTAAAATAATACATTAATGTACATTGGCATCTTTTAAAAGAAATCTAAATTTATATTTGCTCTAATCTCGACTTCATTATTACCCAGTGTAAGGTATATACGTATATATATTAATTGGTGTTTCTCGAATAATTTATCATATTTATATTATTATTATATTATTATTATCGTATGTATTATTATTGTTATTATAATTATCGTAAGTATTATTATTGTTATTATACTATAATATGTTTGTACATGAAATTTACATCATCATCATCATCATCATCACTCCAGGGATTAGGCAATTGCCCGTTCCGACTCCATAATGCATCAGCCCAACGTCTTCTAGGTCTTCCAACATCACGTCTTCCTCTTGCTTGATAATTTCTTGCTAACAATGGATATCTCTCCTTACTCATTCCATCCATGTGATCTATCCATTTCTCTCTGTAATTCGTGACTTTATCCAATAAAGGCTGTACTTTCAATTCTTCTCTTATATCCCCATTTCTTATTCTATCAAGTCTTGTACATCCTTTTACTTGTCATGAAATTTACATTGCTACATTTAATGTACCGGTTCCTCCATTACTAAGCACGGATGTCGTTTGACCAGGCCAATCCCACCATCACAGGAGCAAATTAAATGAATCTCAACGATTTACATGAATATTGAGAACTGATGGAATTAAGATATTGGTAAGTGAAAACTGGTAAAATCTATGAAAACTGTACTGGCTCCGTTTCGTCCACTATGAACTCTGGGTTAGAGTTACCGTGACGCGTTCTCGGGACACGAAGATGAATAAAATTTATTAATTTGTGTTAATCCTATCTTACAATATTTACAAAAAAATTGATGTGAAGTGATGGATTGAAAATTTTGGGAAGGGAAAACGGAAAAAAACACGAAGAAAAACCTGAGCCGGCACCGATTCGTCCACCACAAATTTCAAGACCGACCGAGACACGAACGCGGATGAAGATTATTAAATATGTTTAAACCTGTAGGTCCATAGTTAGGTTACAAGAAAAAAGTTATTAAGTCCAAGAAATGAGGTAATAGTAGTAAAAACAATACTTCTAAATTCATTCTGAACCACCGTTGAGGATGTTGTATAAAAAGTTAAAATGGCAAACATTAGTACTTGAGATGTCTGTCGCCTTCAATCAATTAAAAATATTAAAACCTTACAGGCGTTTCTGAACTTATTATTCCATCTTCAGCAACTTCAGGTCTGATCGGTTTCTGATGAAGGAACAAGAATTTCTGAAAGGCTTATACGATTTTAGTTAATTTTAATTTGTTGAGGACGCATCACATCTCAGGTACAAGTTTTACTATTTTAATGTTTTTAATAGGGTTAACATAATACGCTCTATCTAAAAGGGCTATGACTATTATTTATCTCTTAATAATTTCTTATAATGAAACTTTTAGAGCAACCATCATTAACTTGTTAGCCACTTAAATCGGAGCATGATTCCTCAGTATTTGGGTGGTGAGATATCTCTTAGATGAAGAGTTGAGGAAAAATGTTGACTTCATGCATAACTTCTCTCCTCGATAGCACAGTGGTACAATATTTCATGTGTTGGTTTGTGTTCATACTTCATGTTCAGTGTAATCACTTAATCAATACAACACTTTATGGGAAGGAAGATATTTCATTACACTGGTCAAATGATTTTTGTCTCATGAGTACCGTTAGTTGCATTTAATGCAGTTTTTATCGTGTTTTGAAATATGTATTCGGAATTTCTCCATCACCCACAGTTTTTTTATTCCAATATCAATTAATGGTTTTGAATAATTATTTTTTTAATAACAAACATTAAAGGGAACACGTCAAAATCAAAACATACAGTGGTGTACCCTGACTTGCAACCTGCAATGGACCAGTTCCACACTGCGAAGAATTGCCCATACCAAAGCCTCTAGAACATTTGACAATAGACGAGTAGAGCTCAGATTCTGATGGAAGTAAGGAAGAAGATGAAACAAATTTTGGTGATACAACTTTTGAACACAGCTGTTCATCTGTGCCTCATTTATTGACTCAAGAAGATCTTAACGATCTCATACGAGATTCAAAGTTATCAAAAAAACGGTCTGAAATACTTGGTTCCCGGCTAAAAGAATGAAATCTTTACACCTTGCGTGATTGAGACAAACCGATATCATATTTGAATTCAGGAGAACAAATACTCTCATAATCACATACTTGTCTTTCTGAGATAAAAATGAGTTTATTTCTTGTTTCTCAGTGTTATAGAACAAGGTAATTGCTACAAATTGTTTAATTTGTATTAAGAATCATTATTTTTAATTTATTTTCGTTATTACTAAAGACAAATCTTTAAATTGTGTTGTTACGTTTTCATTATAAAAAATATTAAGAACAAATAATAAAACTTTTGTTTTTAAACTTCTATAGGCCTAATTGTCTTTGTTCCGTTTAGTAAAAATGTGGAAATCATAATATATTATTTTTATTATTATTATTATTATTTTATAATACTACTGACACCTCCAGAAATGTTACATGCGTTGATGGAAATCACGGTCTCTTACTTTGAATGAGGGGACACATTTACGAGTATGTGAGAATAAAGTTTTGAGTAAAATTGTTGGACAAAATCAGTCAAAGGAGCAAGTGATTTGAGAAGAAGACAACATAAAATAGTTTTAGTTAGTTATTAATGATTAAGAAAGTTTTCTTGGGTTTTCCGCGTTATAGATTCAAGGTCCTACACGCCATTGCTTGATAATCCCATGTGGGATCATGCCGAAACGTCGGAATCAGTGGTCAGAGGCCGACCTTGAATCCATGACGCGGAGAACACAAGAAAACTTTCTTAGTCATACTTATATCCGTGAAAATCTACAATAAACACACACTCACACACACATACCCACACAGATATATGTATATAAAATATGCGGCCCCCTGCGGTAGGGGTGTCTCTTGTAGCGGGTACATACATTTTGGGTTCGCTGGTATAAGACTTCAAAAATTTAAGGCAACGTACAAAGTAGCGTATTAGTGATTAAGCGAATTATAGGTGGACATAATTAGTTTTATTGTTCCGATCAATAATATGCATATATAGTTCTAGTAGTAGATAATATCAGATTCACGGATGGTGTGGGCGTGTTTCAGTGGATCGAAGTATCTCGGTAATGAAATTCACAATCACATGTTCTAGCAGTTCACACCCGCCCTATATTTGCTGTAAGAATGACAGTTATTATATGTAGACCTACACCAATAAAATTATTTGGATTCGATATTTAGCGATTTAGCTGCATTAAAGCGACTTAGATACTTCCTTGTAAGTAACCCATTTTATAATCTCACCGCCAGAGTGTACTTTAGAACTCTAAGTTCTCAAAATATAAACACCACCCGTATTTGTTGACCTGTCGACCCACTAAGGCCCTAAATTCGTCGCTCTTTCTTCAATTTAGAATTGCTTGGGAGCTGAGCTCCAATTAGGAGAGAACAATAGAGGGCACGTGCTTATATTTATCCTAAGATCTGTGTGTGTTCGGATACACCCTCCATTCTACCATTTTAATTTTTGTAAGCCGATATCTTCATAGGTCCATGCCACTTTTTACAGACACACCATCTTCCTCCTCCATGTTATAGGGGGTGACATTAACAGTGCTTCGGACTTATGCTTTTCTCGCCCAATTAAATGCTTGGAGGTGTCCAACAAAATTGCGTACGAAGCTCCACGAATGGTTATTTTATTTACGACACCTTAATTCACGGGGTGTATTTCTAAGAATTTCTGTTGCAGAATACCGCTCGCTGTAGTAAAGGAGTGGACATTGCCTAACTCACAACAAATTAGTTAAGTTCATTGATATCTAAACTCTTCTGCCCTATCGAAAAATTAAATACAAGATATTCAGATAGAACAAATTTGGAAAATTCCAGAACAAATTAACAGTGAAATGCCATAGATAATAAAGCAAATGCGATTCAAAAACAAGATGGCCACTTTTTAAAAATAACAAAGAAGTGGCTAATAATGTAGGAGAATCAAGAAAAGATAAAATTTTATTCCATAAAGATGGCAATATGATTGGGAAAGACGCTAGGAACATACTCGTATTATATATTTGTAAACAAATAAACGAAGTAAAAACCCAAAAACCCCTTACCTGAAGATGAAATAACCTTGGATGAACTAAATTATGCATTAGGCCCCTAAGTCAACAGAATTTCAATATATCACAAGGAGTAAGTGGCATCCATGGGCAAATGCTTCGAAATTTAAATACATATAGCAAAAAAAAAAAAAACTTGGTTCAGATAAAATAAATCCTGAAAAAAGACGAACTAAAGAGTGGAAACACTATTATTGTACCTATCTATAAGACATGAAATAATGACAAGGAACCCAAACGTTATCGCATGTAGCATACACATGTATGGCATGTCAAATATTTATGATGATCGTACTACAAAAACTCATACACCACATAATCATAAACTACTCCCTGAAGAACAATATGGATTTAGATCAGGAAATACAACAAGCGATAACATATTATCAACACTGACTGTACTATAATCAGAAAGTAAAATATGCCCAAAATTGAAAACCAACGAAACACGCTATAGCAGCTTTTATTGATTTAATCCAGATATTTGATACATATGGATGAACAAGCTAATTATAAAAATATACCACGCAACTAAAATAAACGGAGGAGCCCTTTCCTGGATATGCTATTTTCTTTAACTGAGAAATTTTAAGGTAAAATATAACAATGAATATTCAAAGCATATAAAAAACTCCAAAGTACCCCACAAGGATCTGTTCTGAGTTCAGTAATTTTTACATTGTATTTACAAGGCATTCAAAAACAACATTACACTATTTGTAGATGACATAATTATCTGGACATGAAATATCAATGTGAAAGAAGCAGAAGAGTACTTAATTCTGTAACATCGGTAAATAAATATGCATCAGAATATTTTAACCCTGCTAAATACAAATTGTCTTTACTACAAATAAGAAATTATATAATTCAAAACTAGTAGTAGTAGGACTTTATTAGACAAAAAGTAAGATATTTACAATATTATTTACAAACATGGGTCGCACGGGCAGTAAGCCGTACGTGCTGTTGACAGTCCGTTACAATAAAGTAATAATTGGTACTAGTGTAAAGAAAAATAAACAAAAACAGCAATAACATTACAATTACATAAAGAAAACACAATAAAAATATTACCATTAAATAATAACACAATAGCATTATACACTAAAAACATTAACATTACAATTACATGAAGAAAACACAATAATATTACAATTAAGTAATAACACCATAGCAATCTAAAAAAACATTAACATTACAATTACATAAAGAAAACACATTAATATTACAATTAAATAATAACACAACAGCATTATACACTAATTAATGTATATATAATTGTTAATAATTAATGGTATTGCATTTTGATAACATATATTTATTCATGAATGAGTGTTGTCATTATTTTTCGCGTTTTGTCCAGAAATTTACCGAGGTTTATCCAATTTTCTGGATTTAACAATAACTCGTAGCAGTGCCAATCTTTTCCGATTTGAATTTAGAAATCTTTCCGGGTATAACTGGCGTCTCCAAGATTGTAAATCATTACATTTTCCTAATATATGTATCTCATCTTCAAAGTTCCCGCACATTGGACATATTCGCATATCGTGATCGTCGCTAATTTTTAGAAATTTCCATGCCCCTAGCCTAAACCAAGCAAGGCCTGATCTCTCCTTAAATCCTAGGTTGAGTATATACGATTCTTTTCCCCAGACGTGTTTTAGGTCTCTTTGTAAACACAGTGAGCGTTTTCCTGTACATTCGGCGATTCAAAACTAAACATATAGGGTGTCCGAAAAGTCTCTAACCATTTCTGGGAAGGAGCAGTTTAATTCAAATGAAATGTTTGTAGTATCAAATAAGGCACTGTAATAGGACGAAATCACTACAGTTCGACATAACTGCCCTCTATATCGAAGCAGAGTTGCCATCTCTCCTCAGCGCACCTAAACACACGCCGCAACATTGCTGGGGTAATTGTCGCACCGATGCGATGCCGAAATGCTTTCACGCAGGTGTAGCAAATCCCTAATCTAGACCTTGTAAACCTGACTCTTGATGTAACCCCAAGTAAAAAAGTCCAAGGGCGTTAGATCAGGCGAGCGTGCTACCCAGATCCGTGGTGAGCCTTGTCCAATTCGGTGTCTGGGAACGTCTGGTTGAGGTAATCACGCACAATGTGTGCAAAGTGTCGGGGGCGCCGTCTCGTTGGAACACCACCAAATCCGGAATGTTGTCTGCAAACAATTGGGGCTCCAGGAATATCTCAAGCATGTCCAGGTACGATGTTGAATTTATTGTTGCTTCAGCAAAAAATAATAGACCGTAAATGCGCTCTTGGGCGAGGCGCAACAATACGTTCACCTTTGGAGTGTTACGTTCCAATTCCATGGCGAAGTTTGGTTGTTCATCAGTCCATATCCTGCTGTTATGGCGACTGACGAGGCCACAGGTATGAAAGGTAGCCTTATTACTGAATAGGACGTGTGCCAACAAATCTTCATTGTTTACTGCCTCAATTAAGTCGTGGCACATGGCCATGAGTGCCGCATAATCTTCAGGTTCAAGATATGGAGCACCTGGATGTGGTAAGCCTTTTTCTTCAGTATGAAGTGCAAGATTTGCCACACAGTGGATTTTGGGATGTCGTGTTCCCGACTGAGACGAGGTACCGACGAACTCTGCTCGATCGCCTGTCGTATGGTCTGAACAGTTTCCTGTGATGTCAATGGCAGTCCAGAACGTTCCTAGTCACAAACATTCCCAGTTCTCTTGAATTTGTTCACCAAACCTCTTATGGTTGTTCACGTTGGGGCTTCTGTTCGGTGCCGTCGGCGAAATCGTTGTTGTACCTCAGCGAAGGGCAGTCCATTGAATCTCCAACTTACGACTTCTATTCGTTGTTGTATGGTCAATATATTTCATATTACCTACAATAGGTAAAAGGTAAAAGTGATCCCACAACAGGCCTCAGGAGGCCCTTGGGGTAGTAGGAGGTTAAGGCTCCCACTTTTTCTAGACAATCGGCACTTTATGTCAGCCGGGTTGTCAGCCCTGCGTGACGGCCGCCTTTACCCCAGAACAAGCGTCTGGTACTCATTTCAGTTAGAGGCTGAGTCGACCCCAGGGCCATAGTGCCGCCAGAGGGTTTGGGTCAGTTTAAAAATCCTGACCTCAACGGGACTTGAACCCTTGACCCTCCGGCTTGTAGCTCAGTGCCTTAACCACTACGCTACGGCGTGCACCTACAATAGAGAGTAAAAAATTAGTGTTTTCTCAGAAATGGTTAGGGACATTTCGGACACATTGTATATTTGACGAATGAACTCCGGAAATTCAATACAAATCCTAAATATCTAGGTTTCACCCTTGATCTACAAATCAATTTAAGCAAACATATAAAAAATTGCAATAAAGAAAGAAAGAGATTAACTTTTTTTTTAATCTTAGCAGGAAACGACTGGGTTGCACATGCAGCAACATTTAAAGCAATAAACAATTCTCTAATAAGACCAACTCTATAATACGAATTTCAAATCTCACAGCAATAAAGTAATTTACAGAAACTTGAAAGACTACACTGAATTCAGACAGAATAATAACATGTCTTCGTAATTACTGACCAAATGAATAACACTTTGTGAAACAGACATGTTACTTTTAAGGCAGAATAATATATTAATAAACTTAGAAGCTTCGGAAAACAAAACATTCCAAATAATTAACTGAAAAGCAAACTTAGATTAAAAAAACTCTCCTTTCGGTGTAATTTACAAAATCAATATATGCACTATTGAGGTTACAGAAACATACCTTTCTACTCCTATCATACCACATATAAGATTAGAAAGTACATTTTAGCCCAAATTTGCAACATACTGCTAACAAAATGAACACCTGGAACACCCGAAGTTTGGTCAAACAGGCAGCGGAGTTTTTGAAAATGGATAATGGCAAAAACAAGAACTAAAATGAAAAAATCCTGATCACAACTCAGTATTTAGATATTATCTGATAGCGATAGATTGTGCTTTGAAATCCAATGCAAGGTGTACGGACTCAAAACATATTTCACAGACAGCAAGAGTTCCATAAAACATCTTCAGAACTACCAATGTTAATGATGTAACAGGAATAAACGATTTAAAAGACTCAAAGAACTATATTATAAATCTGAAATACATTTTCAGTGGATTCCATCACATGTGGGTATTCAGGATAATAAAATAATAGACAGTTTTGACAAAAGAAGGGCGCAAAGACGAAACATCAGAAACAGAATCTTTAACTTTCTTGATAACTAACTAACTACCTCATTGGCACTATCAAACCCGTAGGTTCATAGCCGCGCGGATATTAGCTTTTCATACATCCTATCCTGAGCTAATGCTTTCCAAACATTCCCTGTATAATCTACTTCCCTCAAATCATAGTTAATGTTATTCTCTCACCTCATTCATGGTCTACCAACTGGGCGTTTTCCCCCTGGTTTTCCTACAGGAAGCTTCCATGCATGTCTTTCATTCCCCACTCGTGCTACATGTCCTGTCCATCATAGTCTACGAGACTTAACTCTTCTTATTATATCTGGCTTCCTATAAAGCTCATGTAGTTCATTGTTATGAAGTCTTCTCCATTCACCTATCTGTTTATCTCTCTTCGGTCCAAATATTTTCCTAAGAACTTTATTCTCAAGTACTCTTAATCTGCTTTCTTCCCTTAAAGTAAGAGTCGATGTTTCGCACCATATAATATAACTGGCGAAATAAATGTTTTATATATTTTCAGTTTAACGCTTTTTGAAAGAAGTTGGGACGTCAAAAGTCCCTCTATGTATAATATCACGCATTTCCAGAATTGAGCCTATATTTAATTTCTTTGTTCATCTCATTCCCATCTGTGATTATTGTTCTTAGGTATTTGAATTCAGGCACTTCCTCAAAATTTCGCTCATTTGTTATTAGCTGTCTGGTATCTATTCAAATTTAAAAGAAAGACTAACCAATTATGTATATTACTATCACGAATAAACTGGTATAAAGGAAAGAATCACTGAAACTCCATCTTTTAAACACTGCAACGAAAAGATCACACAGCTGTAGCAAGACTTAAAACAGGACGCCTTAGAACTCTTAAAATAATAGACGGCAAGAAGGCTTTCCAATCTGCTCAAAGTGTAATACAAAAGAAGTATCACCACAACATATACTCCAATGCAGCGACAGCTCAGCAAAGAATCTCTGACATCAATCTGCAGATTTAATAGCATTATTTGGAAACAATCACCTCATGCACATGGCTTAGAAAACCTTGGAGAAGTAACAACAACAATATTGCTAGCAGTAAATCTTTCCTTGCAGACATGTAAAGGTAAAGTGATCCCACTACAGGCCTCATGATGCACTTCGGGTAGTAGGTGGTTAAGGCTCCTCTTTTTCTAGACAATCGGCTCTTGATGTCAGCCGGGTTGTCAGCCCTGCGTGACGGCCATCTTTACCCCATAACAAGCGTCTGATACTCATCTCAGTTAGAGGATGATTTGAGTCCAATAACGTAGTGCGCCAGAACGTTTGGATCAGTTTAAAAAATCCTGATACTACCGGGATTCAAACCCTCGACCTCCCGGCTTGTAGTGCAGTGCCTTAATCACTACGCTACGGTGTGCGTACAAATTATAATTTATCAATCCTAAAGTTAACGTTTACAAAATAAATTGCCACTTAACATTTCAATTCCATTAAAATAAAATCTTTTTTTACATGCTTTATATTAGCTTGACCTGTATCTATCTATTTATCTATCTATCTATCTTACTTACTTACTCACTGGCACTATCGAACCCGAAGGTTCATGACCGCGCGGACATAAGCTCTCCATACATCACTATCCTGAGCTAATGCTTTCCAATCATTCCCTGTATAATCTACTTCCCTCAAATCATAGTTAATGTTGTTCTCCCACCTCATTCTTGGCCTACCAACTGGGCGTTTTCCCTCTGGCTTTCCTACAAGAAGCTTCCATGCACGTCTTTCATTCCCCATACGTGCAACATGTCCTGCCCATCGCAGTCTACGAGACTTAACTGTTCTTATTATATCTGGCTTCCTATAAAAACCATGTAGTTCATTGTTATGTAGTCTTCTCCATTCACCTGTCTGTTCATCTCTCTTTGGTCCAAAAATTTCCCTAAGAACTTTATTCTCAAATACTCGTAATCTCCTTTCCTCCCTTAAAGTAAGAGTCCATGTTTCGCACCCATATAATATAACTGGTAGAATATCTATCTATGTAACGGAATCTTTCAACGCGATTTTCACCCACTTAAAATCATTGGATCGACTTGAAACTTTGTACGAGTATACTTGTAGAGGACCCGTGACAATACAATCATTTCATATTTATTTTCTAAAATCCTGTCCATAATCATCAAAAAATCAAAAAAAGTGTTTTTGTATCAATGTATCGGAATCTTTCAACGCGATTTTCACCCACTTAGAAACATTGGATCGACTTGAAACTTTGTATACGTGTAGAGGACCCGTGACAATACAATAATTTCATATTTTGTTTCTAGAATCCTGGCCAGAATCATCCGAAAATCCAAAAAATTAAAACTGGTATAATAGGTTGCGGACTTGTCGACTTTTTAGTCAATCGTTGTAAGAGCTCAGTTGGTAGAGCAGTGAAATCTAGTGGTATATAATTTCAGTAATCCATACGTCGCTGGTTCAAATCCGGCTGGGATGGTTTTTTACAGAAGAGTATTACTTTTAGCTCATACTATAATAGTATCGAATTTAAAGATATTTACATGTTTATCTTATTCTGTAAAATATTAAAACTAAAAAATAAATAATAGTTTAAAAAAACTAAAAGGACACGCTTTATTAGAAAACTAAAAAATGAAAAATAATTTTAATATCCAATACGCTTGGGATAAAATTAAAGTGGTCAACAAAAAAATCATCTCCAACACATGTAGAATAAAACTAGAGTTATCAACAAAAATGAAATAATTTTACCATCAAAAGCATGGGGTGCTTTTTATGATTTTTACATTTTCTTCTTAGAGCTTAATTTTACCAATATCTGTTTATTATCAAATATATTAATTGATATAGAGCACCCCACGCTTTTGATGGTAAAATTATTTTCTTTTTGTTGATAACTCTAGTTTTATTCTACATGTGTTGGAGATGATTTTTTTGTTGACCACTTTAATTTTATCCCAAGCATATTGGATATTAAAATTATTTTTCATTTTTTAGTTTTCTAATAAAGCGTGTCCTTTTAGTTTTTTTAAACTATTATTTATTTAATCATATCTGTTTATTATATCAGCAATAATTAACGACACTCGTTACGAGTTTTCTACCTCAATCTACATTTGTATACAACTTGTCAATTACAATCCAGCTCCGTACAAAATAAAGTTTTTTGCGATATGAATATGAACAGCCCCCTCACTGTAATATTACAATAGGGCCTATGCTTGAATTTGTTCATTTGTCAGTCCAACGATCTATTAGCTGGGAAGTTAAGCAGCGATATATAACGAGAATGTCGGAGATTCTTTACAACATCTGACGTGAACTTGTTTTGTAATCGTATATCATGCGCCAACAAACGCCAAGCGGTTTACACTATAGAATCAGGGACATAGCCAACATATACACCTATGAAACACCAACGTAAAAGCTAACCTAACGCAATTTAACCACTCTAACCTGTGAAAGAATGCAACGGCCAAAAATAAATGGTAAATTCTGAAATTTTGAAGTATATGTGTACAGCTACTTAGTACATAATCTTTGTTGGCTGAATTGTATATTCGTTAAAATCAATATGGCTGTCACGTCTTCATGCTACGCATGTAGTTAAATATCATAGAAAATATTTTGAAATAATCGTTAGAAAATATGTAAAAATCATACTAAATGTTGGGAAATAATTTGAAAAATGAAACCCTAAGAATATAATTAGATAGGACTTTATGAAGGAATTAAAAACGCCATGAAAGAATTAAAAACGTCGCTTCACAGGTTGTAAAGTACAGCCAGAATGTATTAATTTTCCGCTGCATACGTAGTTTCGAAAAAAAAAGTTAATAACACAATAATATGCGTAGGCCTATTTGTTAGTAGAAGAAATAATCAAACGTTATAATTAATTCTTGTCAATATTACTTTTGCGCCGTTCTGGGAACCGCCAGTGTCTTCATGACCCTGTCTGTTACTCCCCCGACCTTATACATCTCGCTAACGAGAGCAGAGCAACTTAAGCTCCCTCCCTAGAGTAAAGATATGATTACGTCTATTTTAGCTATCCATAAGTCAGACATTTATAAACTTTTAAGCTTTAGTTGACTCATCTAAAAATTCATATTTTTGAAATTAACAAAATATCAGCTATATATAAAACTTGTGATTTCAAACGTGTGTATGTTAAAATATAATTAAGTGAACCAAAGATGTTTGAATGATTTTGAAATGTTTTGAATCGCCACATTAAAAATGAATTTTATATAAAATATAGCATTGGTAAAGAACAGTTGAATTAATTACTATTGGGTTAGTGTACGTAAATCCCTGCGTTTATTTACAATCAAATAAAATGTCAATAACAATGATTGTCACATAACCACAAATTCAAGTTTAAATTACTGTCCTGCGGTAAATGCTAGATTGATGAATTTTTGTATGAATTAATTTAATGCATAGAAATCTCCAATATTTTTTTTTTTTCAATTCCACAAACCATTATATAAATGGACATAAATTCCCACATACCTAACTTTCTCACTAACCAACTCAAGAACTCACTAACTAGCTAACTCTAAGGCTTATGCAACCTTCAGGTTCAATTCCTAATTTACTATCCACATCCAATTGCATTCAATTTTGCATGATATGCTCTGTCGTATTAGTGACACATTATGGCAGTAAGCTGTTATTACCTTAGAATTAATTCGTCACTGATATCGAATCCTTAATCCATTTCCTTCAGGTTCAAATGCTCAATGCATTTCTCTAGAAACCGAATATATGTTATCGTAAATAATATTGCCTATTTTCAGATATTAAAAACAACCAAAAGATAACGGTACTTGAGATCACAATAAGAGTGAAGGCCAATACACATTCCTCTACTATTCATAAATGTTAACAAAACATTACCGTGCCAAGGGATGTACAAAACATTGCAAAACATGTAACAGCAGAGTTAAGCGAGTGTACTTCGTCGTCTGAGTTGAACGCCATTTAACTAACGGCAAGTCTACCTTGTCTTTTCAGGTGAATTGTTTAAGTTCCATTCCAATATTATCCTCATACAGACGTTTACCATCCGCCTCCATGATCTAGAAGTTCTTTAACTCTGATTTCGAGAGTCGCAGTTGTGACCCGTAAGGATTCGGTGGATTTTATAATGAAAAAATCCAGGGAAACGTCCTCCAGGAGCAACTATAAACAGTGGTTTCCGAATCAGAAGATTTTAGGGTGGAAAAATCAAATAGATAATTCCTTTGGGAGAAACTCTAAGCTGTGGGTCTCGAGTCTGAAGATTTTCGGGCTCTTAAAAGACCCACAAACCTAAATTAACCCATTTGCCTCAAAATGGTAGACTCGCCGGCAGTTAAATGGCCTTCAACTCAGAAGACGAGGTACACTTACTTAACTCTGCTGTTATATATTTTGCAATATTTTGTACATCCCTTGGCAGGGTAATCTTTTGTTAACATTTATGAATAGTAGCGGAATGTATTTTTGTTTTCACCCTTATTGTGATCTCACGTACCGTTAACATTTGTTTGTTTTGAATGTCTGAAAATAGACAATATAATTTACAGTAACTTAAATCCGGTTTCTGGGGAAATACATTGAGCATTTAAACCTGAAGTGAATGGGTTAATGCTTACGAGGACAATTTAATCGGCATTCAGAATCCAAGTAATACTTTCCGTAATTACTTACTAGATGTATCTTCGAGACGATGCACTGGCCACATGCCACTTGTTGATATATGTAGTAAAATAAACGTAACTAAGTTAGCTTCAATAAGAGAATCTTGAATAGTCCGCAGGTGGGATATACGGGATAATAATGAATTAATAAAAATAATATAGGACCTAAGAAATAGTATATTACGATGCTAGGTTAGGAAGTGGTTTTTGCAGAAGCGAGGAAAAGTTTAAAAACCGAGCCATTGCGAGATTTTTAATTTCCGAGATCTTGTAAAACACTTCACAAACGTGCGTTGTACATTAATTTTTGCATGATGGTGTTTTCAAAATAATAAATAATAGTAAAATAATAATTTCTTAGTTAGAAATATTTGCGTTCATTATAAACAATTGACTAACGTTAACAGTGTGGGCAATATTTATTAGTTGAAACTACAGGAGGTCGTGATACCAATGAACGATACAATGGCGGCATGTACTTATTTATTGTTTTATATTGTTTCAAATAAAGTGCAGTTCATTTAAAATGCGGTGGTTCGTTTCGTACATTAACACTACCTTTTGCATATATTTTTGTATATATGCCTATATTGTACGTAGTATACATAGAGGGCAGTGCTTTTATTTCCGACACGTGGTTTGTAATATGTAAAATTACAGTCTAGTTATATGTGTTGGCAACCCTGAAATGTAGGAAGTTGAACTTTCAATTATAGTCGTCATTGTTGTAAATACGACAAACGCACTATCACGCAAACATTATTATTCAGTATATTATTGTTTTAGTACTATTGTTACTATTAGGTTACGCCTAAATAATTAAAATTAATGTGTTTTTATGTTTGATTGAGTAAGTAAGAGGAAAAATAATTATAAATTTATATTTATTTAGATCCCTGTGCTGATTACCCAGCTTGGCTCGGAAATCTACTTATCCCGATATTCTTGACATAAATCACCGGAAATACGAAAATTAATGTGTTTTATGTTTAGTTAAATAAGTAAATGGAAAAATTTATATCGTAATTATTTTTAGATTCCCCGTGCTGTTTACCCGGCGTTGTCCGGGAATCTACTCATCCCGATCTTGTTGGCATAAATGAGCTAAAAGACAAAAATGAATGTATTTCTTATAGTTAGTTGAATTAGTAAAATGAAAAATAATTATAAATGTACATCGTAATTATTTTAAGATTCCTCGTGCTGATTATCCGATCTTACCCGGGAATCTACTTATCTCGATCTTCTTGGCATAAATGAGCTAAAAGACAAAATTCGTTATTGTGATTTATCCGTAAAAGAATACCCGCAATGTGCTGCTATACGTGCTTGTCTCGATGTTTTTGGCATCAATGAAAGAGAAAATGGTTATTGTGAGTTATCGATAAGAGATAAACATATGCTGTCGTGGACGTTTTGTAGAGCTGTTTGAGATATTCAATTCTGTGTATATTAATTATGTGTAATTGTTATGGTTTAGGCAGCGTAAGCCATTTAAGGGTCCAAAGAGCTACTTGTTCACGTTTTCCAATAAAATGGGCGACTTTCAAGGGTTAGGAGTTGAGTATCACAACTCTCTTATAGCCTATGTTCATCCCGGGAATCTCCTGAACATTTTGAAAAAAGCCCCATCACAATCGGATCAACGGTATGGTCGCGCATAAAGTACAAACCAACAAACGTTCATTTTTAATGAATTTTATATCAGCTTTAGGAAAAATTAATTAGGCTACGTCGTTAACAAATTCTATCAAAGATTAGGGTTTCTGGTCTGTTCCGCCTCAGTTGTGCAGATCTCTCATTTGGCCTTCGAAGATCTATCATCCCGTTAGATCTGTAGTCAAATATTAACACTGGGGACCCATGTTACATGACCATACCAGTTACCTCGCTAAACCTCAATAATAGTTGTGATATTGAATTCATCTCGATTATCAACATTTCGTTTATAACCAAAAGAGCGTATCCCAGAAGGAGGGTAGCAATTTCATTTCAGTTACTTCTATCATTATATCTATCAATTACATATTACACCATTTCACCTGTTACATAATTTTCTTTCATCTCAGACTCCGAGGAACAGTTCCTTCCTCCAGGATGATACTGAATTCATCTACGACTCTTCCTCGACATGAAAGTCGCCTTCAAGGGAACAATACATTCTCCCTCATTTCTTAATCACATATTTTGCGGGAAATTTTCTTAACTCGCCAAACGGACTATGACATGAGGGATTTTCTAAATTCAAATAGAGTGAAATGTTTACTCTAAACTTAACTGAAGTGTCTTAGGTCAACGTTCAATGTAATTAACTAATGACGGCATGAAGCTGTATACCATCTGGCTAATTGCTACTAATTAATAACTGTTGCACTTGTAACCGACATAACGCTGTATAGGGTGTGGCAAAAAACATGAACGTAATTAATAGAATTCACTGTACCGGATTTTCGTAACAGTGGGCCCGGATTTGATGCCGCTCGGGACTAGATTACTGGGTGAGGTTTTCTGAGAGGTCTTCCTCACCTATAAGACAAATATCGTGTAACTGTAAGGTCCGAACGGTCCCCTAACATCATTTGAGTTCTTAATCATTCATTTAACACTCGCCATGTTTAGTTAGAGTAATCCAGTGACGGTGTATCATAACTCGGGAACGGATTTGTATGTAATAAAAGAGAAGATTGCAATGCAAATAGTATATATTATTCAACTGTTTGTGTGTGATACAAGATAAAATAAAGTCAAAAGTCTTACTTCTCATTTTACTATTCAACTGTTTGTGTATGGAACCAAAACAAAAGATAGTCGTAAGGCTAACTTCTCATTATACTATGTTGTAATCTTAACTTTTAATACATAAAAATCCGCTCCTTACTCATAACTATACATATGTTCGCCTTCATGAGATGATGTGTCACACTCACCTTGTTTTGTTAACCCTTAAATTGGCAAAACACAACTTTCTTATGTTAGTTATTTGAATGTGGCGCACCGCAGTGAAAACGGAATCTTGGGTATCTGTTATTATTAGCTATAGTTTATAATTATACACACATTTAAGTGGTTTCTTTTTGTTCGTTTTCTTTTGATTTATTTAAAATATTAAATTAATTACTCATGTATCCAAAAGGATACATTACGAACTTGCAGGTTAATAAATTAGTGATGTGTCATTTATTTACCTTGTTTAGTATGAGTGAGTGAGTGATATAATCAGCCCTATCATTTTAGTCTCGTTTAGTACATGGAATCCATTTTAAGCGGAAACCTTTTACAGCGTTGCAGCGGCTCTCACTTTTCCCACTATTGTGCTTTCATCGGCGGGTGCGTGTTCCGTTACTACCGGCAAATGAAGACAATTATAAGCTACAAAATAAAATAACTCTACTAGTTTAGAATATTATAAAAATAGGCCTACAGATAGAGGCTTATTACGCACCATTTATTAGAGATACTTTTGAAAATGACCCCCGTCCACAATAAGACATACTTCACATCGTTTAAACTAATTATCTGTCACTTTCTGTAATTCCGCTTCGGTAATAGACTGAATTGCACGTGTTATTTCGATCTTAAGTTCTTTTAAGGTATGAGGACTATTTCGGTAAAAGTTTTTCTTTTAGGTATCTCCAAAGATAATAATTACAGTAAGTTAGGTTCACCGTTGTATGCCACTTTTTCATCAACATCGAAAAGCACAATTTTGTACGAATCGTACAGTCAGGATATTTTTAAGAAAACCTTCTGTGGTCATTTCTCAATAAGTAACATTCCACCAAATAAATTCGATGTTCAACCGCATACTTCATTTTGGATTACTTTCTTATGTAACACACGACAACAAGCGACATGCGTCCGACTGCAACACGATGAAGCAACTAACCGCTAGGATATGTTGTGTACAACTTGTCTCCCACTCTGTGATCGTACTGCTCACAGCGGCGGCAGAATGATGCGAGGTTTCCTATTAAAATGGATTCACTGTATAAATAAATGAATGATGGTGTACCAAAATCACCGTTACGATATTCCTTGTTTAGCATAAATAAACAAGCGATGGTGCTTTATAAATCTTTCATATCGCATTATCCTTGTTCAGAATACATAAACTAATAATGTTGTGTCATAATCATACATATCATATAGTCTTGTTTATTTTTAATAAACGAGGGATGATATGGCTTTCAGCCATACTATGTTCGCATCGTTTAGTATGAATAAATTAGCGATAGTGTGCCATTAGTCCTCTATATTACATACTCCTTGTCCAGTATAAATAATGGTGGTCATAATCATACATATGTTTAGTATGAATAAATGAGCGATGATGTGTCATAATAATCCAAATCATATTCTCCTGGCGTAAATAAATAAATAAATAAACGATTGATGGTGTGCCATAATCATCCACATTACTTTCTCCTTCTTTATTACGAATAAATTACACAGCTCTACAAAAAACAAAATGTTGCCCTGGATATCTCAGGGAATTTCTATGTTTTCAAGTGCACAGTTTACGAATATATTCATGGAAGTGCTGAATGTGCTCTAGATTTTATGATTTTTGCTTATCTTATATCTTAAACACTAAACGGCTTGTTACTAATAAAATTTATATTTCCGGTCATGATTTGATTTCTGCGCATTTTTTTCGCGTATACAAACATCACGTGATCATCACTCTCACACCCCTCACTCCGCACATCGGCCGTGATCTCAGTTATTTCACAAAATTAAAGTACTCACGACATGTATCTGGTTGTGATAAAACAATTCGTCAAAGCTCCTTGGACAAGGAAGAAAAATGTTTCAAATACATTTGTGGAAAATTTCCTAAGCTCAGTATGTAAAAATAGAAGGCGGAATATTTGATGGTCCTCAAATTCGGCAATTGATGGAAGATGCAAATTGTATCCAAGTTATGACTGTTCCGGAAGGTGAAGCTTGGAAGGGTTTTGTATTGGTAGTAGAAAATTTCCTAGGTAACTATAGATCACCAAATTATAAAGAAATTGTGCAAAACATGTTGACAAGCTTCAAGATTCTAGCAACAAATATGAGTATAAAGTTATACTTTCTCCACAGTCACCTGGATAGATTTTCGGATAATTTAGGAAATTATAGTAACATACAGGGCGAGCGATTTCACTAGGATCTAAAAATAATGGACGAAAGGTATCAGGGTAGATGGGACCGTCACATGATAGCAAATTACTGCTAGTCTTTAAAAAATTATAGAAGAAAATCTTATAAAAGGAGTTACACTGAAGTATAACATGGGTTTTCAATTTTTTCTTTTCTATTTACGTCAGTGCATACTAATTTTTCAAACAACAATTAACATTATAAATATATCTGATATATTTCTTCATATTTTACGATTTTTGTGGCCTAAAATGAAAATAAAGATTTAAAAGGAAACCAGAGCAAATCTTCCAAAATCATTGATACTTACTAACTTACTCACTGGCACTATCGAACCCGTAGGTTCATGGCCGCGCGGACATAAGCTCTCCATACATCCCTATCCTGAGCTAATGTTTTCCAATCATTCCCTGTATAATCTACTTCCCTCAAATCATAGTTAATATTATTCTCCCACCTCATTCTTGGTCTACCAACTGGGCGTTTTCCCTCTGGTTTTCCTACAAGAAGCTTCCATGCAAGTCTTTCATTCCCCATTCGTGCAACATGTCCTGCCCATCGCAGTTTACGAGACTTAACTGTTCTTATTATATCTGGCTTCCTATAAAGACCATGTAGTTCATTGTTATGTAGTCTTCTCCATTCACCTTTCTGTTCATCTCTCTTTGGTCCAAAAATTTTCCTAAGTACTTTATTCTCAAATACTTGTAATCTCCTTTCCTCCCTTAAAGTAAGAGTCCATGTTTCGCATCCATATAATATAACTGGTAGAATAATAGTTTTATACATTTTTAGTTTAACGTTTTTTGAAAGGAGTTGGGACATCAAGAGTCTCTGCAATGCATAATAGCACGCATTTCCAGAATTGAGCCTATGTTTAATTTCTTTGTGCATCTCATTCCTATTTGTGATTATTGTTCCTAGGTATTTGAATTCAGCAACTTCCTCAAAATTTCCCTCATTTGTCATTAGCTGTCCATTTCCATTATTTAATGAATTTCTACGTGTGACCATATATTTAGTTTTATTGATATTTACTTCCAGTCCTAATTTCTTAGTGTTACTCAATAGTGTGTGCGTGTTGTCCTTTAGTATCTCCTCGCTATCGGCCAATAGTACTACATCATCAGCATAAACTAACAGCTTATTAATACCATTGAGTTGTAAGCCTTCCTCATTCTCTAAAGATTGAATGGCATGCTCTAGTACAAAATTAAATAGTAGAGGAGATAGTGCATCTCCTTGCTTCAACCCATTCTGGATTTCAAAAGTGTCCGAAAACTGTTTGCCTACACGCACCCTACTCTTTGTGCCATTTAGACACATTCGTATAAGTCTAACTAACTTTTTAGGAATTCCGAACTCCAGCAGGATACTATATAACTTCTCCCTCTTAATTGAATCATATGCTTTTTTGAAGTCTACATATAGTTGATGTACAGTACCATTATATTCCCATTTCTTTTCTAAAATCTGTCTTATACTAAAAATCTGATCTGTTGTAGACCTGTTTCTTCTAAATGCAAATTGATGATCTCCTAGAATGTCATCAATATAGGGAGTAAGTCTGCTTACTAATATATTTGTTAGAATTTTGTACGAAGTTGAAAGTAATGAGATGCCCCTGTAGTTGTTGCAATCAGTTTTATCTCCTTTCTTATAAATTGGTACGATAATTGATTCCTTCCATTCATCTGGATGAGCTTCTTTTTCCCAAATCATACTAAGCAACCAGCGTATCTTGTCCATCAATTTTTCTCCCCCTGATTTTATCAGTTCTGCTGGGATCTCATCTGAACCTGTTGCTTTATACATCTTCAATTTTTCAATCGCCATTTCAACCTCTAATGCACTTGGCTCTGCGACTAGCATTTCTGCTGTCTGTAAATTATCCTCCTCAATGTCCTGTTCTGCATGTACATTTAATAGCTGATTAAAGTAACTTTTCCATCTATTTAACATACTCCTGGGATCTGCAATCATATCCCATTTTCATTCCGAATTATGTTTGTTCTAGCCTGAAACCCTTTCTTCTCTATACTAATTCCCTGATATAATTCTCTAATGTTCCTATTTTTTGCATTCATTTCAAGATCATTAATCTTCTCTCTCAAATATTCCCTCTTTTTACTCTTTAGTAACCTGGTGGTTTCCCGTCTAATATTACCCAATTGCTCTAAATTTACCTCATTTGACTCGTGTAACCATTTAAATTTTCCTACCTTTCTTTTCTTTACAATGTCGGCATATTCCTCATCAAACCATTTCTTGTTTTGCCTCTTTTTTAAATACGCAATGCTTTCTGATGCTGACAATTTAATAGTATCTCTTATAGCCTCCCATTCTTTATTTATATCAGTTTCTTCTTCGTTTGCTACATTGTCATCTGAAGATGTCAGTACTTCACATCAATTAGTAATTTTGATTTGGTATTATTGCCTCATTTCATCATTTTTCAAGTTTTTTAATTAACAATTTTCAGAATCATCTTTAGCGTTTGTTCCTCTCATAAGCGATAGCCGTTGTCTGATTTTCACCCTGACCAGATGATGATCTGAATTGCAGTCTGTCCCTCTAACTGATCTAACATCAATGATGCTACTGTGCCACCGTTTATCCACTAATACATATCTATCTGGTTCCGAGTTTCTCCATCTGGGGACGTCCAGGTGTATTTATGAATATCCTTATGCTGAAATGTTGTGCTCTTAACAACGAGATTCTTTGATGTGGCAAATGTGACTAATCTAACCCCGTTGTCGTTACTATCTTCATGAAGACTGAATTTGCCTATTGTTGGTTTGAATATATCTTCCCGCCCCACTTTTGCATTAAAATCTCCTAAAACAATTTTCATATGATATCGTGAAAGGCTATCAAATAAGCATTATAATTCTTCATAGAATTCATCCTTGATCTTGTCATCTTTATCTTCTGTGGGGGCATGTACATTTACAATTATAAAATCATGTCGTTTACCCTTTAGAATTATGTATGATATCCTATCACTAACAAACTTAATATCTCGGATAGCGGATAGGATCCTCCTCCTGACTAAAAAACCCGTTCCAAATGCAGGTCTTTCTGCACCCCCATAGTATAATGAAAAGCTTCCTGATTCCTGACTACCTTCTCCTGGCCACCTAACTTCCTGTAAAGCGACTATATCCAAGGGCGATTTATCCAATTCCCGCGTTAATATCTCTAGTGCCCCGCTATTGTATAAAGTCCTAACATTCCATGTTCCTAGGAACATGTCCCTGTGTTTGAGCCTTTGGCATGGGTTCCCTGAAGTAGTCCCCGCCCGGAGAACCGAATGGAGGACTATTTGACCTCCGGAAAATTTTACCCCAGTAGAACCCATGTCCGCATTTCTTGACGGTTGTATTTTTACGGTGAAAGATCGTCACTCTTTCGACCAAGGTCATTGATAGTTTCATGAATTGTGAGCATAAATACATCCCAAATTAATCTTATATCAAAGGCAATAAAACCACTGCTGAGCAGTGTTATTGATGGTGTCTTATCTGAATATATGGTCACACGTAGAAATATATTATATAATAGAAATGGACAGCTAATGACAAATGGGGGAAATTTTGAGGAAGTGGTAGAATTCAAATTCCTAGGAACAATAATCACAAATAGGAATGAGATGCACGAAGAAATTAAACATAGGCTCAATTCTGCAAATGCGTGCTATTATACATTACAGAGACTTTTGATGTCCCAACTCCTTTCAAAAAACGTTAAACTGAAAATATATAAAACTATTATTCTACCAGTTATATTATATGGGTGCGAAACATGGACTCTTACTTTAAGGGAGGAAAGGAAATTACGAGTATTTGAGGATAAAGTACTAAGGAAAATGTTTGGACCAAAGAGAGATGAACAGACAGGTGAATGGAGAAGACTACATAACAATGAACTACATGGTCTCTATAGGAAGCCAGATGTAATAAGAACAGTTAAGTCTCGTAGACTGCGATGGGCAGGACATGTTGCGCGAATGGCGAATGAAAGACTTGCATGGAAGCTTCTTGTAGGAAAGCCAGAGGAAAAACGGCCAGTTGGTAGACCAAGATTGAGGTGTGAGAACAACATTAACTATGATTTGAGGGACGTAGATTATACAGGGAATGATTGGAAAACATTATCTCAGGATATGGATGTATGGAGAGCTTATGTCAGCGCGGCCATGAACCTACGGGTTCGATAGTGCCAGTGAGTAAGTAAGTAAGTCTTATCTTATATGCACGTGTTGTCTTCTGAGATGGCCCAGACATTGAGCTGATCACTCATCCATGAAGGCCCTCCATGTTGAGTGGTTAGAAATGTATGTATGTGATCCAAAGTTAAAAAATCATCTCCCGACAAATCGTGTCCCTGTAAGGCGGGGTTAGCGTGTAAAAAGTTTCCACAGTGGAAGATGCTAGCTACGATAAAGATAAAGAGAGAGATATGGAAAGTAGTATGCAACTAAACAAAGAAAGGTAAATGATTTCAATTTACCGAACGATGTATGCAGTTCTAACAAACTTTAATGCAAGAAATAACTTTATTTGCGTTGGTATAATTACTTATAGTAATTAGTAATTACTAATACGCGGTGGATTTGATAAAATTATTTTAATTCATGGAAAAATTAATTTCGGCAATAGATTACGTATGTCCCTTTAAAAAAAGTGAAGTCGGTTGTCAAAACGGGAAGAAATACTCTTATTAAAAAAATGTCTGTCTTATTCTAGTAACCTGACATTATTATAATTTTATTATTTATTTATTTTACCTGATGGAGTTAAGACCATAAGGTCTTCTCTTCCATTTCACCAAGGTTAAATTATACATACAATAAGAATTATGATTAATGATACATAATAGATATAGACTGCACAATATAAAGTTGACAAGGGTAAGAACGAAAATTGTAATAATAATAATAATAATAATAATAATAATAATAATAATAAAAATAATAATAATCATAATAATAACAACAAAAATAATAACCTATAGTTAGATTAAGTAATTGGCTTGGCAAAGAAAGTTTAAAATATTAAGGAATAATAAGAGTACACATGTAACACTGTTATATATTATATTGTCTAAGGAAATATGAAGTTAGTTTCTTTATAAACATTTTTTTAAGTCGTGCAGTCCTTTATGTACGAGGGGAGAGAATTCCAGAGTCGGGTGGCTGAAACAAGGAAGGATGAGGAATAGTGAGATGTTCCATGTATATATATTAACAGTACAAATTTATAATTATTTTTAACAATAGCATACCAGCCAATCATAAATTTAAATGTTGACAGAAGTTGACAGAGAGTTTGTAATTTGTAAGACATAAAGACATGAAAGTAAGTTCACATAAAGATAATAAACTATACATTAAATAGCAACTCCATATTTAAAGTGGCTTACAAATTACAAAACTCATCTTCCACAGATGGAATAAGTGTTTGGCCCTTACTGTCTACATGATTCAAAATTGAACAAAATGGAATAAATTTTTCGGCAATACACCACTGTTGTCTTTTAAAACACGAATATAATAAAAAAAGACATTCAACTACATGAGATAGAAAAAATGTTACACGGATATTACAAGAAATTTTGCATAAAATATATCTCAAGCTAGTGCATTCTTTGCAACTCCCGGAGAAGTCCGGTTTCTGCAAGAAATATTGAAAACTATGCCACAGTACAAGTATATAATGACGTTCTAGATGTACGGTTTCTGTCACCATTGACACATCTATATTTGCAGTTATATCATGCATATTTTTCTGACTCAAAACAGCAAAAAAATTGAGAATTTTGTTTTCTGAAATAACTGATTCTTCTCTTATATTTGATAAAAGACCAGATTATCTTAGCTCTGTTGATGGGCGGATCCTTATATATGACGCAAAGTTCGGATTATATAATTTTCATATTCAATTTTTCTATCAAAATCATCTAGAATTTAAAAAACACTAGCTGTTAAGACCATGCCTCTGATGCACGGTGTACAATATTGTGGCGTCTTTCGTGAAGATAAAAGTGGCAATAAAAAGTATAGGCCTATATCTGAATGTAATTACCTGGCATTATTTCAGTCTTTGTTGATTAAAGATACATTTGGCTTTAAAAATATAAGTATCTATCTTCATTAAACCATTTAATCTGAATTACTTTATGAATAATTACTGAAACATTCATCCAAATGTTTAACTTTTGCAGGAACTGTAATTCCAGATCATATTATTTGGTATATTATGCACGAAATGAAGCCATAAGAAATATTCAATTTTTGTTTTATATATATATTACCATTGTCGGCCGCGGTGGACTAGTGGTTATGCTCCTTGCCTCTGGTCCCGAGGACCGCGGGTTCAAACCCGGCCGGGGTCGATGGATTTTTAGGACGGAACAATCCAAGGAGAAAGTCCTCCGGGAGGGACTTTAAGCCGTGGGTCCCGAGTCTGAAGATTTTCAGGCTCGTAAAAAATCCTTAAGCCTGAATGAAAAGGCCTCTAAGCAAAATTTACCGAATTTTCCCGTCCGAGTACTACCTTGGTGTCCTAGATGTCAGTATGAGGCGGAACGCTGACCACGGACCACTCAAAATGACATCTATATGAAAACAAGTGTAACTAAATTAGTTTGGTTCAAATTCTTCCCTGTAGGGGGAGGGCGCCTAAATCTCAGTAAAGGGAAAACATGGGCTTACAATACAAAAATTACGATACAATACATATATTACCATTGTATATCTAATTTAATTTTTAATATATAAATATTAACATATACTATACATAATCTATTTAAAAGTTTTGTATATATCTGCTCATAATATTTTTTATATGGAATGTTGATGATATTAGATTATTTCAAAATGAAATACTAATTTAAAAAATATATAATTAATCACAATCTATCCTAACTCACTGGCACTATCGAACCCGTAGGTTCATTGCCGCGCGAACATAAGTCCTCCACACATCCCTATCCTGAAGTAATGTTTTCCAGTCATTCCCTGTATAATCTACTTCCCTCAAATGATAGTTAATGTTATTCTCCCACCTTATTCTTGGTCTACCAAATGGACGTTTTCCCTCTGGTTTTCTTACAAGAAGCTTCCATGCACGTCTTTCATTCCCCATGCGTGCCACATGTGCTGCCATCGCAGTCTACGAGACTTAACTGTTCTGGCTTCCTATAAAGACCATGTTGATTTTTACACAAATGTATAGTCATTAATGTGTAATCAGTCAATTATATCATTTCTTGTAAAAATGAATCAGTACTGACGACCTGATGCAATTAAATATAAATTATATTACAAATGTTAAATTACATTTTTATAATGTGAAATAATTGATTTTTTAGTTGTCCGTATATGAAAATGTACTGATGTTAAGAACATCCAATTTCTGATCATGTAATTTCTATACATGAGTCTTGTTTATTTAATACATTTTAAAAGTAGTCTATTAATTGAATTTTGCACGATTTATTCATATATTCGTATTGGTGAACGTTGTATCCGCTTTCTGAACATTACAGTAGGTCGATGTTTGGTTCGTCTTCCAGGCTTATAGGCCGTGGTTTGGTTGTCTTCTTACTCGACGTTTCGTCTACTGCTGCGGTAGACCTCATCAGGAGATACTGCGTGCTCTCTGTGAACTCCTCAACAGTCGGCTGCAGACTGCAGTCTGAGCACGCAGTATCTCCTGATGAGGTCTACCGCAGCAGTAGACGAAACGTCGAGTAAGAAGACAACCAGACCACGGCCTATAAGCCCGGAAGACGAACCAAACATGGATCAAGACGCCGGCCGTGAAAGCCTACAATTATATATTACAGTACGTGTTTGGCCAGGAACGTGTTATCGCTTCCACTTTCTAACGTGCCTAGAGGTACTGGCTGAATGTAGGACTATCTATATTTAAATATTTTTCACTATTTGAAGTTATCTTGTAGATCATTCTATATCCTGTAGTATTCTCGTCTTACTTTACAACTGGTAGCTTGATGAAGTAGGTATTACTTGTAATGGGTAATTAAAAGATGGTCATTTAAAAAGAAACCATTTATTCATATGAAACACTATTTAAATAAACTTGATGCAGAAACACTTCACACTCTTTATTACAAGCCTCAATACCTGGGGGCAGCATACACACGTCCCTACTCAACTGGACATGATGCTAAACTTACGCTACTAGAAACCCGCTAGCTAGATGACGCGGCATTTAGCCGGGGAGGGCTCCCGGCAGTAGTACAATTAGCATGTTTAAAATCAAACTTGTCGGACAATGTTATTGGCGCTGCCAATGAAAAGTTATTAAACTAGACAACATGTCAGAAATTAAGCATTTCATTGGCACGCTTAACTATTAAACAGTGAATTAAAATAACAAAGTAAAATATACCTATAAATAAGTTGAAACACGTTACCAACATAAGCTATTTTAAAAGTATAAGTAGGAATATGCAGGAAGCGTACATTTAAGTAAAAAATAATAAAGAGCGAGCACTATAGGTTATCTGTGAATCATATACTGTAGATAATTAGCTAAAAATATTAATTCCTGACAAAGAGAGAATAAAGAATCGTCCACTACATCCTACATGATATTGTAATATTTCATATTCCAATAAATAACTCTAACTCACTTGCACTATCGAACCCGTAGGTTCATGGTCGTGCGGACATAAGCTCTCCATATATCCCTATCCTGAGCCAATGTTTTCCAATCATCCCCTATATATCTACTTTCCTCAAATCATAGTTCATGTTATTCGCCGACTCGTTCTTGATCTACCAACTGGGCGTTTTACCTCTGGTTTTCCTACAAGAAGCTTCCATGCATGTCTTTCATTTCCCATTTGTGCCACATGTCCTGCCATCGCAGTCTACAAGACTTAACTGTTCTTATTATATCTGGCTTCCTATAAAGACCTGTAATTCACTGTTATGCAGTCTTCTCCATTCACCTGTCTGTTAACTCTCTTTGGTCCAAAATTTTCCTAAGAACTTTCTTCTCAAATACCCGTAATGTCCTTTCCTCCCTTAAAGTAAGAGTCCATGTTTCACATCCATATAATATAACTGGTAGAATAAGAGTTTTATATATTTTCAGTTTAACATTTTTGAAAGGAGTTGGGACATCCAAGAGTCTCTGCAGTGCATAATAGCATGCATTTGCAGAATTGATATTAAAAAATATATATTAATCTTCTTCGTGATCTATTAATCATAAATTTTTCAGCTTCTTGAGAAGGAGTTTATCCATTTTGCGTTGATCTTCCTGGGGATCTCCTACCTGTTAGAATATTATATCATACGATTTTTATAACCGGTCATAATTAATTCTTGACATAAATGTATTACATTTGTTTGTGTGCTGAATTTCACAATGTACTAGAAAATTTGAAATTCTGATTCCACCATTTCTTGTATCCTATACAATTTTTCTATATGTTAATATTCCTTATATTAAAAAGCTGATGATATATGCTGATTATATAGTATTATGAAGCAATGTTGAGGAAGTACTAAATCTGAACAAATATTATATTACATAACACTAAGAAAATGTGTCTAGAAGTAAATATCATTAAACAAGAAATATGGAAAACATAGAAAACTATTATGTAAAGGAAATGATACTCAAAAAGAAATTAAGGAAATTTTTAAACCTGTATTCAAATATCTAAGAACAATATTACCAAAAACAATTGTGCAAAATAAATTAAAGATACGCTTAATTCTGGAAAATATACCATTACGAAATACATGGACTCTTGTCATCCCAGCTTCTCTCAAAACGTTAAATTAATATATAAAATACTGTTTTTTATTTCGGTTATATTTTATAGATTCGAAACCTGGTATCTTACTTTAAGGAAAGATAAATCATTACGAGTATTTGAGATTAAATTCGAAATGGGAATATAATGGAACTGTACATCAGCTATATGTAGACTTAATAAGGTATACGATACAGTTAAGAGGGAGAATTGTATAGTATCCTTCTGGAGTTTGGAATTTCTAAAAAGTTAGTTAGACTTATACTAACGTGTCTAAATGGCACAAAGATTAGGGTGCGTGTAGGCAAACAGTTTTTCGGATACTTCTGAAATTCACCATGCGTTAAAGCAAGAAGATGCACTATTTCCTCTCTATTCAATTTTGTATTAGAGCATACCATAAAATATTTGGAGAAAGAGGAAGGCCTACAACTCAATGGTATTAATAAGATATTAGTTAGTGTTGATGATATAGTATTATTTAGCGATAACGAGGAGATACTAAGGTCCAACACACACACTATCTTGAGTAACACTAAGAAATTAGGACTGGAAGTAATATCAATAAAACCATATATATGTTCACACATAGAAATCTATTATATGATGGAAATGGACAACTAATCACAAACGAAGGAAATTTTGAAGAAGTACCTGGTTTCAAGTATCTAGGAACAATAATTTCAAATAGGAATGAGATACTCAGAGAAATTAAACATAGCCTCTATTCTGGAAATGCGTGCTATTATGCTTTCCAGCTCCTTTCAAAAACGTTGAATTGAAAAAATATAAAACAGTTATTCTCCCAGATATATTATATGGGTGCGAAACATGGACTCTTACTTTAAGGGAGGAAAGAAGATTACGAGTATTTGTGAATAAAGTTCATAGGAAATTTTTCGACCAAAAAGAGATAAACAGACAGGTAAATGGAGAAAACTTCATAATAGTGAGCTACATTATACTATGTATTGGAAGCCAGATATAATAAGAAGAGTTAAGTCTCGCATGGTGCGAAGGGCAGAATATGTGGCACGTATGGGGGTGAAAGAGGTGCATGGAAACTTCTGGTAGGAAAACCAGGGGAAAACGACCAGTTGGTAGACCAAAATGAAGTGGGAGAATAACATTATCCATGATTTGAGGGAAGTAGATTATACAGAGATGATTGGAAAACATCTCAGGATAGGGATGTATGGAGAGCTTACGTCCGCGCGGCCATGAACCTGCGGGTTTGACAGAGCCAGTGAGCTAGTTACTTTAGTTAATTTTTTGAGATTAAATTTCATACTAAATATTGGACGAAAGTGTTAATAACAGACAGGTGAATGGAGAAAATTAACTGTAATAAGAACAGTTAATGCCAAGCAGGACATGTGGCATGAATAGAGAATGCAAGAGGGCATGGAACATTCAAGCAGGAAAATCAGAAGAAAGCGTCCAGTAGATAGACTTACAAGGAAACTGTCAATCATTGCATGCCGAACGATACCTTGAAATTACTTCCAGGGAAGTGTTGTGATATACAAGGGCCGTGTAAAAAAAAATACCTATCGTTTTTAACTGCAAAACAAGAAAATCCAGCGCCAAACGTCTCATTTCAACTATAACGCAAGATATATAATTGCTGAATCGGAAATTATGTAACCCTTACCACGGCCGTCCGCGCCGCGTTCTGCTTCACTTCAATACGCCCTTTACTCATGCAGGGAGTCCATCTGCTCTGTACAGTGTGTTGCTTATGCTGGATTCTGGCTTTCATTTTTGTGGCTTGCAGGTAAAAAGGCAGATCATTTTTGGACACAGCCATGGTACATCACAACAATTCTCTAGGACATCGTTTCCCAACCTGTGGTTCGCGAACCCCCAGAGGGTTTGCAAAATCTTTCAAGGGGTTCGCCAAAACTTTTCCGTAACGGTGGGTTTCGAGGTTAGGTCTATTATTGTTTCCTTCATTTCTGCAGCATTGTAATAATAATAATAATAATAATAATAATAATAATAATAATAAATAATAATCCATCCATCCATAGTAATTCTGCCCAAGGGCAGGTCTTTCACTGCAATCATAGCATTTTGATACTATGCTTCCAGCTTTACTAGGGAATTATATGTGTGGTAACTTCCCGTTCCTTTCCACAAATAGTAATAATAATAATAATAATAATAATTTCTATTATTATTATTAATATTATTATTATTATTTTACAATTAAATTAACCCTATATTGGACCTTGTTGCATATGTGTAACATCGGGAATTTATCTCATTTTTTCCACAATAAATTAATATTTACCGCGAATGCCTGATTTACAGTTATGTAACAACTTTAGGAATGCATTTGATTTCGCTACAACTAGGCCTATACGATGTGTAACGTTTAAGCCGTAACTAGAGAAACTTTAGGTTTTAATCGTTAAGTTCATTTAAGGTTATTAAACATTTTGCTTGGAAATCAATTTTCCGTAGCATAGTGGTTAAGGCACTGCGCTACAAGCAGGAAGGTCGAGGATTCGAGTCCCAGTGGGGTGAGGATTTTTAAACTGACCCAAACCTTCTGGCGGCACTATGGCCATGGGGTCGACTCAGCCTCTAACGAAAATGAGTACCGGACGCTTGTTCTGGGGGTAAAGACGGCCGTCACGCAAGGCTGACAACCCGGCTGACATCAAGTGCCGATTGTCTAGAAAAAAGTGGGAGCCTTAACCTCCTACTACCCCAAGGGCCTCCTGAGGCCTCTAGTGGGATCACTTTACTTTACTTTTGCATGTCTACTGTATATCCATACCCTATATATATATATATATATATATATATAGACATACATATTTTATTGTAAGCCCATGTTTTCCCTTTAAGAGATTTAGGCGCTCTCCCCCCTACAGGGAACAATTTGAACCATACTAATTTAGTTACACTTGTTTTCGTATAGATGTCATTTGAGTGGTCCGTGGTCAGCGTTCCGCCTCATACTGACATCTAGGAAACCAAGGTAGTACTAGGAAGGGAAAATTCGGTATATTTTGCTTAGAGGCCTTTTCATTCAGGCTTCAGGATTTTTTAAGAGCCTGAAAATCTTCAGACTCGGGACCCACGGCGTAAAGTCCCTCTCGGAGGACTTGCTCCTTCGATTTTACCATCCTAAAATAATCCATCGACCCCGACCGGGTTTGAACCCGCGAGCTTCGGACCAGAGGCAAGGAGCATAACCACTTGTCCACCGCGGCCGATATATATTATTTCCTTTTTAAGTCAGTGGTTCTCCCAACTGAGACCGTTGTGAAAGGGGTTCGCGAGTAGAAAAAGGTCGTGAACCGCTGCTCTAGGAGATATTTGAAGGTAGGTTTCGGCATGCAATGTTGGAATGAGATGTGATAATATAATAACCATGATTTGAGAATGATGAATTATAAAAATTATGATTGGAAAACCTTAATATAGTACTGGGAAGTATGGAGATGATATGTCCACCCTGCCGGGAACCTTGGGTTTCGGCTGTGCCAGCGAGTTAGTTTGTTAGTTATGAATCGAAATGATTGAATTAATTGGGATCAGGTGATACATGAATTATTGAACAATAATCTGTATGTAATAATTATGTTGAGCATCAGATGCGACCTACTAGTACTCGATAGTTGGTCTGTTTAATTACTAAGTCAAGAGGGTCGTGTGGTGACATAGCTTTGCTTACTCAAATGTGACTTGCGACATGTGCATTAATTTAATCAGCATTAATTAGCTCTATATCAAACAGCAAGTTGACGTTCTCCTACTCTGCACACTAAACACAATATTCCAATTTATGGCCAAAAAAATCAGTGGGGAAAAATTCAAAGATTATGTTACCTACAACACACATAATCCTAGAATACACAGCCGTCAGGTCAAAATGCTTACAATTACGAGAAAGTAGTTCTTCAATACAATGGAAATAATAATTGCATTGTTAAAGTATACAATTATAAAATAGTTACCTAAAAGGTCCGTCTCCTCAACTTAAAAATTATTATCTGTAGCGTTTTCGGAACTAGTCCCATTATCAGCACAAGTATTATCTGTTGACCCCAGATTCAATACTGGTGTTTCACAGAAAATAATCCAGCTACGATAAACGTACTCGACGAGATGGAATTTTGAAGGCTGTTAATATCGACCATCTGATAAATGAAAACGCACTCAGTACGTGTAACCCCCTCTACCAGATTTTCAGTGAAACACCAGTATTGAATCAGGGTCAAGAGATAATACTTCTGCTGATGATGGGACTAGTTCCGAAAGCGCTACAGGTAATTAATACTTTTTAAGTTGAGGAGACGGACCTTTTAGGTAACTATTTTATAATTGTTTTTATTTAATTGTGTGACTAATACCTCAAGGGAATTTTATCATGAATTTTATTAATATTGATAATTGTGTACCGAAATCACCTTTTCGGTACGTAATACTACGCAACTATTATGTCATCGTGTCTTCCCTCTACAGTGATCTTATAGAACAGTGCCAAATTCCTGTCTTCGTTGTCCTCTCTCCTACTTGCCCTCCCTTCCTTCTTTATGCGCTGCGTGTGACTGCGCATCTTCCCTTGTTATCGAAGGCCTCAAATAAACTGTGCAAGTTTGTATCAAGGTCATCATCTACTTTGGAATCGTCGTGGTCAGATCGACGGTAATCGAAGGAGCTGTTTGGTTTTCTTCAGTCCCATAAGCCAAGGTAGGGCAACCAGGACTGTGAACCCTAGCCCCTTGGCTGGACTGGATTGAGTGTGTGTGTATGTATGTATGTTTATTATTTATTATTATTATTGACTTTTTCGTTTGATGACCGATTTATATCATTTCATTCATGTCTTTTCTTTCAATGGTCAAGAAGATAAACTTTTGTTATATTATTTGTATTTCAATTATCTGACTTATGACTCTAATTAAAAGTTATATTTTTTTAGTTAACTTATGTTTACTAATTGTGTAGCTAGTCATGTTTTCATGTTGATATACACTGCTCAAAAAAATTAGGGATATTGTAGAATTACCTACTAAGACTATGTTTTTTGGAATAGTATTAGATGCAATCACTTTCTATTACTCCAGGATAATGTAAACAAGAGTTTAAAGTTGTTACGTAATCTTGGTACCACACCAGAGGGCAGTGTTTGTACTGTTGATGTGAAAGGGCGGTGTGGGGGTGAATGTTTTGTTGCTGTTTTTAATTTCAGTCCAGTTTTCAGTTAGTGAATGACTTGCCTTAGGGACAGTAATGCCTCGACAACGTGATTTACCTGAACCAATGGCTTGGAGGGCCATAGGAAGGATGGAAGCTTGACAGACACAATAAGAGGTGGCACAAGCCATTGGGGTGTCTCAAAGCGTGATTTCCAGGCTTTGGAATCGTTTTCAAAGAACAGATACTGTTCACAGAAGAGCCGGACAAGGTCGACCATGGGCAACAACAGCAAGGGATGACCGTTACCTCATGTTAACAGCCCGTCGGAATAGACAACAGAATGCAACTCAACTGCGAAATACACTTCAAACAGCAACAGGACGCAGGGTGTCAACTCAAATTGTCCATAATTGACTGCATGGAAGTAGTCTTTATTCCCCTAGGGCCATAGTGTGTACCAGGTTAACTCCACAACACCGTAGAGATCGCAGAAACTGGGCGGAGGAACATCGTGGGTGGAGGCATGCCGAATGGGATCAGTTCTTTTTTCTGATGGGTCGCGATTCAACGTGGAATATGATAGTCGGCATGTATTCATCTGGAGGGATAAAGGGACACGAAACAATCCAGCATTTGTACGTGAAAGATTCCCATATGGTGGCGGTGGATTGATGGTGTGGGCAGGAGTCAGTAGTGGTGGACGTACGGACCTCTACGTCATCCAAGGTGGTACTTTGACTGCGGTAAGGTATAGAGATGAGATTCTCCGACCTTTTGTCGTGCCTTATGCTGGTGCCATACGTGATTCTTTTCTTTTTATGGACGATAATGCACGACCCCACAGAGCTGGCTTGGTGGACGACATGCTGGAAGTGGAGGGTATCGAGCATATGCAATGGCCAGCTTCCTCCCCGGGCTTAAATCCGATAGAGCATGTGTGGGGCGCATTGCGGGCAGACCAGCACCTCCCACAACTGTTCCAGAGCTGCACATTGCTCTTATGGAAGAGTGGCCACGTATCCCCCAAGAACTCATTGCTAACCTCATTACATCAATGTCACACAGGTGTGAGGCAGTGCTGGCCGTTCGAGGAGACCATACACCATACTAAAGAAACATTTTCACCCATGTTAATGCTGCTTTGTTTGTTTGCCATATTCCTAATCAGGATCTCTTAGACATCTGGTGTGGTACAGAGGTTACGTAACAACTTCAAACTCTTGTTTACATTCTTTTGGAGTAATAGAAAGTGATTGCATCTAATACTGTTCGTAAAAACATAGTCTTAGTAGGTTATTCTACAATATCCCCTAATTTTTTTGAGCAGTGTATATTCTAAAGCTTTCTCAAGCCAAATTAATCCCCTTTTTCCTTCTAGCTTGCACGATTATAATACTTTTTAGCATTCAGAATACTATATGTTAAATAATTTACAAAGAAAAGGTGGATTAAAACATTGCCTTCTATGGGCCCGGGCAAAGGAATGTTGATACAGTTTCTCAAAACATTCAAACTCAATATAATAATAAAAGATTGCTAGGATCGCGAGGTGCAATTGCATCGGTCAATATGTAGCGTCAACAATATTTATTTAGACCACTAGTTACACAAGCAGAGGTTTAGTACCGTATTGTCTACAATATTTTTCTAGTTCACGGTATTTTAGTATATATAATATATTTAGTATATTTAATGAAATTTATTTATAGCAGAAACGATATGTTTAGAGAAAGAGTAATGTGGACTTAAAAAACAGAAAAGAAACGATAAACCATAGTATTTTATGATGCGAGGTTGGGAAGTGGTTTTTACAGAATCGAGTTTCAGAGATTCGTTAAACACTTAATAAACATGCGTTGTACATTAGTTTTTGCGCGATGGTGTTTTCAAAATAATAGTAAAATAATAACACCTTTGTTGAAAATAGTTGTGTTCATTATAAACAATTGACTAACGTTAACAGTGTGGGCAATGTTTATTAGTTGAAACAACAGAAGGCCTTGAGAACAATTATTGACAAAATGGCCGCAAGTACCGTCTTTATTGTTTTATATTATTTCAAATAAAGTTCAGTTCTTTTAAAATGCAGTCATTTGTTTCGTATAATGTATATTAACACTATCTTTTGGATATTTTTGTATATACATTGTACGTAGTATACATAAAGGGCAGTGGTTTTACTTCCCGCACGTGTGTGCAAATGTAATATTACAGTATAGTTATTTAGGTTGGCAATCCCGAAATGTAGGAAGTTGAACTTTCAATCATGGTCGCCATTGCTGTAAGTACGACAAAACTCACTATCGCGCAAAAACGTAAGTTATGTTTTTTGCTATATTCTGCAATTCTGGGTGCTAGTATCCCATGTGAATTCAATGTAAACATGAGCGGAGAAGGCGATTTTCACGGTTAGTTAGGAAACATTTTAAATTGAGTTCAAGATACAATTATTAACATACCTTCAGGAAAATCATGAAAAGTTTATTAATGTTGTTGTTTTTGTCTAATGTGCTGCATCTAACACTGAAGGCATTAGCAGTCTTGCTCTCCAATACTTTGAGGTCTTAGAATCTTCATGTTTGGAGCGATACAGTTGTTCAGATGACCTTCGACCATTTCTTCATCAGGGTGAGTGCATAAAATGCATTTCAGTGAATGCAGAACATTGATTTTTTAAAGCTGTTTTGCCAGACAGTCGTAGCTCGTTCTCATTCTAAAATCTGTTACTTCTCTTTTTCTTGTTATGTCTGGTATATCAATATTATTTATTAGGCATTCCCATTTTTTGTTTCTAGCCACTGTTTGAAGGCTATTGTCATTTTAACTTTATGTGGCGTTTCACTGAGGAGTAAGGTGTTGATTTAGATCCAGGCAATTGTTCAATGTGAGATCCTTTTTTTTTTGGCGAGGAAATCGGCTATTTCATTACAGGCAATCCCACAGTGGGAGAGTAACCATTGAAGGACAATTTCTTTATCACAGTTTCGCAGGTCAGTTTATTAATGTAATTATACAAATTCAATAGTGTTTTACGTTTTGTTGTATCTGTATTTTGGTTTTTGATAGCGTGTTATGATAGAATATACACCGTGTCCCATTCAAACCTCCCACATTTTAATTAATCATAACTCTCGAAGTATGCTGAGTTATGAAATGAGGTTAGTATTAAAAGAAAGAGAAACTCAAAGAATTTTGTGTTTTGTTTTTATTGTTGCAGTTAATTCATCTGTCGCATGTTGGACAATAATGACATAAAACAAAATGACGACTCCTCAAAAACGAGCACAAACTGATCTCTGGTATGCAGAGTCGAAGTCAACAATTACAGTGCAAAGAAATTACCGGAGAGAATATGGAGGAAATGAACCTGATGGGAAGAACATTAAGGTATAGCTTGAGAAATTTCTGGCGACTGGAAGCATTAGAAAAGAATCAGGAGATGCTCGTACACATGTTTCGGAAAAAAAGATTGAATAAATTAGAACAGGATTTCAGAGAAGTCCACAAAAATCAATTCGCCAAGCTTCCCGGTAGTTAAAATTCTTTGAGTTCCTGTTTCGTTTAACCCTTTCGCCTCAAAAGACGAGGTACACTCGCTTAACTCTGCTGTTATATATTTTGCAATATTTTTTACATCCTTTGGCAGGGTAATCTTTTGTTGACATTTATGAATAGTAGAGTAACGTGTTTTTGCCTTCACCCATATTATAATCTCGAGTACCGTTATCTTTTTTTTAATGTCTGAAAATAGGCAATATAATTAACGAAAACTTAAATCCGGTTTCTGGGAAAATGCATTGAACGTTTAAACCTGAAGCGAATGGGTTTATGTCGGCTTCATTTCATAATTCCTCATACTTTGTTACTTGTGATTAATTAAAATTCGGGTGGTTTGAAAGGGGCACCCTGTACTTTGTAAAGTATAGGTTTTGTTGCCTAGTAACTACTAACTAAGGTATCACTGATTGTTATAATATTAGATAAGGTATCTTTCCCGAGTATTATAATCATAATATCTATCAGGAACCTTATTTTACATATTTATCATAAGTAATGCCACGAGCGATTTCCAAATTATGGATAAATTCACGACTCACGAAGTGAGTCCGAACAAATGCCACTATTAATTACTCCACGGCGCGAAAGGCTTAGAAGACCCTTGGCCTACCAATCGGCTACTGGCCTCACATGTGTTAATCATAGAGATAGATGATCATGCAGGAGTGTAGGGGTGACATATGGTCAGTATGTTAGGTCTCCCAGTCGTTATAGCTGGTTTTCTCAACCTGGAGCCGCTTCTTATTGTATTTTCCGAAATATTTCTTGATGCTCTTTGTGCACCAGTCCCATAAGGGCCGAAATTCCATGAGAAAACATATTTCCTCATGGATACCTGAACACAAGTCCAGTAGCTCTAAGCCAAGGCATCTTGCCTTAACCCAATCGCCTCAAAAGACGAGGTAGACTCGCCGGCAGTTAAATGGCCTTCAACTTAGAAGATGACGTACACTCGCTTAACTCTGCTGTTATATATTTTGCAGGGTAATATTTTGTTAACATTTATGAATAATAGAGGAATATATTTTGGCCTTCACCCTTATTCTGATCTCAAGTACCGTTATATTTTGTTTGTTTTGAATATCTGAAAATATACACTATAATTTACAGTGACTTAAATCCGGTTTCCGAGGAAATTCATTGAGCATTCAAACCTGAGGCGAATGGGTTAACCACTCGGCTACGGCGCGGGACAGTTTATGTTTTTATACTCGTAGAAACACTATATTTCAATACACTCTTCCTCTTCCGTCCGGTCTTACATAAGTGGCAAAGATGTCTAAAGTTTTGAGAGAGTCCGAGCAGTAAACCACAGCCCGCCTATTCGAATATTCGAGAAAGCGAACTTTCGAGAAAACACGTGTGGGAAAAAATCACTAAGTTTTACACACGACTCATGATTCGAGAATCCCAATCCCTTCTGATTTATAAGGCGAGATTTGAGTTTTTCCGCCGCCTGCGAAATTAAAAAGGGGACATTCGAGAAACAGATTAATAATGTGTCACAACATAGAGGTTCCTCGTCCCAGGAACGAAACCTCAAAAGCTAACATATAAATTACTCGTATAAACCATAAGGGATAAGAAAAGTTGGACGCCCTAGAAAACTTTAGATATAACCGTTCGAAAATCGTACGCGTCGCCTAGTCTCATTATTATGATGATATAGAAACTGATGATAATGGTGATGAGGATTCACATACTCTGCATAGTTATTATGGTTAGCCTACTTGAATTTTAAACAAGAAAAGATTCTCCTGAGGAAAACTGTTTTCTCATATTTCTTAAATATTCTGGGATGATTCCAAATGAAATGAAAGAAAAAGAATATTTAGAAGTGAATAAGCGTTAAAAAGATACAGAGATAGAATTGATGAAACAGAAATAAATTCAAAGAACAATGTTAAAAAATTCTTTTTCATCTTTTTGGATTCAGCAATCAAAGCTTTCTCTTAAGTCAAATATACAGACCAGTGAATCTGCATTTTCTTTTTACACAGAATTGTAATTCGCTTATATACATTTTTGTCCTTTTTATTCATAAAAAAGGAAATCAAATTCAAAGGAATTTTGTTCAACAAACAGTCAATTCGGCATCTCTTAACTTGTAAGGGAGGGTGAAAAAAATGAAGGGAAAAAAAGCGATGGGAGTTCTAATTAGAACACGCTGTTTCTGCCCAGAAGAATTTTAAGAAACGAATTTTTATCTCTCTTCTTTTATTTTTAAGTGTTTGATCTTTTTATATTCTCTAGTTGAGTATTAATGATTTGTAGGAACGAAATAATACAAGATTTTTTATTTGTTTGGAGGGAACGAACTTATCAAGCCCGTATTCCTACTTAGCGACTCGTTTTCTTTCTTCTTTTTTTCTCACTCGCCAAAGTTTTCAAGACTCTAGGGAACTGTATCTTAGTAACGGAAAACTTTTCCAGCAATACTCCCCACCAAGGAAATGATGAGAAGTTCGCTCTTCTTTTCTGTAAAGTTTTCAGACGATAAAGTCATAGGGACATAAGTTTCATTTCTGTGGCTTAATCTAATACTCGTATATGCGCTCAATTTAAGGCATACTTCTAAATAATAACTTTTTTAAATAAATAAAAATATTTTCTGAATAAAAGATACGAACAATTGTATTTTAAAAATCATCTTAAAAGTTGATCCGCTGGACCCAGAACCCAAAGGTGGCTGTAAAGTTACAGTGGTTACCATACTCGTTTCAGTCTCCGACCTTCGCGGATTAAAATCCTCCGGGATCGATGGACCTTTGGAAGGGAAGTATAGGAGTCTCGATAGTTAGTATTTTATTTAGCCCGTATAATTCTGCATTGTGTGTTTAGGAGCCTATGTATAGTAAGCACATGACATCTAGTGGTTATGTTCCCTGCTTCAAGTTCCGAGGGTCGCGGGTTCAAACCCGACCAAGATCGATAATTTTTTTAGGATTTAAAACTCCGAGGCAAAATCATATGAGTAAACTTCACAGATAAACATACGGCGTATATGGGGAAGACTGTAAAGACCATATCAACGTTTCCAGGTGGTGCTCATTCTTCAAGGACGGCGTGAGAACGTTTGTAATACGTTCTGTTCTGCCGGCCGATGCAGACAATGTTGGATCACTTAATGGGATACACTGCAGAAGAGCATGACTTTCTAAGAGGAACTTTAACTGGTGATGAGTCGAGGGCGCACCTCTGCACGTCTGAAACACCGGCAAACACTTTGACATTACACAGATGCAGAAGTGAGATCAGCTATCCGCATATGGCTATACTCCAACTGAATGGAGTTCTACGAACAGGATATGCTAAACTGTTATCACGATGGGGAAAATGTGTTGAGAAAATTGGTGACTGTTGGAAAGTAACTGAAATGTGTTAGTTCATTTGTGTTTTTTATCTGTAACAAATATGAGCAGTAGTTTCCCATACATTCTCGTAATTATATGGTGTTTTATTTAATCTTAAAAATGATTGAAAATTAAATTAGAGGTTTACGTAAAAATAACCTAAAATATACCATATTTCCGTTAGAATAAGTCTGTTATCATTACTGAAACAATAATAATAAAGATGAAAATAAAGAACGCCGACTACCTACCTAATCTTACTGTATTAACACTTACATAATCTAACGTACCTCATCTAATTTATATAACCTTCTATATCTAATATAATATACCTATCATAATGAATAGTACCCAATTTTAATGTAACCACGTAACATAACGTAACCTGCCTAATCAAAATTACCTAGTGTAATATGATTAACATATTGGCTATTGGCTATAGTAGAAACTTGAAAAAACCTATTGGAAACCACATCATTCGTATCGATAACTGTCGATATAGTTAATAACTAGTGAGTGTGAGCTTGATTAATGGACTACTGTTTCTCGTAGAATAGAGCTATTTTACTAATTGGCCCAAGTTATTTACAAAAAAGTAGGCAGAATTTTAAATAAATATTATGTAAAACAATAATACCTACAACCTACATTAATATATGGAAGCATAGTTTGGAATCTTTCACCAAATGCTATCAGATTAATAGATCCATTCGAGAGTTTGGACCAATTAACGATTAGAGAAATTTGAAGAAATTAACCTCAAATCTCAGATGTTATTACTCTGAAAAAGCTCCAATAGGCGAATAACGACGACCACAAGAAGTCTAACAGGCCCTTTGGAGGAAGGATGACAATAGGACGACCAAGAGGACGATGGATGGAGACAGTATGTACAAATTGTCACTATACTTCTGGGAAAGGTTTAAAATGGCCCGGGTGTTTTAAAAAACCCAGCCCCCCATGGGCTATTTTGGTTTTTTTTTAATAAAACCCATCCCCCGATAATTTAAAAGCTATTCTACATTATATTAAATCCATATTTATAATAAAATAATAATTTTATACTATATATTTATATTTATATAATATAACGTCCACCGCTGTGGTTTCGAGGTAGCGTGCTGCCTTGCCTCGCAGCGGGCCCGGGTTTGACCCCCGATCGGGGCAGTTTTTCTGGGTGAGGTTTTTTATCGGGGTTTTTCCTCACCTATAAGACTAATATCAGGAAACCTTTAAGGCCCGAAATCATATGGCCATCAACATCATCATCATCCTTCACCGGTGTGGAAAGCAACGGGAAGCTACCACACCTACAATTCCCTAGTAAAGCTGCAAGCATAGCATGAAAATGCTATGATTGCAGTGAAGGACCTGCCTTCGGGCAGAATTGCTATAGATGGATATAATACAACTTTATTTTGGATATACTTAATAGAATGTGCTGACCTTCAAACGCATAAAAACAATATTCGACGTAGAATGAGTGACGGTTTTTGCCAAAACCTATCTTGCAAATATGATGAATCCTAAACATATACGAAAACGTTTATCTTCTGATAAAGAAAATCAGGCTGAGCCTTGGTTGACAAGCAAACATATTGAATGGCTTGTACCATTTTTTAGCCTTTAAATTAAAGATAAACACATATATCCACCATCAATGTTTGCGGATGATGTAATAAAGAGCTTTAGTTCTGCCCAGTGGAGGAGTATTTTGGAGAAACGTTCTACAAATGAGAACATTAAAGCTTTCTGTATCTTTTTGAATGGACTGACTAGTTGCCCAGCTCATTCAGCATCAATAGAACGTGTGTTTTTAACCTTTGGATTAATATGGTCGAAAATGCGTAACAAGTTGAGTTGTGAAAGAGTTAAAAATGTAGTAAAAGTGCACAGACATCTTAATAATAAGGCTGAATTAAAAGAATATGATATTGAAGAGTGTGATTGTGATTTAGAAATTTAACTATTTGTTACAACTTTTAATAACAGTTGTATATTGTGAATTAAATATACTGGTTGAAAGAATAATTTATCTGTATTATCTGGTTGGATATTTATTTATCTTTTTAGCATCTTGACTAATAATTATTTTTTATAAACAGGGTTAAAAATAAAGTAAATTCAGAACTGTTTTTTTGGTAGTTGGGTGGGTTTTTCCAAGTGGGTTTTTTTTTAAACACGCTCGGGGTTTTTTTTTGGGTAGGTGGGTGGGTATTAAACCCTGCGTCTGGGAATTAGGAAGCAGAAAACAACGGCTAGGAACCGGGAGAATTGGAGCAGTAAGATTGGGGCGCTGCCAGGTCCTGACTAGAGCTGTAGAACCATAAGATGAATGCACGGATAGTGACATGACAATTTTCAGATTATAATTTGTAATTAATACAATGAATATCAATGTTTATAATTGGACGGGATAAATATAATTTTTACCGTCCTAGGAGAGTACTGTGATGTGGGTTAAACGACGCTGTTATTAGACTCGAAATTCTAATCAGTGTATGTGGATGAGAGACAGGACCAAAAAAACAAAGTTACAAAGGAACTAATTACAAAAGCCATTAGTTTACTGAAACGTTAGATGTTCTTTTTTTCAGACTAGTAGCCACCATCGGAAATCTATTCCAACATTTTTTTTTCCTCTCACAATATTGACTATTTATACTTCTCGCGAAAACATAAAAAAATCCTCGCTCTACTCCTGCAGCCTCAAAGTAGTTTACGTTTAAGAATATTTTTATATTTCTCGATTATATGTTGTTGCCAATTTTTTCTGTCTTATATAATTCTGAAATGAATGAGATAAAACCTATGATGCCTTATTGATGAAGATGAACCACCTTCTGCTTCATGTGTATCAATTAACCATGGTCGAAAAAAAATACATTAATACTATATTAATGGGAGTCGACTGGAAAAGGGGTAAAAAGTAATTCGTAAAATAAATACATATATCCATGATTTTAATCACCTGACATCGTTAATGTTTTTGCACCAATTGAGATAATATACATACATATATATTACTTAAATCACTCATTTTTAAATAATTTATAAATAATATTTGATTTATGTATTCACGTAGACTTTCACGGCCGGAGTTGCTATGATGATCTTGAAGAAGATTTTCGGGCTGTAGGCCGTGGTCGTGAGGCTTGTAGTTCCCCGACTGCGTCTGGCATCCTCAAGGGTTGTCTTGAGACAACCCCCTTGAGGATGCCAGACGCAGTCTCTGGCGAAACGTCGGGGAACTACAAGCCTCACGACCACGGCCTACAGCCCGAAAATCTTCTTCAAGATCATCATAAGATTTGATTTATTTATCACTCTATTGGCGAAAGTAGTCATTGAAACACGATTTTCATCAAGATAAAATGTTAAAGGGAAATATAATAATTCGAAGTTAAAATTCACATCTTGCAATTAAAATATTATATTTACATACTCGGACCAATGGATCTGTGCCCCTATAGCGGTACATCGTTCTTAGAAAAGTAGACGTCTATACTCACAGCATTTCACCGCATTCCCCTCCCATTACGTCAAAGAGTAGCCATCGAGTACTGATGTTGCTAAACTTCCCTCAGTGTCATGACTCTTGAATATTGAATAATGCAGGGTTGGAGCCTAGTTCACAACACTGTAGTGCAAGTGCAAGTGAGAGATAGAAAAGAGAGAGATAAGAATGCAGGGGGGAAAATGATTTGCCGGGGCAGAAAAGGAAGTAGGCTTTAATTCACATATCTTATGGGGGCACAGATACGTTGGACAGACAATAACAATAAATCTGCTAGAGCTGACTTTTTATGTAAAACGACTATTAGTAACAAAAATGTCATACCTATTACATGTTACATATACAGTGCGATCAGTATAGCACTGGACAGCAGACGCGGGATTTGTCATGTGTGGTGACGAAGGCTTACGCGTGCTGACACGTGACTTGAAATGTGTGCAGAGTCAGCAGTACACAAGCACATCCTAAGAAATCACGGTCGCAGCCCGATTATGTGCTTCGAGAGAATAAGGTACTCGCTTTTCCTTGTGTACTGAATGGAATTTGTATAAGTTATTTAAATTTTAAATTTGTATCCTATAATATAGGCGTGTATATGTGTAAACTGAATAATGTGTATATAAGTGAAAAGTGTAAACTGTATAATGGCTAATATTTTTTCTACTAACAACCTGTATTTATTTATGATCAATATGTATTAACTCAGTCTGCCAGCCAAGTACGAAGACTTTTTGAAACACGATTCACGGCTGCAAAAATTCCGTCACGCTCTACAGTCCATAATATGTACAAAAAATCTTATAAAGAGGTGTGAAAAATGTATGGACAACAAAGGTAAACAGTTCCAACATCTGCGTCAATAAAATTGGTAATTACGACAATTTGTAAAATATTTGCGAAAATGTGTGGTTGTATCACCGCGATCCTACGCTGTCCGTTCCCCGCCGCGAGTGCGTCAGCAGTGTACAGTGAAATTCCTGCGCCTGCTGTCCAGTGTTATACTGATCGCACTGTAGAATATGAGAATACTATCAATATGCTACAAATCGGAAAGCGTTCACTTACGTCTAAATAACCTAAACATGACGGGAAATCATTTGCAGATGTTAAGAAGTATTGAGATGGGAATCAATCTTATGCGCAACATGTTTCCTTATTTAGAGTGTGATGGAAATAAGTATGTTTTCAGTGGTTTACTGTGTGCTGAGAATGTATTATGTCTGTTTTCAGTGCTTTACTAACATTCATAAAAGTTCAAAACTCTGTAATTATAAATTTCCGGACACATATTCTACTAGACTTTTTTTTTTCTTTTCTCAATGTGAGGAATTCATTCCTGTAATTGTGCCGTTCAATTTTGTTACACCCTGTATATATCTCCTGTGCCTTTCTTCTTTCTTTCTCTTAAAATTACCAAATCTAGTTTGAAGATCAATGGATGGACAGAGAGAAATGGCGTTTGGTTTCCGGAAGACGGCGGCAGCTGCTATAATACCGGATTATGATGATGATGATGATATATATGTCCATCCATCCACAATAATTCTGCCCGAGGGCAGGTATTTCACTGCAATCATAGCATTTTCATGCTATGCTTTGCAGCTTTACTAGGGAATTAGAGGTGTGGTAGCTTCCCGTTGTTTTCCACACCGGTTAAGGATGATGATGATAATGATAAGGATGATGATGATGATAATGATAAGGATGATGATGATGACCGGATGATTTTTCGGACCGTTGGGCCCTAAGCTTCCCGACATTTTTTCTTGACCTCACTGATAGTATTCTTTTAACAATTAATAAATTTAATTATTTATGAAAATAATATTAAGATTAACAAATATTTTCATTTGTTTTGTTTTAAATATTGTGTAATCGAAAAATGGGGCATGCCGTAGCGTAGTGGTTAAGGCACTGAGCTACAAGCCGGAGGGTCGAGGGTTCGAGTCCCGGTGGGGTCAGGATTTTTAAACTGACCCAAACCTTCTGGCGGCACTATGGCCCAGGAGTCGACTCAGCTTCTAACTGAAATGAGTACCAGACGCTTGTTCTGGGGTAAAGGCGGCCGTCATGCAGGGCTGACACCCCGGCTGACATCAAGTGCCTACTGTCAAGAAAAAGTGGGAGCCCTAACCTCCTACTACCCCAAGGGCTTCCTGAGGCCTGTAGTGGGATCACTTTACCTTTACCTTTTATAATCGAAAAATTAGTTTTCTATATCTCATTATTTTCCATTGTTTTTTTATATACATTAAACAGGCACAATTTAATATGTCTTGCTTGTATACATTTTATTATTAGTTTTATTCTTAATTTTAACTAACATTAACTGATTGCATTATAGATCGTAATATAATAGATATTATCTTTTTGATCAAATTTTTACTAGTACTTAATATTAGAGTTAATTGAGTTTGTTATATTCTGATGTAATATATGTTTGTCCTGGTGAGTGGAAGGGAAAGCCACGTGGCCTTAACTCCACCAGGCTAAATAAATCTTATCTAATCTAATGTAAAATTGAAATTGAACCAGGAACCTGTTTTATTGTTCGGTTACCAGTCTATCTCTTCCACTCAATAATAAAAATGAAAAACCCCGAAAAAAACATACAACAGTTAACATTTTCCTTGTTAGTACCCTCTACAAGCCTTAGAAGTTTGTAATGGGAACTTTCGAACTCCCTCAATATATTTTTGAAGTTAACTACATCATAAATTGACACAAAAATTGTAATAATTTTACCCCGTTAACATTAATTTGCAGTCACCCAAACGTCAACTCATACCGTATTTTTTTATTGAATCTCCATTAATGCGAACCCTATTTCACTATCCGGTATATTAGGGTTTCAGTTGCAACACAATATTATTTACAGTAATTTAGAGTATGCTTAATTTCAAGCATTACATAATAACGTAATATGAACAAATAAATAAATTAGAAATAAGGAAATTAGAAATATAATGGAAGCAGAAGAAAGCATAATTGAAAGAATTGAGGAGAAGGAAATTAAGTGGTTAGGATATGTTTTAAGAATGGAAGATGAGGGATGGCCAATGCAACTACATCAATGACATCCGACCAGAAGGAGGAAGAGTGGGAGACCGAAGTTAACAAGGAAGGAAAACATGAATACATTAATGCAAGCAAGAGGGCTAAGCATTGAAGATGCCCAAGATCGTAGGCTATGGAGGTTTGGCACGGGAAGACGGCAGCAGCTGTAAAAACCCGGAGATAGATGGATAGAGAGATAAATAAATTAATCAACAAACCAAAAGACTAACTCAAAATCTCTTAAAAATATGATAGATAAAGTCACACAGGTTATAGCAACACTTCTTACATAAAATATTTGACAAAGGTAGTTGAAATCTATTATGGATATAACCTAATTTTTAAATAAATTCATGTCTTTTGGAATCAAATGCAGGACACTCAAATAACAGATGTAAGATAGTCTGGCTGGTGTTCTTGCAAATACAGATATCTGTATCTATTTTAAATCGTTGCAAATAATGTCGAAATTTACCGTGTCTAGTCATAAATTATGTTAATACAAAATTAGGTTCTACGTATTTGCATTTTATTCGATCAAAAGCAGTTGGGGAAAATAATGTTCTTGTCAAAGCACCATTAATACCATTTAACCACTCAGCATTCCAATTTTGTATGAGATCATTTCTTAATACTTCTTTAATATACAGTATGATAGAGGACAGAAGGAGTAAAAATAATCCATATTTGAATTAACAGCTGATTTGACAAGAAAATCTGCACATTCATTTCCTGTAGTTCCAGCATGTCCTTTAATCCAGCCTAGGCTAATATGTCCAAGATGTTGGTTTAATTTTGTTCTTATAGAGGTTGCAATCAGGTGATGGTATTGTATTGAAACTCCTCTAAAGAGAAGACTACACACGGCGAAAATAAAATTGGAAATACTTGTTTCCATCTAGAGAGAAGAGTTGTACATTGTTTTCCTAGTATTCATAATAAAGTTGTACTGTTTCCGGGTACCGAGGGTTTTATATTTTAGCAAGAAGTAGACTAAACACCAACAATAAGGTGTCAAATGCCTAATCGAAATATTTACCAATAATATACACTAGACAAAGAGGAAATATATTAAGTTAGGATTATTTTTGTTAGTGTTTTAAGTTGCAGACTAATGTGTGTTAATGTGACATTTTTTGTTTAACCTCTCTCTTTTAGGTACAATACTAAATACGTGAGCTACTTAACTCGGGTCTTTCAGGGAAATCATCTGTCGGAGAGGATGTTTAAACGTTCGATAATACATACTTTATCGACCTCACAAGTACATGGAATGTCTCACCGGACGAGTGATTGGCTAAATGCAGGGCCACCTCCGAGAAGACACAAACACTTAATATAAGACTCTCCAATCACTCACACATTCTAAAAGGCCAATATGATAGGATGAAGAATTAAATTTGAAGTGAAAAATATATGCCTAAATCGGGATTTGAACCCAATAGGCATATCTTTTTCTCTTCAAATTTAATTTGTCATTAAGTCAGAAGTGATAAATTTAATATTAAATATGGTAGGATGGTAATGATGGTCAAATGGTGTTTGGGGATTATTTGGGCTTTAACGATTCTTAACATTTCTCTTACAGGTGAGAAGAAAACCCGAAAAATCATTACCCATAACACTTGTCCCAGTCTGATATTCAGACAATAACCGCTGTGTCTGAGACATTGACATAACAATTAGTGAAAAGCAGTGGACTTTTGCAAAGTAAAACGAATATTATTCTGATATTATTATGATACATACAGGATCTTCGGAAATTCTCATCATAAATTTCTGGGGATTGTAGAGGGAAAATAGTAATTAATGTTTTGAATAGAAACCTTTGTCCGGAAACTTAACACCTTCGTGCTGCAGCAACAACTATTTTGCATTATGCGTTTAAATCTCCCCCGTCTTCAGGGAATAAGTTGATAGCAATGTAATGATTTATGGCTCAATTAATTATGTCTACATGTACACGCAGGAAGAAAACGGTACGTCTCCGGACAAAGGTTCCTATACGAAACATTATGTAAACAGTCGCCTCTACAGGCCCTAGAAATCTTTAATGATAATTTGGCCTCAACTCCGCCATTGCCGGTCCCAAGCCCGGATGAGAAAGGAGGAGGGGGAGGAGTAACACCTCGTAAAAAAAAACCTTGGTTCAGCTGGCCCGGCTGATAGTACCACGTGAGGGCCCCTTGCCAGGGAACGGTGAAGACCTCAACGGCAATGAAGGCGGAGAGGGATACCCTTAATACGGCAGATTTGGCGGAAGAGGCACCCTACCCTCACTCAGGGAAAGAGAGAGGAACCGCTGCCTTGCGGAGAAGGAGAAACTTCAAAGGCTAAGGGAGCATCCCCTACAGAAAAGCATGCCTGTCCAAGAGGCATTGAGGTGGCAACCCCACCACTGGACTTACCCAACTATAGGCTGGTAACCTATAATGGGGAAAACTTTAAATACTCGAAAGACTACAAGAAATAAGCAGGCGGATAATAAAACTATGACGACAGGCAAAGAACAAAGGATTTATGATTACTGGAATTTAGCAACCTGGAACGTAAGAGAACTTAATAAAAAATATAAAGAATTGGTAGAGGAATTGAAGAAAAGACAAATAGACATAGCTGTTATTAGTGAGACAAAAAAGAAAGGAAGAGGATCAACAGAAATGGGAGATTATCATATTATCTATTCAGGAGTAGAAAAGACAGAAAGAGCCAAATCTGGAATTGCTATTTTAATAAAACAAAATTGGAGAAAAAAAGAACAACTTATTCCTGGATAAGTGACAGAATAGTAACATTAAGATTAAAGTTACGAAGTGATAATTTAACAATAATAGGAATATATGCCCCATCTAATGGAAATAAAAAGGAAGCAGAGAAATTCTATAATGAATTACAAGATATAAAGGATAGAATAAATAAAAATGACCAGATAGTAATATTAGGAGACTTCAATGCCAGAATTGGAAATAAAACCATTAAAGATTTAATTGGCCCACATGGAGAAAATGAAGTAAATAATAAAGGGATAATTTTAAGAGATTTTTGTATCTATAACCAGCTACGAATTACAAATACATTTTTCAAACATAAAGAAATACATAAGTTTACTTGGATGAGTCGGGGATCCAGATCTATAATAGATTACATAATAGCAAACAGAAAATTTTGGACACAAATAATGGACACGAGAGTCTATAGGGGGACAGAAATAGATTCTGATCACTTTTTAGTGGTTGGAAAAATTAGAACGAACAAACCTTATTTTAGAAGGAAAGTAGAAAATAAATCAGAAAACGAAAAATACAAAGTACAGCTATTACAACAAGATAGTATAAGACAGTTATATGAAAATCGAATAAAACAAAACTTGAAACCAAGAGTTGGAGATGTAGAAATAGATTGGATAATATTAAAAGAATCAATAAGAAAAGCAGCAAATGAATGTTTGAGAACCTCCAAAAATAGAACAATAAATCTATTGAAAGTTTGGAATGAAGAAATAAAGGAAGCAATCAGTAATAAGAAGATAGCTTATTTAAAATGGCTTAATTCTGGGACTATTAATGATAGAATAGATTACAAACACAAAAGAGCAATAGTCAGAAAATTATCTAGAAAATTAAAAAAATGAAGGATGGGAAAGTTTTATAAAAAATATAGAAAGAGATGTCACAGGAGCAAAAAGATATGGTTTCAAAGTATTCCAGCGATTAACAGTAGAGTGTACGGATAAATTGGCTATAAATGGAATGACAGCAGAACAATGGACACAGCATTTCAGACAGTTATTATATGCAGAGGAAGAAGAAACAAATACACCTCCCTGTCCCACAGAAGAATATAATGCTATAACATTGTGTGAAGTGATAGAAACTATCAAGAAAATGAAAAATAGAAAAGCTAGTGGAGTAGATGGTATACCAATGGAGCTTTGGAAATATGGTGGGAAACCACTCTATATTAGATTTGTACAAATTTTTAATGATATATGGGCACATGGAATAATACCTCAGGACTGGAAAACATCATTAGCAATACCCATCCATAAGAAAGGAGAAAAAAGTAACTGTTCAAATTATAGAGGTATATCATTGTTGACAACAGCATCTAAAATATATACGTCCATTTTAAAACGAAAACTTCAGAAAATTACAGAAGATAAAATTGGAGAGGAACAATGTGGATTCCGAAAAGGCCGATCGTGTATTGACGCTACATTTGTTATAAAACAACTAATTGAGAAGTGGAAAGAATTTAATATCCCCCTATATATTATTTTTAGATTTTGAAAAAGGCCTATGATAGAGTCAAACGGGACCTAATGTGGAAAATATTGGAAAGCTACCAAGTCCCCAATAATGTAATAAATGCTATAAAAAGTTTATATGAAACCACATTTATAAAAGTAAAGTTAGATCATGGGAAAAATAACTGATAAATTTGAAATTAACCAAGGTTTAAGATAGGGAAGTGGACTATCTCCATTACTGTTTATTCTATATCTAAGTAAAATTGTCCAGGAGTGGAAAAAACTAAACCCCCCAGGAGTAAAAATATGTAGAGGAAATCAAATACAAACAATAATCTTCGCAGATGATCAAGTACTTCTAGCGGAGAATGAAGATGATTTGCAGACATCAGTGTTTAAATTGCAGAATACCCTGGAAAAATACAACATGAAAATATCTGAAAATAAAACCAAATCCATGGCAATCACTGGAAAGGGACTTTCGAGAGTAAAAATAATAATAAATAATAAACCAATAGAACAAGTAACACACTTTAATTATTTAGGTAATAATATATCACAGTTTCATAATCAAAAATATGTGGAAACAAATTTAGAAAAATATAACAGATTAAATGGTATAATTAGGAGAAATTTTGGAAAACAAATGAGGAAAGAAATCCAATTGAGATTTCATAATGCCATAGCCAAACCTACTTTACTATACGGAAGTGAATGCTGGACACTTCGAGCAAAAGATAAATCCCGCATTAATAGTTCACAAATGAGATTCCTCCGATCACTAACTGGAGTAACATTAAGGGATAGAATGAAAAGTGATGAGATAAGGATGCAGTGGAATAGTAGGGAAATGGTTGAACATATACAAAATTATCAGATTAAATGGTTCCAACACGTCCAGAGAATGTCAAATTCCCGTTTACCAAAGATGATTTACCACCTCAACCAAAGGCAAAAGAGACCTCGGAAGACCCTTCAACCGATGGAAAGATCAGTTTTTGTAGTCGCAGAACGGGCATCATCACCCAATACTGCATTCGGAAGAAGAATTTGGCCTCTTCATCACCCCGAGTAAGGTACATGTATTAATTTATTGGTGTTTCTCGTTTAATTTATCAAATCTATAATATTATTATTATTTTATTATTTTTATTATTATTGTTATTATTGTTACTATTATTACTATTATTATTATTACTGTTATTACTATTATTATAACTATTATTATTAGTATTATTGTTATTGTTATTATTATTACTGTTATTATTATTATTATTATTAGTAGTAATTATTATTATTGTTGTTATTACTATTATTATTATTTTTATTATGATCATCATGATTATCATAATTATAATTATCATTATCATCATCAACATCATTATCATTATCATTATCATTATCATTATTATTATTATATTATTATATTAGATTATATTATTATTATTGTTATTATTGTCATTAATGTTATTATTATTATTATTATTATTATTATATTATATTTATGGTAAAAAATGTTGTTTCTACATGCAATTTACGTTGCAACTTTTAATATATTTTTAACTTTGTATAATAATTATAGTGTATATATAAACATGTATGAAATCAATGTATGAGATCATTATTTAATCAATACTTCTAAAATTCATTTTAAAACACCTTTGCAGTTATTTAATAAAATGTTTAAATCCATAAAATGAGTGCCTGATATTTCAGTCGTGTTCAACTAAAATCAATTTCTGTTTGAAAACCTCAAGTAGTTAAAACTATGAAGGCATTTCAGAATCCTGTTTCATCTTCTGAATTTCAACTGGTATTGGTGCTGATACTGGCACCAGGTGAAATGCAGAAGATGAAACATGGTTTTGAAAGGCCTTCATAGTTTTAACTCTTTAACGAAGTTTTTCAAACATAAATTAATTTTAATTTAGGACGAACTGACATATCAGTTCCTTTATTTTTAATATTTCTTTAAACCTTTTAATACATGTATTAGTAATTTGTGTTGGTTGAGTGGAAGAGAAATCAGTAATGCCTATAATCTGCTATATTATAAATAAACTACCATTATTATTACTCGTATATTTGTGTGACAGTAAAAGTTTATAAAATAATTTCTAATTTATAACATCTTGCTGCTCTCTCCTCGAGAAATTCACTTCCATCGACGTAAGCTTTTGTTGAATTTCCAAACTTCAGCTCCATATGTGACTTCTTACTATTGAATTATATGTTTGTAACTTATTTTTCGGGTTATATGTCTGTTCCATAAGACTCCATTTATCAATGCTATTATTTCTCTACCTTTATGAATTCTGTTCTTAATATCATTTTCTTGTTTGTCCTCTCTATCTACGTTTACTCCCAGATACTCAAATTATTCACATCCTCTAATATACTCCCTTTGATCTTCTAATATTACATCTTCGGTTTCGGCTCCACATCCCATATAAAATGTTTTTTTTCTTTCTAAATTTACTTTCAAACCCAGTTATCTTATTCGTCCAATATTTTCCTGAACATAAACTGCATGTCTTCATATTCTTGTACAATTATTATCTAGTCATCCGCAAATAACAGTGTATATACTGTATCTGTTAATCCACCTCCAATTCGTACTGCCATTCCTGAGCATTTTTGCTCCGTTTGACAGTGATTAATGTATGAATATCGTAAATAATGTGGGTGATATGCTACAACCTTGACGAAGGCCTCTTGTTACTTTTTAATTATTATTATTATTATTGTTATTATTATTATTATTATTATTATTATTATTATTATTATTATTCATCCGTCCACCGGTGTGGTCCCGAGGTAGCGTGTTACCTTGTCACGCAGCGGGCCCGGGTTCGATCCCCGGTCGGGGCAGTTTTTCTGGGTGAGGGTTTTCTCGGGGGTTTTTCCTCACCTGTAAGACAAATGTCAGGAAAACTTTAAGGCTCAAATGGTCCCCGAAATCATATGGCCATCATCATCATCCTTATCATTATCATCCCATCATCATCATCCTTCACCGGTGTGGAAAGCAACGGGAAGCTACAACACCTACAATTCCCTAGTAAAGCTGCAAAGCATAGCATGGAAATGCTATGATTGCAATGAAAGACCTGCCCTCGGGCAGAATTACTATGGATGGATGAATATATCATCCCTGTAATTTGGAGTCGATATGAAGAGTATGAAAGCGATGCAGTACTCTTGCATAAAAAGGCAACACAAATACAAACATGTGATGGTTTTACATTTGTGTTGTGTTTTAATATTATGCATTAACGACTCATGTTCCATACAGGTAACAGATGTTCAAATATTATAGATTACGCGTGTATTTAAAAACACACACGCGCGCACACACACACACACGATGTCAATGTATTTAAAAATTAAATATGGCTGCAATAAACTCTATAAACATTTACTTTGTAGAAATGAAGCTGTTTTACTCTATTTAACCTCCAACAGTTCTCCACTAATGAGAGGATTTAAAATTACACGTTTATTAACGCTATTGACGTAACGAATACGTTTCGCGTTATAATTACATTATACATTCATTATTTGTTCACATTACATTTAATAGTCTTGTTTGCATTCGGGTAGTCATGTTAGATAGAAATATAATGTATGTCTAAAAATTGGAGTTTGCAATAGATAGATAGATAGATGGAAAGCTCTGCGGCCATCACTTAAGTGTTGGCGGTGAGCGATCCATTTTGGTCCTCCTTAATAGGTAGAACCCCGGGTTCCTGTAAAATACATTAGCCCCGGTTTAAATTTTGAATTTAATTTTGAAGTTAATTAGCAGAGTGTAAGGTACGAACATTTATTAAAGACCAGAATTAAGTAAAAGTGCGGCGGCTCCGTGGCGCAAGTGCTTAGACGCTCATCTCTCACCGCTGGGGTCCCATCATCGAGTCTCGGTCACTCCATGTGGGTTTCGTGGTGGACAAAACGGAGCTTCGGCAGGTTTTTGTACTATTTATCCATACTCATCTCATCCATTTCGTTTCATTTCATTCATCCACCCCTGTGACGATGCGTGAGGAGTGGTCGGCCGGCACCCTTGTCGTTCACATATCTAGGGGCTTCATCTCATCTCACTCGTCGACCCGACCACGAGTTGAGGTTATATATATATTTTTTTTATTGCGGATGAGCCCATGTAGGACTACGCAAAGTACTTAGAGGCGTTTCCTTTGAGCCCAAATTTCTTTCATTCTTTTGCTATGAGCTTGTTTTCTGTCATCTGTCCAAGTTGTTCCAGTTTTTTTCTTCGGTTTGTCCTCTTGGTCAACTTGCCACTTATTCACCTTAATTCTAAATATATCTCTGTTAGGGATATCTTCTTTAGTAATTCCTGCCAATTTTAAGTCATTTTTGACTTCATCAATCCACTTCATAGTATCCACTGGAGCTTTACTTCTGTTTTCGTAGAATTCCATTATCTGTTTTGTAAACCTATTTGAGTTCATTCGTTTAATATGGCCATAAAAGTTTAACCTTCGTTTTCTAATATCACTATGAATGTCTGTATATATGTTTATCTCCTTTTTACTTCTGAGTATAAATGCTTCACCTATGACTTGTGGACCTAAAACTTTTCTTATAATTTTGCATTCTTTTTTCACTATATTTTCGATATATTTTTTTCTGTTCAAAATTAATGTTTCTGCTCTATAGAGGCACTCTGGTTTAATTACAGTGTTATAGTGTCGTAATTTTGTATGTAAAGATATGCATTCTTTATTAAGAGTGTTCTGAGTAAGCCGAAATGCAGTTTCCATTTTTTGGCATCTACTTTTATTGGCTTTAGTTTCAATTCCATTTTCCTGAATTATTTCACCAAGATATTTAAAGTGTGAAACTTAGTTTAATTTTTTCATATTTGGTTTCCAGGTATTTTGGTGCTTGTTTATTGCATGAAATATGTTCCGTTTTTTCAAAAGAAATCTGCAGACCAACTATATCTGCAATGTCATTTATTAATTCAATCCGTTTTTGTGCTGTTACAACGTCACGGGTCAAGATTGCTAGATCATCAGCATATAAGTCAATGTTCGTGCAAACCAGATTTCAACAAATAAAATGTAGTAAAAACTGGTGAAACTTTCTGTGTGTGTTCTAATGCCTTAGCATATTCTCTGCTTCAGGTTATTTGATCGGTTGATAGATGGCGTTAATGTTCTCTGTTTTCTATTTATGCACAACTTCGGTACCACTACGTCGTGTCGATAATGTATTCTCGCACTGTGCCAGTGTAGGGTGAATATATATTTGTGTGTTTGTGTACTGCAAAGTGTGTTGTATGAGGTATGATGATGAAAAATGGGCGAAAGTGAAACCCTAGCCGACATGTAATCTACTTCTGTCGAAAAGTACCAAGAGGGCTACCAGATTAAACGTTCCCATCCGAATAAGGGATCGCTGTCAACAGTACTACATACCTTTTCCACATGTGTACATAAATTAAAAATCATTACATTTCAAAAATACATTTTTATACTGCAATTATGTAGCACGCCGGCCTCGGTGATCTAGGGTTATGATACTTGCATCTGCTCCCATGCTTCGCAGGTTCAAACCCAAACGGGGTTGATGGATTTCTATGATGAAAAAATACAAGAGACAAGATCTTTGGAAGTGAAATTAAGACTTGGGTCTCGAGGCTGAAGCTTTTCGGGCTCATGAAAAAACCTGAAGCCTTAATTAATGATTCTGAGCAAAGTTTAATCGGTCTTCGTCCATACAAGTAATTTCTTAGATGCCTCTTCTACGCGATGTGCTGCCCATATCTCACTCTGACATCTAAAGGGAAATAAGCGTAACGAAGTTAGCATGGTTAAGACGCTCCCGATAAGAAGCAAGCATGCCCCTACTAGGGATGTACAGGGATTTATAATATCATAACATACCAATATATTATCTCTATATGTAACCCTCTCTCTCTCTCTCTCCCTCTTACGTTAGTTTTAATCTCCATTTTATAGGTACTTTTATATGAACCACACCATCCGGGCCTTACAAGGACATGACTTGTCGGGAGAGAAATTTTATCTATGAATCGCACATACCGTACTTTTTTGACCACATACTTGAAGAATGATCAGCTCAACGCCAGGGTCAGCTCCAAGAAAACGCGAACATTTAATAGAAGGCACACCATTCATTCATCATTCATACTAAACAAGGCGAATATGATATAAATATTTTTTGATGGCCTGATGAAGTTTGTATACAATTTGGGCCTTACAGTTTCCGACATTTGGTTTACGGGTAAAAAAAACTAAAAAAACTCACTCAGTAAACTTGTCCCGGCCGAGATCGAACCAGGGCACGATGCGCAACAAGACAATGACGTTATCTCGAGACCACAGGAGTGGACATATATATATATATATATTTTTTCCAATGCCCAGGTTGTCGTTTCGACATTTCTGGTGTTCTCTCTTGGCATGACATACTTGTAAGACACTTCTGAGGTTGGGGCGCCTGGAAGGCGGGGTTATGCTACCCTGATGATATGAGAGTTGATGATGATGGTAATGATGCGCAACTTGAGGCCTTAAACTGAACTGTAATGCAATTAGGTGAAAATGATATAGATGATAACAATGGCCAGATGGTGTTAGGGGACAGTTAGGGCCATAAAGTTTCCTGACATTTATTTTACAGTGTGAGGAAAAATCCCGAAATAAATCTCACCCAGGAATCTTGTCCCGGGCCCGCTGCATGACAAGGCAGCATGCTATCTCGAGACCTCAGTTGACATACATATATTATTTAACATTTAAAAAATGTTGTAATAAACACTTCTTAAATTTCAGTCACCATATAAATGTTTGAAGGTTTAAATGTTACACTGTGCAACAAATTTAAACTTTTTTTCTGTCCTTTAGATGAAACTATGTGATTTTAACTAATTGAGAAATTTTAACTAATTGAGAAATTCTGAATTTATTTCTGAAATCCCAAATTTTCTATCACCCACCAATTTTCTTTAATGACACTTTGTACATATGTACATTTGCTATGAATACCATCCATAGTAATTCTGCCCGAAGGCAGGTCCTTCACTGCAATCATAGCATTTTCATGCTATGCTTGCAGCTTTACTAGGGAATTGTGTAGGGGTGGTAGCTTCCCGTTGCTTTCCACACCGGTGAAGGATGATGATGATGATGATAATGGTAAGGGTGATAATGATAAGGATGATGGCCATATGATTTCGGGGACCGTTTGGGCCTTAAAGTTTTCCTGACATTTGTCTTACAGGTGAGGAAAAACCCCGATAAAAACCTCACCCAGAAAAACTGCCCCGACCGGGGATCGAACCCGGGCCCGCTGCGTGACAAGGCAGCACGCTACCTCGAGACCACAGCGGTGGACGCTATAAATACAACAACAAAAAATTGTCTTGTACTTAACACTTTTTTTTCTGTCCTTTAGATTAAACTATGTGATTTTAACTAACTGAGATGTGCTGAATTCAATTTTTAAATCCAAAATTTTCTATCACCAATCAATTTTTTGTAATGACACTTTTTAATTGTACAAGTTAGTTATAATGACAAACATAACAATTGCAAAGAACACCAAATTAAAATGTCTTTGTTGATCGTTTGCGCTTATGGACAGCTTCTGGGCTATCTCTGATGATTGACCAGCAATATTCACCAAGCATACTTGCATTCCATCTTCCACTGAATCGTTTTTCAAAGGCTGATATTTCTTGGTGAAACCTCTCGCCATGTTCATCGCTGACAGCACCAAGGTTTTTTGGAAAGAAGTCCAGATGACAGTCCAGAAAATGTAGTTTCAAAGACATATTGCATCCCATAACATGAAAGTAGAGTAATAATTCACTTACAATTACTTCATAGTCTGCTGATTTTTTATTCCCAAGGAAGTTCGTGCATAGTGATTTAAATGCAAGCCAAGCCATTTTCTCCGCTTCCAACAGTTTATTTTCAAAGTCTTCATCCTGGAAGACTGCTCTTATTTGTGGACCAATAAACACTCCTTCCTTAATCTTTGCATCACTTAGGTTTGGGAATTTATTTTTGAGATGCATGAAAGCTTGTCCTTCTCTTTCTAGTGCCTTCACAAATACTTTCATCAGTCCGAGCTTGATGTGTAAAGGTGGTAGGAAAACATCTTGAGGGTTCACAAGTGGTTCATGGGAAACACTTTTGACTCCAGGAATGTAGGTTTGTCTTGCAAGCCATTCTTTACAAAAGTAGTGGTTTGCTTTGTCGCTGCTATCCCACTCACATAAAAAACAACAGTATTTTGTGTACCCATGTTGCATACGCATTAAGAGTACAATAACTTTCAAGTCTCCACATATATGCCATTTGTATGAAGTATATTCAATGCACCTTAGTATTGCACTCATAACCTCAAACGTTTCCTTCGTATGAATGGCATATGCGATAGGAACAGATGGGAAAATATTGCCAATATGGATAAGTACTGCCTTTAGACTTAGTTTGGAGGAATCTATAAATAAGCGCCAGTCCTCTGGATTATGTTCATGTCCCAAAGCCTGAAATAAGCCATTCACATCGTTGCAAAAAAATATTCCTTCATTCTCAGAAAAATATTCAATAAAATGAGTTTGTCGTTTTCTAAATGAACTTATTCTAACATTGATATCTATAAGATTCTGTTCTTGCAGTCTAGAGCCCAACAATTCTGCTTGACGTTTGGGAAGGTTTAAGTCCCTCACGAGATCATTGAGGGTGTTTTGTGTGAACACCTGGTGATTACAGGGTAAAGACGATGTAGATGGCTGAAACTCTGGATCTCGAGTAGGACTACTACAGCCTGAGACGTTGGGTGTGTCTTCTTCTGAAACGGTGTACTGTTCTGGAGGCTTAGGTACAGGAAGATGTTCATTGTGAGGAACTGGTCGGATGGCTGAAGGTAAATTAGGGTACTGGATCTGCCCTTTGGATTTTGAAGTATATCCTTCTATATCTACCAAACAGAAATAACAATCTGTTACATGGTCCCGAGATTCTCGCCAAACCATAGGTACAGCAAATTTCATTGCATTGCGTTTACCTTGTAGCCAATTTCTCAAATTTCTAGAGCATGAATTGCAGCATATGTGAGGTGCAAATGACTTATCTTGGTCTCCCACACGACATCCAAAATACAGTTCATATGCCTTTCGAACTAGAGGTGTAATATTACACTTTTGGCTCTTGAAGGTTAGTTCTCCACATACATAGCAAAAAGAATTAGGATTAGTTTTACACTGACGTGGCATTATAGTATAATTACTATCCTTCAAACTCTTCTGAAGCACAATTATGAAACACTAGCTCACTCCTTGAACACCAACAGGAAATCAACAACAGACTGAAAATAAATGAAATATCATTAGTTATAAAATGCTAAATACAGATGGCAGCACAGGATGGGATGCTAATATTTAGTTGTAATATTTATCACCAGATGTCGACCTATCTCCTAGTAAATAAAAACACGAAATTGACGTAGTATGTGGAAAGTGGGAGATTCAATTAATATGAAATACATGTTAGACTAAAATAACATTCGTAAATATATTTTTTTTTTGGGTTTTCTGAAAAAAACGGTACGTGATAGACAAAATCTAATTACAGATTCGTTTTTACCATTAAAATGTCTACCTAATACACCTATTTTCATGAAAAGGACAAATTTCGTGTTGCACAGTGTTATTATTATTGTTATAATTGTTATTAATATGATTATTACTATTGTTATTAATGCATTTATATATAAATTTTCGTACTTTTCTTAAAATTTCAATAGTTGTTTAATTTCAATAGTTACTTCACCTTCCCTATTAAAAAGGTAAAATATTGATATTATTCATTAATTATCGTATAAGTATTTGTTAAACTGTGGACTTATGCACTATGACCCTATTTTTTTTTAATTCGCGCGGGCGGTAGCGAGAGTCGGGTCTCGCCTTATATAGTAGAAGAGGATTATAGTGGACTCACGATTCGGTTGGGCTGGGAAATTCCAGATGCGTCTTTCGATTCGGTTTCTGAGAGAATTCGCTTCTCACGGCTTCCATTCGAGAGAAGCCGAGACTGTTATTCCCTCGCATACATAAAAAGGAAAGTGTCTGAAGGCTAGTCAGTCAATCGCAAACAGTTAGTCGCTCGAGCGTGTATTGTCCTACTTGTGGATGAGTGAAATGACCTAGATGCGACGAGAATTTAAATTTTTGAGTGACGTCAGTGAATGTGAAGAACTGAATTATAAAATAAACTATGAGGAATAGAAGCTTATACCTGAAATTGATATGTGTATGGAGAGAAGTCTAGAAAAATAAATAAGGAGAATTGGAAATGTTGTGTAAATATTTGTGAAGTTAAATTATAGAAATTTATATATATTTATGTTATTGGAAAGTAGCCTACTTAATAGAGATATTAAATCCTTAAGAACAAGTCTTCAAAAGGAGGATAATTTATATTACGGAATTTCGATCAGTATGGAAGCAGTATCTATAGCTTTGTAAAAGTATAATTTTCTTTAATTTAAATAAATTCCCTAAATATTGATTTTATTGTGTCCTGGCTTCCTTAATTTTTTCAAAGATCTCTAGACCTTTGAAAACCTCTTACTACAATATAACTCGGAATTTTGTGACACGTTCTTTCCCAATCTTTATTATTTTCTTCTGGCATCTTCTTTCTTAACTTTTCTTGAGCTTTTTTATACTCCATTTATTCTGTCAAATACTTTATGCTTAACCATCTAATATATTTGTTTATTTTATCATCTACAGTACATAATTCTTAATCTCCCTATTCCAAAATATTTGAGTTACTCTCCATTTCCTTTTATCCAATATATACTTTGACAACTTTGTCGGGTTCGAGACCAGTTTCTTTTAGTCTTTGTGCGAAGAAGGGTTTATTTGTGATATTTATGAAAATGACCACTTTAAAAGTTTTTCAAGCTAAGAATCAATTCTTAATTTTTGCTATTGAATATTTCAAATGTTGAAAAAACTTCTAAACATATTAGCCTATATTAAGTAGATGCTGTTTTAATATACAGATGTTTTTGGTATGATATTGTGTGACATGGTGGCTATATTAAAATAATTAAACATAACAAAGGAATTCGGTTAATGTGGATCCTCTGGGTCCACTTTACACAAATACGTATATTTTATCAATGAGGATGCTATCTGTGAAAAGCATTCACTTAATTAATTTTATTTAATATCCTTGTAATTTTACTAAACCCAAAGACCGTCGCTTTCTGCAGTTGAATGACATGTGAATGTTATAATCAACAATAATTTTTCAAAACATTAAATAATATCAACGCTTTTTAATTATTATCAGTCATAAATATTTTCAGATTAATCTGTGCCTGTCTGTATAGATTAATAGAGTAAATAACCTAAAAAATAGAATAAAAGCTAAGTTGGACTCTGGGGTCCACCTTATCCGAATATGCAAGTTAATATAAAGAAGTTTATAAATTAAGAAGATGTTTCAATATTTGAATAATATGACAATGCTATTTCATAGTTACAACACTAATGATAATCACTGTAATTAAATAAAATTCAAATCCCTTATTTAAAAGAAGAAAAACAATAAATTCAGAAGAGGGGTCCAAATTACCCGACGTTCCTCTCCTCTATTTGGGATCACTCAAAATGTCCTCTCATTCTCGAAAACTATGAGCTTGAACCCTCTGCAATTGAAGTATAATGAAATCCATAAAATAATGTAAAATAACCTAAATTGATCTATCATTGTACCCAAATGTGAATTTAGCTTCAGGTAATAATCTCACAGATAGAAATTAGTGGCGAAAATAAAATATTTTTTCATCTCCTTCCCCTCACGATTCAGGTAATTTCATTACTCATTCATTCATTTCATAACAACATTCGTCACATCCCATGTTACTTAAAAATAGTTTGGTTAGGCGAACCACATGTCTTAAAAATACGTAGTCGATGGGTTCAAATGGGAGGAAGACTAATATGTATCTTCATGACTCCGAGCCCTAGTGATAATCTAGGGAGGTAGAATAGGAACCAAAGGGAAACAATATAGTCCCTACTTGCGGCCAAAAAAGTCATGTGTGCAGTACTTGATGGAACGGACCAGGAGGAAGACTCATAACAAACTATATAACACAGTAGAATTTCATTCCATTCATTACATAATACTAGGTAAGTAAAATACATCTTTCAGGTCGAAATGCTAGGGAGATCTGTCTCCCAGTTTAAATAGAAACGGAATAGGAAATATTTAATATGATTGTTAAATATTATTTTTGCGCGATAGTGCGTTTTGTCGTACTTACAGCAATGGCGACCATTATTGAAAGTTCCACTTCCTACATTTCGGGGTTGCCAACCTAATTAACTATACTGTAATATTAAATTTACACCCACGTGCGGGAATTAATACTACTGTCCTATATGTATAGGCCTACTATGTACAATGTATATACAGAAAATATTCAAAAGGTAGTGTTAATATAATTCATTATATGGAACAAACCACTGCATTTTAAATTAACTGAATTTTATTTGAAACAATATAAAACAATAAATACATACTTGCGGCCATGTTATCAATAATTGTTCTCAAGGCCTCCTGTTGTTTCAACTAATAAACATTGCCCACACTGTTAACGTTAATCAATTGTTTATAATGAACGCAAATATTTCCAACAAATATGTTATAATTTTACTATTATTATTATTTTGAAAACACCATCGCGCAAAAAATAATGTACAACGTCCGTTTGTGAAGTGTTTTACAGAATCTCGGAAGTTAAAAAACTCGCTATCGCTCGGTTTTTAAACATTTTTCCTCCATTCTGTAAAAACCACTTCCCAACCTCGCATTGTAATACACTATTACTGAGAGTAGTAAACAACAATAATAATAATAATAATAATAATAACAAGAATTATCATTATCTCAGTCAAAATATTAATGTATTAACTCAACGTTTCAATCTCCTTCTGTGGGACCATTTTCAAGACATGGTGGTTACCTCCACCTAGACCATATTTTTACAAATTTAAATGAACAAATATAAAATCTCACATTTATAATTCATTATATTAACAGGGAATCATATGTTTCACACCATTCACTTACTTTTTTTTTTGTTTTGCTTATTCATTCATACTTTATTTTGTTCCTTTTTATATAGGCCATTTCTGCTATTAATTTTTTGGTAATTATTTTCTTTGTGTAACATTTTTATGTCATTCCATTTCATTTCATGATTTTGTTTAATTCTAATGTTCACTGATTACTGAAAATTCAGCACCTGGTGTACAGATTTTCTTTTTATGTTCGTCAATTATCTTCTTATAAAAGTTTTTGTTAGGCATACATAGCCTAAGACTTTTCACAATCACCATACTGAATAGAAAATATTATTAGATATACGAATATATAAACAATAGAAAATATTCAATTGAGTTGGTGTTAGTAACAAACTGTTAGATTCTCAACTTGATTTGAATGAATCGCCTTTGTTAAATTAAAAAATATAATTAAACTAGCTGGCTCAGCGAACGTCGTATCGCCTTTAAATATTTTACGTTAATTTTTCCGATGTTTTAATAGTTATCTGCTATTCGGGGCGGAAACAAATCCAACAAATCAAAGATAATAAAAATCGGTCCAGCCGTTCTTGAGTTATAAGTAGTGTAATTAATCCGACTTTGTTTTATAAATATATATATATATATATATATATATATATATATATATATATATATATATATATATAAGTACCGGCCACGCGTTGCTGTGGCTAAGGTGTACGGTAAATTATGTTGTAGTAAACTAAGTGAGAAATCTAAATCAGAAAGTTTTTGTTTTACACAATTTTTTAGTTCTGGTACGTTAACTATACCCGGTATAAATATGGGTGTTAGTTTATATTGAAGTGGTTTTGTTGATTGAGATGAATTTATGTTGTCTGCATTCTCAGTATCATCCACAAGTGTATCATAAGGATTATATAATTTATTGATGGAATATTTTGAGGAGGCTTGCTGATTTCATTATACTTTCGCTTTTTTCTACGAACTTGTTGGCAGTTTGGATTCTCATCATCATCAAGAAGTCTCTGTATAGTAATGTCATCTTGTGTTATATTATAGTCATCTCGTTTTTCATTTAATTGAGACATGGAGATTGTTTCTGTAATATTAGGCATATTATTATAACTAACAGACTTACTTACAATTCTGTTATTCCGTTCCTTAGGACCTTCATATGTTTTTAAATTTACATTCTTCTTAAATGTAAGATTTATGTCACATAGGCCTATACAAATTTGCGGAAATCCACTTGATATTTTATCATTCATGGTCTCTAGAACTGATTCGCCATATTGTTCAATGTCCCTTCTCGGTCCAGTTAAATTTAAATTAAGTTGCTGTCTTTCAGCCAGATTACTTAAAACTAACACTTACACACGAGATTAATATTATTATTAACATATTGAAAATAAAATAAACACTGAACACACTTAAATTATGAAATAATCAATATTTCTAATTCAATTGAAATTCGCGGTTGCAACAAAAAGCACAGCCACCTGGTTAAATAATATACCAATTACCTTACACCGTCATCTGTTAGAATCGTATTGAACTCACAGATAATTATAACTCTTTGTTAAATAATAAATAATTTGCAATAAAAAATAATGCCACTATAAATTTAGCTATAAACAACCGTAGGTCTCAAGTTGGATCAAACAGCACACAGTGTGTAAAATGTTATTAAAGTCGGTTCAGTAGTTTAGGATTCCATCGCGGACAAACAACGTACACGTAATTTTTATATATTAAGATTATTGTTGTATTGTTGCTTAGATCAGCTGATATGTACTATAATATCACAATTCATAATTTAATATGTCTGAAGAAGGTACAGTGTACCGAAACAGCTGACACTGAATTATATCTTAATAAATATGAATATCATATAAAACTAAGTTTTATTTTTATTTAATTAATAGATAGAAAATATAATAAAGCATAGTGAATGCGAGTAATTTAAAACCGGTAATGATAGAGCGTTCGAATTTCTGTAAAATAATGCATTGCAATTCACGACTTCACGTAAATTCCAAACTGTATCTGCCGTGTTTTAAATAATCCCGATATCACTTTACGTAGGTCTTAAATCTGAATGCGTTAAAGTCTACACAACGAAGTAAAGCAGGAATCAGTCTGCCAACTTAAAAACGAAATCAAAATCCAAATAGAAACAAAAGTCTCTAAATGATCATGACAGGTAACGCATTAATTAAATACAAGTCTGTATTAAGCAATTCCTAACGAAATGTACGTCCCATATTCCAAATTAATGAAGTCGTTCAAACGTAAAATCAAATTGAATGTGTATTGTGAAAGAGCGCCTGTTTAACTTAATTATTTTATAATTACATCCAAGAGCTTTCGACTGGTAAAAAAATTGTGTTTACGGTAAACTGCACTGTAATTTACTGCTCTGATGGATATAGGTTTTACTCTTGAGAATTACTAAGTGGAATACAAAAAAAATAATAATCGGGATGCTATTGACGTAGATGTTCGAATCATTGAATGAAAAAGTCGGTCACGTGTGTGATTTCGTTAGTTAATAATTCAGTTACGTTAAAACGTGAAGTTGGAATCCATTTTTGAATTATGCACTTTATTGCTCATGAACAAGTTTATCTGTAAGATAAAATTCAAAATCTCTTAATAAATTTATGTGACACTGCATTTTGAAGTAAATCCACTTGTTAAATCCGTTTAAACATCCAGATCCACAGTTCAAGTGTAACAGTAACAAATCACTCAATGATTCGTGAAAGTTTTTTTATTAAGCTTTTTAAGTATGTAACTAACTAGGTTTTGATTTCCCGGACTCAAAATATTTTCATTGATTTTAGCAGCACGATACAATATAATCCCGTCCCGCGTAGTAGCCGAGCGGTTTAAGCATCATACTTTGGTAAAGAGGTATGGGACATAGCTAGTTCGAACTATTTTTGGAAGAAGACATTTTCTGAAGGAATTTCAGACAGTTTGGGATAGGTGCCCAGGTAGCATCGTGAGAAATTTGGGTAGCAAAATAAGGATCAGGGTTAGGAAAACTACATATAATGATGGTGAACACGAACGTATTGACCTTGTGCCGTCCCTACTGGCTGGTAGATTGTCCAATTCCGTCTTTAACATATGCGTAAATAAGACAAGCCCAATGGTATGGGTCAAAGATATTCTAGGCCTCTCATGCTATTGGATTGTTTTTACAATACAATCCTGTATATCCTAAATAAAGGGATAGAACTATTTTGAATAAAGTACCTACTTTCGGATATTACGGGGAACATTTCTGATCAAGAAAAAAGGGAGTAAGTTACATCTATCTATTTATCTATAATGGCGTAGGCCATTGTTGAACCATAGCCTCTCCTTTGTAAGGAGTTATTAGAACAAATTCATGTGTAGTTACCTTTATTGCTCAACGAGACATCGAACAGGCAACTAAGATATTACTAGGATGTTCAGGTCGATGAATTTTGCTTAGAGGCCTTTCTACTCAGGCTTAAAGTCCCTCCCGGAAGACTTGTTCCTTGGATATTTTGCCCCAAAAAATGAATTGACCCCGGCCGTGTTTGAACTCTCAACCCTCAAATCTAGGGGCAAGGAGCATATCCACGAATCCACCGTGGCCGACACAGTACAATATTAATTTGTTGTGAAATGTAAACTAAATTATCCTATTCAGTCCCATTGCCCACCGCCATGGTCTCGAGGTAGCGTGCTGCCTTGTCACGCAGCGGGCTTGGGTTCGATCCCCGGTCGGGGCAGTTTTTCTGGGTGAGGTTTTTATCGGGGTTTTTCCTCGCCTGTAGGACAAAATTTCAGGACAACTTTAAGGCCCAAACGGTCCCCGAAATCATATGACCATCATCACCATCCTTATCATTATCATCATCATCATTATCATTATCATCCTTCACCGGTGTGGAAAGCAACGGGAAGCTACCACACCTACAATTCCCTAGTAAAGCTGCAAAACATAGCATGGAAATGCTATGATGACATTGAAGGACCTGCCCTTCGGCAGAATTACTATGGATAGAAGGATCAGTCCCATTTTAATCATCAAATTAGGATTAGAGCATATTAATCGTCTCAGCTTCATTTGAGTATCACTTTTTAGCCAGGTTTCATAGTTCTTGTTTCCATATTCCCTCCAACAATCTATATATTATCCTTCCAATCCTTCTTTTCCTTTCTGGCTTTTCGGTATTTTAAAGCAATGTTTTCAGTTTTTTAATCTCTGCACATGTCCTTCCCATTTTACATTAAATATTTTAACTGTGATAACCATGCCAAATTACTTATATATAGTTACAGTCTCATAATTTTAGTCCTTTTTAGATTTAAAAAATGTTGGGACTTTTGGACCCGCAATGATCATCTACCTATAATGAAATTTTAACACTACCCAGAGATAACTGTAGAAACTGAATGCATTTTTATAAATTGAGGCAACAATAAATTAATGCACAATAAGTAAATTATAAGACAGATGACATTTTTAATCATGTTCACTGTAAAAGTAACTGGGCTTGAAAGGTTAAAGAAATCTTTAACAACCCAAGTCATTTGGGTCGCAAAACTAATCTCGACATGAAAGGGAAACAAAATTGAAGCATCTTATTAAGGTTCTAGGTTCTTTCACATGCCACAGGCCAACTGATCTATCTGACAGACTACAGCGTGCTCATAATGCGTGCATTCGATTTATATTCAATCTCCGTCGTTATGACCACGTGTCTCCTTCATTTCAGGCCTTATCATGGCTACACCTAAATGACAGAAGAACTTTACATTCACATACCTTACTATTCCAAATTCTGCACACATATTTACCAACTTATTTAACAACTCGTTTTCAAAATGTATCGGCTCATCACAATTTAGGAAGAAGATCACAAGATTCTTCTTTACTTTTGATACCACAACACAGGACCTGTCTATACTCTGAATGTTACACAGTATCTATGGCTAGAGCATGGAACTCACTTCCTAGTCATGCCAGGGACTGTCAATCGCTATCATTATTTAAATCCAAATGAACTGATATCTTAAGTTCGACACAATGAAAACATTAACTGCATAACGATATAGAGCATTCCGTTAATAATCATCTAGGAATCTAGTTACTTTATTTTATATCATTTTAATTTCATTATATTCTATGTTTTTGTTAGTATTAGCTAGTATTAGATTACATCATCATTGTATTTTGTTTAATCTGTATTTTAATATCTTAAAATTGTAATATGTGTGTAATTTTTGCATAATTTTACTATTCGCTGGTTAAGTGGAAGAGAAGGCCTTATGGCCTTAACTGTGCCAGCTAAAATAAATCATTATTATTATTATTATTATTATTATTATTATTATTATTATTATTATTATTATTATTACATAAGAACATGGGACCCACAGCGTTACAGCAATAATCAAGATATTTACTACATCAAAAATCAATCTACTTTGGGCAGGTTTTATAATATGAGTTAGAAAATGTAACCTCCTTGATATTGGCTATACGAAATCTCACATTAAGCTAGTAATTGCGTAATTGGTTAAGCTATTGTAAGAAGTTTATGTTCTATTCTCGATGGCTCGGAATTTATAAAATGGTCCAAATTCTTATTGCAGCACTCTGCTTAAGGATCAATTAAACTAAATAAATAAAATAAACAAATGAGTAACAGACTTATTATATGGATGCATAAGCAAACGTCACGTTACAGGTTCAGTTACTTATCAGGATAAACTGAAATACAAACTATGCTTCATAACTTTTTTTTTTATTTCACAGATTCAGTTATACATCAGATTAACCTGGAGGAGGCCTATTCTTTCATCATCATCATCATCATCATCATCATCATCAATATCATCATCAACAACAACAAGAATTAAGCCCAATGGCCTGTTCCGATCTCATTATAGGTCGAATTGGTCCTTCCATCTCTTCAATGGTCTTCCTAACAATCTTCTCCCTTTTGGTTTAAAATTATACATTCTTCTTGGTATGTGCTGTTCATTCTTTCGTAATACGTGCTGAAGGTAAGCATTTTGATAGTATTTTATTCTTTCACAGATATTAAATATATTAAGTTCTGTTCTTATATGTTCGTTTTTCTTCTTATCGGTCCTTTGGTATCCTGCTATTCCTCTCAATATCTATTTGTTTACTATCTGCCTTTGTTAATGTCCAAGTTTCACATCCATAGATAAGAGATGAACTGCCAGTACTTTGTAAAATTTATAATAGTTTATTTTCTAGTTTTATTCAATAAAATACGTTTAACTGTAGCCACATAGATAATTGAATCGTTGTATTTTAGTGAGTTTATCTAAATTTGTCATTACCTAAATGATATCCCAAATAAATAAAATTCTGAACTTGGTCTATAATTACATTGTTTATCACTATTTTTGTTCTTATTGCACATTTTCCTTTCAGAGCTAATGTTTTTGTTTTAGATGTAAATATTCTTGATTACTTTATTATTTGCTTTGTAATTTATCACAACTCATCTTAACACAATTTAAAAAATCACATATGTCTAACAGTACAATAACAGTACAATAACAGTACAATAACACCGGAGAACTTGTATTCTTTACATCAAAACTCTCAGCCAATATTCCTTATTAACTTGTCATTTTTATGTTAGGGGTAAAATTTGAAATATATACGAATTTTATTCTTAAGAAAATAATAAATGAGGGATCAAATATTTGACAGGAAGCATAATATAAGTGCGTCGATATTATTTGTGACTATTTAACTCATGCCCTAAATGGGAGTCAATGACCAATCACATTTCAATTAATTTTGTTTTACAACCAATCACAGTCTTTTTCACGTCGATTTTATCAATTTCATTTTATCACTTTAAAATCAAGGTTCTCCTTTTTAACATTCTGAATAGGTCATATATTTATTTTGCAGTGACTACTCTAAGAAGTACGTTGAATATAACAATTTATATATTGAGATGTAAGAATTCTAGAATACATGTGGCTACCAGATTGTATATATAGTGCACGAATATAACCAGATAGTGCTTGCGGGATATAATATAAAACATTTGTAGCAATTGATTATACCACAAAAACACTGTTTTTGCACTTTCTTAAACGTATTATTTCCCAGGAATTTACGTTCCAGAAAATGAAATCAACATATTTACATCATAGGACATCAGAAATTAATTAATATGTTAGTTATAAACAGTTTGTTGTGTTTCATTTGTTCTCTATTAGGATGCATTCTTACAATATTGCGATCCTTTGGCAATAAATAATATATATGATTTCAGTGATGAACAAATGAAGCATAACATACGTTTCTCATTTGTTTTCAAACATAGTTGTTTCCATTAAATATATAAATATTTTAAAATGACTGTATTTAAATAATTATTTGTGCGTAAGTAGTGTGCCACTCTTTATTTCCAAATTATCGATAAATTCACGACTCACGAAGTGAGGAGTATATTTATCGATAATTCGGAAATCAATCGTGACATTACTTATGATAAATAAATTATGATGTCTAGAGCATAACCATCACCATCAATATCATCATCATCATCAATAGCGCTAGTGTCCGAATCGAGATTAGGCCTTTTATATCTCCACCTCCAGGTTTATATGTCTTCTGTCCGAGCTTTGCAATTTTTACATATAAACATGCGATAGCATTGCTCCTTCACTGTATCCATCCATATTATACTTGATCTATTTACAGATCATTTACCAATATTTGTGGAATCCATTCATGATCCATTGTTTTTATTATCGCCACACTATGACGGTTGCCCATTTATAAAAAAGCGGGTGCTGCGCGACAATGTTTGACAATGATTAACATGCGGAATTATTATAGTGGCGGTAGTCGGCATATTTGTATTTAATTATACATAACATGTGCGGGAAAACAAAGCGAGTCGCTGGACAACCATCAGAGTGATACTATTATATTGTGGACTTGACAAGATATTGTGGACTGGGCATGTAAAAAGAATGGGTCATCAATAGGTTCCCAAGAAAATTGACTGGCCAAATATTTGGTAAATGACCCGTAAGTAACCAAATAATTCTTAAAGTTTTATTTTTGGCATTATATATTTCCCACTCTCCATATTAAAACAATAATATACATATACGAAACTCAATATGTCTGGGGGAAGCTGCGGTCTAGGGGTAACGTCGTTGAGTCGTAGGCATAGGTCGGAATTCCTTCCGCGGTCGGGACAAATTTTCTGTATGAGTTTTTTTAGGGTTTTTCCTAACTTGAAAGACATTATCGGAACTCTTTAAAGCACAAATGGTACCTAAACCATATTGTCATCATAATCATTATCCACATTACATTCGTCTTGTTTAGGAGAGAGTGGCATGTCTTCTCTTAAATGTTTATGTTGTCTAGGAAGTGGCCCTGGTACGTAGACGGTGGATAATTCAAAAATGCTCTCCATGCCTTATTGTGATCAAAAACTATATGCCTTCTAGAGTTATAAATCCTCTCCCGTCTCTTCGTGTCCTTGTAAGAGTAGAGTGGCTTGGAACATGTAATACCTTTAAGAGGAAGTTAAAGTAAGATAAAGAGAGAGATGTTTAGAGGAAGGATGATGGGCTATAAATTAGAATCACTCTAGTAGTACATTCACTGAAACTTCAGTATAAGTAGGATGACACCGTAAGTTGTTATGAAATAAAATGTACACAGTAACATAACACTGTCCTCTTTTCTACGATGAGTACAAACACAGAGTACATCATGACACTTAGTAAAATGAGATGGCTTCCTCTGCACTGATCCATCATACTGTCACTTTACACTCTATCACAATACAACCACCGCCACTTGTAAAAAGTATCCACGTATCTATAACATCTCTTTTCTTTAATCGATACTTTTTATAGACATTTTCAAAAAGGTAAAGGATAAAAACTACCACAGTCAAATTATGCCAATTTTTTTCAATATTTTAAGAGCAAACGGAAAGAACTATGTTTTTATCAAATGCAATTTGGAAATCACTTTCATTGTGTGAAACAGAAAAAAATAGTATTTAGTCATGGTGTGGCCACTAATGGAAGTAACAGACGAATATATATTATTGCATTTAGACCATCTTCTAAAATTGGTATGATATTAGATCCCGCAATTCGTTTTGAGACTCATAGTGGTCAACCTGAGGAAGTTGACTGTGAAGAGAAAGCCATATATGAGCCAACAATTGACTATTACAAAGATAAATACCAATTAGATAGTATAACTCTTGCAGGATTGGTGATCGGGGCATGAGGTACTATACCAGGATTCTTAGCTAAATTTTGGAATTCCTTAGATTCGGACAGGGTGTATCTTTTTAAAATTGCCATCGCTGCCATTAGAGGATCAATTTCAATTTTAAGAAACCATATTTACAAAATTTCTACCTTATAGTATGTATACTTCAATTTCAATTACAATTTGAAACTTTTTAATGCATTTACTAAATTTATTTCATCAATTAAAAAAATTAATTGTTTGTATCACTTTGTCTTTAAGGCAATCCTCTAATGAGGAAAGTTATATATAATAATAAAGATTCTATTACCTCCTACGTTTGTCATACATAAAAGGAAGTATGGATGGATTACAACTAAATGTATATTTTAAAAGCTTTTAAGGAAAAAGTGACCTGTTCTTTTTTTCTTTTACCCTTCATTTAACTTCAAAGCTTGTACATATGCAATGCGATCTTAAGAATATTGGTAAAAATTATTACTTAAACGCAATGCAAAAAAAAAGAACCTCGTAATTTTATTACAGATATAGTTGAAAGATACAGATCAAACTGCAGAGATCACATCCAACAAGAGCCAGACTCGAAGATACCGAAATAATCTACATTATAATCTAAAAGGAAAAAGGAAAAAGGAATAAAGACTGACTTTTGAAGAGACGGCGTTAACAATTACTTTAAGGCGGAACGAGCCAAGAGGGCAAATCTTTGATATCGGTGTTGATTATGGTGACTATTTAACACATAGATCGATAGATCGATAATTTTGCGGCTTCCTGTTCATAATGAGAGATATCTCTGCAAATTAACTTATTTGACAAGGATATCAATTCAATAATGTACTATCGATATGATACAGCATGAAATTCAAAAAAGGAAACAACTTTAAAAATTACGAAAAAAAAACTAAGGTTAGCTCTGTTGCTCTAAAAAATTTTTTTTTTCAAATGCCCCAGGTTTGTCTTTCAACATTCCTGGTTTCTCTCCTGGCATGGCGTACTTGTAACTCACTTCTGAGGTTGTGGCGCCTGGAAGGCGGGGTTACGTTGCCCCGATGATATGATGGGTGATGATGATGATAATGGTGCGCCAGGAGAGTCCCTAATCCTAAGCTTAACCTAAGATGAATATGAATGATGATGATTGCGATGGCCATATGATTTCTGGGACCGTTTGGGCCTTAAAAGTTTTCCTGACATTTGTCTTACAGGTGAGGAAAAACCCCGATAAAAGCCTCACCCAGAAAAACTGTCCCGACCGGGGATCGAACCCGGGCCCGCTGCCTGATAAGGCAGCACGCTACCCCGAGACCACAGCGGTGGAAATGTTGTATAATGAATCTGCATTATTGTTAATAGTTATTTCTCATTCAATCATCTGTTATTGATTGTTTTCAAGCCCAAAGAGATTGAACGTAAAGATATGCAATTTATAACTATACAGCCGGCTTAGAAAACGCCCGAAAGTAAGATCGGAATACATAACCTCATATTTGGTACATATTAAACATAATAAATATTTTTAGCTACTGATGTTTCATTATTCGCTAAATAGTTACTCCAAATCCAACGCGAGGTTGAATTTTTGATTAGACAAAATCACTCGCAACTTTGTCGCTCGTGATTTTTTTTCAGAAAAACACGAACTCTTGTTAGATTATTGTTGATAAAGTGATGGAAAATATTTTTTTATATAGAGAAGTGACAATAAACATTCGACTTCGAAAGAAAAAAAAACAATGGTAGTTTTTAGCCGTCATCATTCAAATCTTTCTGTTCAATCAAACAATTTGCTGTGCAGGAGCTAAACGGCATGAGCCCTGCTGCCTATGCCAGTATATCTCTACGATATTTAACTCTTTATATTTTACCTGAGTTCATATAAAAGTCATGTAGTGCTCACTGTTTAATAGTCTTCAGCATTTGTCTGTCTGTTCATCTCTGTTTGGTCCAAACATTTTTCTAAGACCTTTATTCCCAATGCTAGTAATATTTTATCCTCCCTTAAAATAACAGTCTATGTTTTCTATCGAAGTAATGTAAATTGAAGAATAACAGTTTTAGATATATTCAGTTAAACTTTTTTTAGGGAAGGTAGGACGACAAGAGTTCCTGTAATGCATAATAACATGAATTTTCAGAACCTATTTTTAATTGCTTTGTGCATCTCATTCCTATTTGTAATTATTGTTCCTATGTACTTGAATTTAGCCACTTCTTTAAAATTTCCCTCATTTTTCATTAATTGTCCATTCTCATTATATAATATATTTCTATGTTTCACCACGTATTTAGTTTTATTGATGCTTACTTCCAATCCCAATTATTTGTTTTACTTAATAGAGTGTGCGTGTTGGCCCTTCGTATATCCAAGCTACCGCCTGATAATACCACATCTGCATAAACTAACAGATCATTAATACCATTGATTTTCTTATGTACTTCATACTTTAAATATTTTATAGCAAAATTGCAACAACAACAAAAAATAAGCAAGTTTATTTTAAAATAATGTAATGTCCGGCAGCCCCTAATCTCTTGTGCTATGGACTCTAATAAAAGTGATAAAGTATAACAATAAGAACTGAAAGATATTCCTGGTGTCGTGGGATTTCAAATAGCAGGTTCCGATACGATTGTATACTAAAATTATTTTCGGAGGATAGGAGGTGAAAGTGAGGGGATTAAAGACTAGGTGAAAAGGTATGTATAATTTGGAATAGCGGACTAAGATAATGAATGATCATGGAGAGGGACGAAGAAATATGTCACATAATATATTATACGAATATTGAATTTGTATATATCCCAGAATGACGAAGAAGTATGGTCATATTTACGAATATATATATAATATTATGAATACTATCAGTTAGACAATCGTCAGGGTCCTAGTGCGAAAAATTGCAAATGGTGGAATTTAAGACATATACTTCCAGCTTGCCGGAAAAGTTTCTCAATACAAATCACAATTGATTATCATGCAACGAGTTAATGGTAAACCCAGAAAATTGGATAAACTTGGACAGATTCAGGAGAAGACGCGGAAAATTAGAACACCGCCAATTCTTGAATAAATAAATATTATATGAACAAAGTGATTATTTTTATCAAGTTTTAAAATGTATACAACAACTTCCTGTGCCCAATATTAATTTTTGATTCTCTTCCTCCAGTCACCATCCTGCAGTCCCCTGTTGTTCACCAAATTCATAATTATCTCTATCCATGTCGTTTAGGTCTGCCTCTTTTTTTCCGATTATTATTACTAAATCAGTCTACTACTTAGCTTAATTATTTAATTTGTAATGTGATTATAAAGTTTATTGATTTGTTTTTTATATAATATTTACTACATGTAATTATAAAGTTTATTGATTTGTTTTTTATATAATATTTACTACAGGCCTACATTTATCTATTGATACGGATTGTTAACGGCATGAACCGCTCTTGCTACCCGTGAAAACCATTTGTAAATAACATTAGATATATATATATACATATATACACACAAATTCCTACCACTGCATTACTTCCTTTGGCCGCGGTGGTTTAGTAGTTATGTCCCTTGAGTGTAGTCCAGAGGGAGGGAGAGATTTTAGAAAGTGGATCCCGAATCTGAAGATTTTCAGCTTCATAAAAGAACATCAAGACTAAATTAGTGCATCTGGGCAAAATTTAACCGGCCATCGCAATCCAAATAATACCTTAGATTCCTACCAGATGACACATTGAGGTGATATGTTGACCACTTATCACTCACTGACATCTGCAGGGAAATAAACTTAACTAAATTAGCTTAGCCTAGAAATTCCCGCTAGGGGAGCACCCATACATTCATAAGGAACATAGGGATATATATATATATATATAATATATATATATATATATACTATACTACTGGCAGCCTTGTATCAAATCGTAGCCGATCTACCTAGATGCAATCTAAGGGAGATATAATTCAAATGTAATCTTGTTAGAGAAGTGGTATTGATTACGTAAATTTTCATTACCCACGAGATTAATAAAGGTAAATTGATGTCCTGTTGGTTTATAAAGTCGAATTTCGCAAACTCTCTAAAAGTTAGCTATCGCAATGTAGTTTGTAATGAGCCCTTTGAAATCGCGAAGTCATAATTGCTAGACTTCTCTAGAGACTTATCTAATGGAGAAGTTTAATTACACTTTTTAAACATATTTGTATGTTTAGTTAGACACTATGATCATAACTAATTAATGTCAAGTGATCACATCTCCTAGGGATCACTTAATTACCTTGGACAAGCGACTAACTTCTCAAAATCAATGTCTCTACTACAAGTGATTATGTCAACATCACATCCAAGTGTCACACACAGGTACCTCCACTCCACTGCACGCATCACCAACAACACTATCATCATCATAATCACCACCACTATCATCATCATCAACAACAACATCAATAATAATATTATATAATACATACTATTATAAAGACTAAGGAATATATTAAGGGGGTGATGGGTGAAAAATTGACCATTTGAGATCAAAATTTTTTTTTTTTTGTTTTTTGTACTAAAAAATAGCCAGTACTCTAATGTATATTTGGGCAAAGTTTCAGAGGCCTATGGCGCTTCTAAGTGCCCTAAATTACGTCACAGTTAAACGGCTGCGCCAGTTAAATACTACCTGCATGTAAATCTTTAAACTTGTTTTTCCACACTTTTATTTCCACTGCATTTTTTGTACATTCAAAATTATATGGAATTCAGAAATTTTGTCCTAGAAGGTTCAAATGTTTACTGCATGTCCTAAAAACAATGGGTAACAAAGTAGTGCATGAGTGTGATGATTGAAGTAGTATTTTAAAAAATAAAAAATAAAATGTATACAATTATTAATTTTTTTTTTTTGTAATTCCACGCATGAGGTACAATTTTTTTTTTCTCCCTTTGTATTCACATTATAAGAATTCTAATGCATGATGTTTTTCTAACTATTTTAGGGGTCTTGTAAAAAACAAATCAGACATTTTACTAACAAATTGTGGAACCCGTTTAATTATAATATATGCAATTTTTTTTAAAATATAATATTTAATAACTCATAACATAAATTCTCACAAGAATGAAACTTATACAGATCATTATGTATCATGCAGTGAATATTTGGACAAAGACTCAAGTCTTTAGCTAAAAAAAATGTAGAAACTTGAAATTTCACCTATCACTCCCTTAAGAAGCCAATTAATTAATACAGAAAATAATTTATAAGTGATACTTGAGAAAATAATACAACAATTCCTACACAGGTATTAGAAAGGAAGATGGAGGACTCCTAAACAAGTGATATGGTGGACACTAGATGGAGAAACGAGAGAATGACTAATAAATTGGACTTATGGAACAAGAATATCTATTGAACTAAAAACTAACTGAAATAGATGGATTAGTTGCGGAAAATGGAGAAAAAAGATTAAAAACCGGTAGTTTTTTATATTTTATTATCTTTTAGTTCAAGCAAACTACACCATTGTAAAGAGTCCTATATAGGCCTATATAAAAATAAACATTTATAGGCTTCATGATTAAGTTCCGTTCAGGTATTACTGAAAATTAAAATATAAAATTATGAAATATTTACCTAAAAGTTCCGTCTCCTCAAGTTTATTAGTTAATTGTCCGTAGCGCTTTCGGGATTAGTCCCATTATCAGCAAGATTCTAATCTGATAAATGAAAACGCACCCAGTACATGTAACCCCCTCTACCAGATCTTCAGCAAAACACCAGTTTTGAATCCTGCTGATGATGGGACTAGTCCCGAAAGTGATACAGATAAATAATTAATAAAATTGAGGAGACGGACCTTTAGGTAAATATTTCATAATTTTACATTTTAATTTCTATATAAAAATAAAAACAAAATTGATACTATTATTATTATTATTATGGGGGCACGCCGTAGCGTAGTGGTTAAGGCACTGAGCTACAAGCCGGAGGGTCGAGGGTTCAAGTACCGTTGGGGTCAGGATTTTTAAACTGACCCAAACCCTCTGGCGGCACTATGGCCCTGGGGTCAACTCAGCCTCTAACGGAAATGAGTACCAGACGCTTGTTCTGGGGGTAAAGGCGGCCGTCACGCATGGGCTGACAACCCGGCTGACATAAAGTGCCGATTGTCTAGAAAAAGTGGGAGCCTTAATCTCCCACTACCCCAAGGGCCTCTGGGCCTGTTGTGGGATCACTTTACTATTATTATTATTATTATTATTATTATTATTATTATTATTATTATTATTATCATTATTATTATCATTATTGTCTAAACAAAAGGTATGGTATTTTGTGGAACATACCCGGTTACAAGCTAATTTTTTGTAAACATAAGTTAATAGAAAGATTCAATAGTTCATAGGCTTATGTGTCGGATATAATTTAAAGTTTATTGGCGAAACAGACATAACTTACAAAATGTATAGATTTAATAAAACAATAGGAATAATTAACAAAATCATTAAGTATTTTCCAGTATGGCGACACACAAGAATACATTTATATAAAACATTAGCTAGATCTGTACTGTGTTACGGAAGCGAAGCATGGACCATGAGTAGTACTGATATCAGCAGAATAACGACTACTTAAATGAGTTTTTTTAGAGCAACGCTAGGATATACAGTATGCATCCATCCATCCATAGTAATTCTGTACGAGGGCAGGTCTTTCACTGCAATCATTGCATTTTTTCATGCTATGATTTGCAGATTTACTGGGGAATTACTAGACGTCAGTATGAGGCGGAACGGTGACCACGGACCACTCAAATGACATCTATACGAAAACAAGTGTAACTAAATTAGTATGGTTCAAATTCTTCCCTGTAGGGGAGAGCACCTAAATCTCTGTTAAGGGAAACATGAGCTTTAAGGGGGTATTAATGGGTTTATGGGTTAATAAAGGATGTCGGGCGCCAGGAGTACCGAAAGGATTTCTCCATGTGTGAGAAATTAGGTTCCTCAGGTTGGAAATCGATAGAGTTGAGGTTCTTTCTCTAGGGATAAGTAAGTAGCTGGCCGGCGCAAGACTACGCGAGATGAAGTTTAATAAATAGGCTTTATTAATTTAATGGACAGTGTATACACATGTAAGATTGTAGACATATTAAGGTCGGACAAGGTATTGGCCGCAGGAACGCATTCAGAATCCAAGATGGAATCTCTGAGGATCTATCCGGATGAATAATTTCTAAGTGGAGTTATGTTGGTATTTTGCTAATTGATGGCCATGTCGGTGAGTCTGTTCCGACTCCCGCCTCGGTGAGTTCCGTCGGACTGAGGACGCCGAACGCTGAACTAACTTAACATGATTATTGTTAGGTATAAGGTCAACTTCGTTACCCTCTCTCTGTCATCGTGTCGTCATGAGGTCATTACCTTGTCGCGATACAACACTTTATTACATTGGCTGACAACGATTCCTTAGTACCAAAGAAGGAATCGCCGTCTTTCCATTGGACAAGGATCCACCATGTTCCCTGTATGAACACTCCTTTGGGTCAGTGGCCTTTTCCCGCTTGTTTGCTAGGCTTCGCGTCCTCGCGGTTTGTCGAGTTCGTTATAATGAGTTGTTGACTCCACTCTGACAGGTCATTAACAAAGCTTTGATGTATGACTTGGAAACTACAGCGTGTACAATCTATAGTTTGAATTGCCTTGCCCTGATCTCTAATCGGCGAGGTCGTCAGTTGTGGGTTTACCCCGTTAGTAATTATCCGATGGCCGACTGAATCACAGATTTACTGACTTAAATTATGAGGCCTACATATTCAGGCGCTTAATAAAAATAATGTACAAGTTACGATACTCCGAAAAAAACGGCTAAGTCCAAAATTAGCGTTAAGTTTCCACTGGTGGCCAGACTGCCAGTGTGTCGAAGAGTATATGTGTGTAGGCGAGGTGACTTGTAGAAATATATATCAGAAGTGACTATGTTTAATTTTATGAATGAAGTGACCAGGAGAAGCCCATCTCGCCTATTAGGTAAACTCGTTACTCCCACTACATCGATCTCGTGGACCTGAGATCAGTGCTTAGGCACATATAACAAAACATATCATTGGTTAATGAACTCTCCTATTTTAATCATGGGGGTGTTACAAATTTATTATTGGCGATTTACGCCATCAGAGGTTGGAGCTTTTTCCCGTGCTGGCTTCACGTACAGTCGGGTCACAAATGTTAGCTAGGCTTGGGTTTTCCCTAGGCTTCAGACGCTAGAAAATTTCATATTCCCACACTTTTTGCTAGCGTTGTTTGTCTCAGGATGAAACCCCCGCTTGTAAATTTAGCTAATGTGTTATGGCTGTCCACAATAAATCAGTTAACTGCCGGCTTAGAAGATATTTCTACTCAATCTGGCGAGCAAAGGATTTTGTCAACACTTAAGTTATTATCCATGTGTCGGCCACTTCCACCTTAACAAAAGAAAGGGTGGCATTACCTGAGTTCTCGTTACCCCTCTTAATAACTAGTCATTTCATTCCATTGATACTGACTTCTTCGGATCATTTTATACGACATTTGCTCTTACATAATCAGGTTCAACTCGCTTCCCTGATCAATTTGAATGTAAATATGACCTAAGTCTAATAACTGCTTCGTTCAATGATATTATAATTGTTTCTGATTTTTATTGCCAACATTGGGATTTATTTATAGAGTTACTCAGGAGGCTGAGTGAATGACGTGCCACAGCTTACAAGAACTAGGGAATTATAGGTGTGGTAGCTTCCTGTTGCTTTCCACACCGACGAAGGATGATGATGATAGCCGGATGATTTTCGGGGACCGTTGGGCCCTACGCTTGTTGAAATATGTCTTACAGGTGAGGAAAAACCCCGAAGAAACCTCACCTAGGAGCCTGTCCCGACCGGGAATCGAACCCGGGCCCGCTGTGTGACTAGGCAGCACGCTACCTCGAGACCACAGTGGTGTACAGTACTCATATGGAACGCAAAATAAATTATGATATCATGCAAACACTGCATTTACAACCAACCTCATAATTTATAAATAAGTGCCAGTTATAGTGGAAAACTGATGTGCAACTAATGGGTCGTAATAGATTTCCAAAAGTCGTGCTTCAATACCGACCTCAAGAGAAGACATATTTGCGATGCCCTAGAAAAGATTGGATCGAGAATGCTTCACTGAAACCGTAACAGACTTTGGGCCTTAAACTTTTTGGAAGATTATTATTATTATTATTATTATTATTATTATTATTATTATTATTATTATTATTATTATTATTATTATTATTATTATTATTATTATTATTATTATTATTATTATTATTATTATTATTATTATTATTATAAGAAATATAAGGTGAACGACGTAGTGTAGTCGGCGAAGGCAATACGCTATAGGCCGCAAGGTCGAGGGTTCCAGTCCCGGAGGATTCAGGATCTTTAAACAGGTCAAAGTTTTGCGGCAGCACCATGACCCTTGGTTTGAGCCAGCTTCTAAAAAATGAGTACCAACAGTATCTTGTGGGGTAATTCGGCCGTCATGCAGGGTTCACAATCCGGATGGTATCTCGTACCCAATGTCTAGAAAGATGTGAGCCTTAACCTCTCGTACTACCTCAAAGGCTTCCACAAAAATGTTGAAATAAAATTGTATAAGTCTCTTATTCTTCCAGTTGTACTTCATGGATATGAAATATCTTACATTAAGAGAGGAGGAAAGAACATGAGAATTTGCGAATAGAGGCGCTTAGGGAATTTTTTAGAACAAATGCAGACAAGCAAAGAGGTGAATGGAGATAACTACATAAAAGTGAGCTATGTGAACTTTGTGGGAAATCAGACATAATCTCTGGATTGATACTCCAGTGCACTACCGATTATGTAACCGAACAAGTCTAGTACAAACATTCATTTTTCTTCTATATATTCTCTTATTAATACGAGATGTAGTGGGAACTCGTTCTCCACTGCCACCTAGTAGCTGCTCCTATTACAAGTAAGCAAATTAAAGAGATTGTTTGAGAATAAGTATTACAGACTTCTACAAGTTGTAGAGGGGACTTAGTAGATAACATTTTGATTAGGAACCCATGTTCGGAAACGTACCATTTCGATATAAAATTGCTTTGAAAATCGAAACACAATGGGCTGATATCGCGTGACTTGTATTTCATAATAAATATGACATATTTATAGGGGTTTTACTACAAGTGTGGTTCCAGTGGCGACCCTATGTTTGTTGCACAAAGTATACCTGCGATGCATGTTTTAATACAAATGCCCCACAAGACCTGGTGTGTTCAATAATTTCTGCTGCCGCCAGAATTCGTGCATGAAAATCTTCCTCCTATTGGACAGGTGAAATACAACCCCTAGAAGTCTGTAACACGTATTCTGAAACACAAGATACACGATATCAGCCTATTGTGTTTCGATTTTCAAACTTATTTTATATCGATATGGTACTTTTCGGACATGGGTTCCTTATCAAAACGTTATCTACTAATTCCTCTCTACAACCCCTAGAAGTCTGTAATATTTATTCTGAAGCACCCAGGAAAAAAAAATATAGTAAGGAAATATTTGAAAACATCTCAATATAGATTTTATGAAGATCTTATGTTCGCGCAGCCGAACTTAAGATTTGACTCTGAATTAGTTGTATTGAATTCTGTTCACATATGAATCGTCCTTAATAAATTGTTTCAAAAGTGAACTTCGATAATATCCTCTCTGCAACGGAGTTGTCAGATATTTTGATTCACGTGTATGTGTGGTATGCGTAACACAAGTTGAAAGGCACAATTTTAAACTATTAGAGAGGAATCTTAAGTATGTGTACATTAATATTTTATGATGAACTGATTTAAAGTTATTAAAATTTAATTTGAAAATGTTAGAGTTACTTTTGATAGGAATGTGGGGCATCAAGTTAGTAATTACTGCTACATATTACATTCCGCTCACGGCTTCCCAGCAATAAATCGTTTTATACACTCTCCACCTATAATTCCTATGGGAGACACGTTCCCACCACTGCATTTCAGGATGTTGTGGTAAAAGAGGGAGCATTAATTGACAACAGGATGCGTTATATTAATCTTCATTAAACAATAGTGCTAAAAATGACCACAATATAATCTTAGTTAAGCTTTATTTCCTGATGTTACGTATTTCGACAACTCCATTAGTTTAATCCATATTAATTCGGAGAAACACTCTGCAACTTGCTATTATTTATCGATATATTCACATAAACTGTGAAAACATTGATGGAACAAAATGTTAGCTCTCATTTCGACTCACTAAATTCTAATGTGGAATAATCTGTGGTCCTGCAATAGGACTATTGCGTTTATTTACAGTCAGTGGAAAGAGAAGAGGATTATGTTTTGTGGTTAAAATATCAACTTTAACGCACACGTCATTATAAACAACTTTGTAAATACCCAGTTGTTTTCAGTAGACGAGATAGTTCAAACACAGGCTACTATTTACATATAAGCACATAATCTAAATTATTTTGTACATTCGAATATCATTATACAAGAAGCATAGAGAATATATAGGGCCTACTATGTATTCCCGAGAATCGTGGGATCAAAACTGAACGGGGTTAATGGATTTTTAGAATAGAGTAATCCAAAGGAAATGTCCTCTGGAGTCGTGGGTCCCGAGTCTGAAGATTTTCGGCCTCATAAAAGAACGTCAAGTCTAAATTAACGTCTCTGAGAAAAATTTAACTGGCCTTCCCAATTCAACTAATATATTATGTTTCCTACCAGATGAGACAGTGTATTAACGACATTATCAGAGAGATTTATGTAGGGAAATAAGCGTAACTAAATTAGCTTTGGTCAAGAAACTCCCGATAGGGACTTACCATGTCTTTACGAGAGATACATCAATTATGTACACTCTTAGACAAAAAAAGTCATCTCTTGAACGCACATTTCTGCTAAGTTCTACTCGGCACAGCGCTGGGTTCAAACTAGGAAACTAGTCAATTGTGCAGTCCCTGAGCTACTGTGTTATGTGGCATGAACTGAAGACAATCCTGCGTGTTAGATCAGCGGTAAAACATACAATCACTGTTTCTGGTAATGAAGATGGCAGGATCGCGTCCTCAATTGTGCAGTTCTTTTCTCGTGATATTTGTATTAAAATATTTATGAATTAAATACAACATCTTATTTTTGACATTTGAATTAAATAAAATTAATGTCGTTATTGTAACAATTATATTTACCACATTCAGGGTTTGTTCTAGGTAATTTCAATGTATTGCATTCAATAGACTGTGATGCGCAGACTTATGCGCAAAAGCAACAGTCTCTAACAAGTTTGTTTATAATGAGTCATATTGAGTTTCACCATGGCTCAGCACATACACAAGGACATAGACACAAGGCAATCTCAATGCCCCGCAGATTGAGAGCGGTAATAGAAGCTGAGGGTTCATACACCCGATATTGATTTCGTTTTTGTTAAAGTTATCATTTTAGAAGATATTTTTCTTTCCTCGTTTATTTATTAGAACAAGGTTTTAATTTATCTTTCTGTGTGATTTGTGTGTGCATTAAAGCTATAAAACTCAAATATAAAATTTAATATGACTATTTAACTCATGCCCCAAACGGGGCTCAATAGCCAATCACGTTTCAATTATTTCCGTTTTACAACCAATCAGAGTCGTGTTTCACGAAATATTTATCAGTGTTGTAATTACCATATTAAAGAAGGCTCCTCCTTTTTAATATTCTGAACAGGTCTGACCATTATTTTGCAGTGACTGAGCCTGTTATAAACACGGCTACCAGATTGTATATAGGCCTATAGTGCATGAATGTGAACACATTCCGCATGCGGGAGTTAATATAAAAACATTTGTAGCAATTGATTATACCACCAAAAAAAGAAACCACTGTTTGCACTTTCTTAAATGTATTTTTTCCCAGGTAACAATCCAGAAAAATATAATTGTCATATTTACACCATACGACATCAGAAATGAATTAATATACAGTTTGATGTGTTTCATTTTTTCTCCACTAGAGAGTATTCTTACAATATTGCGTTCCTTTGGCAATAAATAGTATGATCTGGTTGCAGTGATAAACAAAAGAAGCAGATGAAGCGTACCTATCGTTTCTCATTTGTTTTCAAACATCGCCGTTTACATTAAATATATAAATATTTTAAAATAACTATAGTTAAATAATGATTTGTGAGTAAACAGCTTAATGTTATTCGTTAAATAGTCCTAACAAATGCCACGAGTGATTTCCAAATTATCGATAAATTCACGACTCACGAAGTGTTCTCAATAATTTCTTGGTAGTTTTCGGCCCTTACATTTCCCAGATAATTAGCACACACTGTCCTGAATCCCACCCATGATGCTTTCTCATATTGTCCTTTAGCACGTTATCAGACTACTTGTCTTGCATAACTTCACGAATTTGTGGGCCAATAAAAATACCTTCCTTCAATTTACCTTCACCAATTCTTGCATTTTTTCTTTCAAATACAGAAAACATTTACCATTTTCATTTAGAGGCTTAGCAAAATAGCCTAGCTTAATGTGAAGGGGTGGCAGCAATATTTTTCCTATGTTAACTAAAGGTTGGTGTTTAATACTCTTGTCCCCCGGTAGCAAAGTATCCCTTAGAAGCCACTCTCTTACTTCATGATGTTTTGTTCAGCTCGACTGTCTCACTCGCATAAAAAGCAACAAAACTTGGTGAAACTACTCTGCATTCCAAGGCGTATCTCTATGACTTTAAAATCTCAACATATTTTACATTAATAGTTTGTATCTCTATGACTTTAAGATCTCAACATATTTTACATTAATAGTTTGTGTAGTTAGTTTATAAAAGCAAGTTCATATTCTCGTACGTTTCTTTCATATGAATAGTATGGGCAATAGCTATAGGCACAGAATGGTAAAAATTACAATTATGTAACAACAATGCCTTTAAACTCTAACTTGGAACAATCTATGAAAAGACGCTATTCTTCTGGATTGAAATTTTTACCGCTTAATTGTTCCATTAGTCCATCAATGCCATTAAAATAGACACGTTCATTCAAAGAGAGTTAACGTTTCCTATAAGTTGTTATTTTGTCATTGGGCCCAAACAAATACTAGTTCTGTAACAGAGAGCCTAATAGTTCCGGCCGATTTTTGTTAAATTGAGATCCCATAGAAGATAAAATACATTTTTAATTACTGATTTCGCACTCTGTATTAAATAATACAAGTGAGGAGGTTAAGAGACCGTAATAAAATAAATTGTGTAAACATATAATCTGCTACACCATGGAATCGGCCATGTCATTTATAGGGTTCATAAATTAAAACAGACCACTCAATAGACTGGAAATGTCTTTCCTAGTAATAAAGTAGCAATGTGTTGTCATATGCTCCTTTTTCATGAAGGTGAGGTAATGGCAATACAATAGATTATGTATACAATAGCCCACTACTATGCCATCGGTCGGGCCGCTAGTGTAATCATAAATCGTCGATTACTTCAAAACCGTAGGTGATGACGAAAAACGGATTTCAGTTTAGAAATCAGGACACAAAGATACGTTAGAAACATATAATTTTTGACAGGCGTAAATTTCAGTGTTATCCAGTGTAATTAATAAAGTTAAGAGCCTTAACCTCCTGCTACTCCAAGGACCACCTAAGCCTGTAGTTGTATTGATGTAGAACACTGTATTGCCTTTTTTTAACAATCCATTAAAATTATCTTATAAATTTAATGTTAAATTTAATTTTGTTCAATACTAATAAAATGTATGTTAAGAAGAAATTCAAGCATTAAATAAAATATAAAATTATATATATTTGTGTGATCTAATACTACCCACTGTACTTCCTTGAGATCCGCATTGGGTGGATACATGGCGTTAATGTAGCCTATTTCAGTTTAGGCACTATTTCGGTACATCTTTACCTAGATGGTTATTATTGTATTGTGTACAGGGACGAGTGAACTATAAGAGTATACTTACGTGTTTGCGTATTGTAAAGTGTATTATATGAGAGAGAATAATGAAGGAAAGGATGTGTTATCTACTCCTGCGAAAAGCACCAAGAGGCCGTAGGCTTAACTTCCCAATCCGACGGACGAATCGATATCAACAGTACCATCTGTCTTCTCAACATATGTACTGCGAACGGATTTGCAATTTAATGCAGGGATCTGGGGAACAATCTGCCTATTAAAAATTGAATATGACCACCTATCCTGACTCCGATACTAAAAGTTATAGAATTACATTTTTCAAACTCCCCAGATATAGAACCCGAGTATGCTAGTCAGGGAGAACCAGCATGGCAGACTAAAATTATAACAAAAGATTATAAAATTGAATAACTTATAAGGTTGTTTTCTCAAGCGTTGAAAATTTAAAATACTGTAGACTTTTGTGAAAATTTCCATATTTAACAGAATGTTGCATGGCTACTGACTTATTTGTGATTATCCTATAGAGAGAGAGCATCTCATTTAAAATAATTTTATTGTCGATTTATTTTTAAATATATATTTCCTCCAATATATTTACCTATGATGGAATTTTATATTTTCCTTGCAGTAAACAACGGCTATAATGAACGGATTAAAATTAAAACCATAAGAAAAAAAATATAATAAACAAAACTAAACTTGAAAAGTATCTCATAATGATAAAAGCTTGCAAACACAGGAAAATAAATTACAAAATTAGCTAATATTCTGAAAACTTCATAAAATACAAATATAACACGTACAACTGGATAAAAAAAGTTGAACAAACTAATAAAAACAGCATAGACGAACGCAGCACTTTTAACAATAAAGGAGTACATAATTTAATGTGTATAAATTGCAATACATTTAGATAGGATCAGCAGAAATTTTAACATCTGATTTAAATAAAAGTTTAAATATTTTAAATATGGTAGAAGATAAATCCAGTAGCGCTAATACATTATTCAAGCAGGACATCATATGAAAACATAGCTAACACCCTACAATATTATACATACGGGGAGAAAATCCGCAAAGATAAATATACCAGATTTGTTATTTTAAAATAAATCGACAAAAAATGATTTTAAAGAGAACGAATCCGTATATAGGCCTAAAAATCTCTAAGATTTAACTTCCACAAACTTCCACTGATGATGGAACCGGTTCTGGTAACCTAAACTCTTTCAAAAAGATATAAAGCGTCGTGGACACTAAACCTTACTGGAATTATCGAACACTGAGGTTCTTGACCGCACGGACATATGCTTTACATATATCGCTATCCGGAGTTAATGTTTTCTAATAATCCGGTATATATGTCCCTCAAATTACACCTCATTCTTGGACTAATTATTGGGTCTTTTCCTCTGGTTTTCGTACAAGCATTGAATTTTGTAATTTTATGTTGTAACTTTATATTGTCTCTTTTGATTTTAAACTCCATAATAAAATTATAACAATCTTTCTTTCTTCAAAAATGTTATTAGGCCTAAATATTTTAACACATTAAAACAGATGTCAATTTTGAGCTTTGGAATGGTGTAACAGCTTGTGCAAAATCTCTAAGAAAGGTGTGGAGCAGGGACAAAGACTCGCGAGGTGGATTATTCTTAGTCAAGTAGATGTCATGCCATGTCAATGGATACTGGAATGGTCTAAGAAATATGCGGGTCACCACATTCTCCCTGGTCTTTCTCCCGAGGAGTCGCCCTTGATTGCAACGTTCGGTTACATACTTCATTCCAAACTCAATGTAAAATGTCCAGCAGGCTATCATTGGGGTCCACCGTTGTGGTTTAATGGTAACGTTGTTGCCACAAGCGCAGCGGAGCCTGGGTTCGATAACCGGCGAGAAAAAAAGTCTGGTGTGGTTTTTTTCTAGGTTTTCTCTCGTCTGTAAGAAAAATGTTAGGAAATTGAAGGCACAAATTGTCTCCAAAAATCTTCGGCCATCACAATCATCAATATCACACTCGGCTTGTTTAGTATAAATGTATGAGTGAATGGTGGGTTTTGTCCGAATATTCGATTTTTTTCAGGTGGCCTAAGTATTCACATGGTCACTCATTCGGAGAGACCCTCCATACCATTTTATAGTCAAAAAGGTATGTGTCAGAAAGGTTCTAAAATGACTCCCGATGGGTCGTACAACTAAATGCCCGAATGGCATATGAATGCAGGCCCCTATCTACAAAGGGAGAATTTAAACTAAGATTAAGAATGAACGAATCATTGCGAGCGCCTTCAACACGTATTTTTCGGCCAGCGTCAGAGCACCCTGGAAGAGGACATTCAGAAGTTGGCACACAGACGGGGAAAATATCTTAACATTGAAGATATTTACGTGGAGAAGATAGGTCATGGAAGGAGTGAAAAGATCTGTAAAGAAAATTAGTATAACTTAAGAACAATAATTATACAACTACTGTACGAATAAAATCTTCAACGTACAATCAATGCTCCAAGGGATACGCTCCAAATGATATGATATATGCTGATTATTTGATTATTTTGCCACGTAAGAAGATGATTTATAAAATAATCATTCCAATTAAACAATACACTTGTAATATTATTTATAATAAGAAAAATATATTTTAGCAAAACAAAAGCTACGACTGCATGCATATTATTTTAATGAGGGTCAAAATATAATTGGAGAGAAATATTATAAACCATTCTCCGATTTAATTAATTACAACACTTAATTTCTGAAAAAAATATATAGGCCAGAAAATAAAATTACATGAAAAGTATAATAAGATAAATGGAATCAATAAACGATACTTTTGAAACAAGTGTTAATAGAAACTAAATTAAGATTTACACGATATAACAGCAAAAGCTATAAAAATTGGGTTTTGAATTCTAGACATAAAATCAAATTAAAAGCTGATAAGATGATATATTTATATTCACTTTTGGGTGTAACTGGGTTGAATAAAATATACAAATATTGCAGATTTGTGAAACGCTAAAAGTTCAAAATATTTCAAAAGAATAGGTAAATTACACATTCAGAAGGAATCAAATCGTTTATCAAATTAAGATTCCAATATAACCTAAAAGATAGGGTGACAGAGCAAGACACAAACAACGCTGGAGAAATAAAAAAAATACCTTCGGACATAGGAAAGGGCTCACGGAAGTTTAAACCTAAAATCATCATGATTATGATTAAGCCATTTTCAACTACCGTTGAAGTTACAGTACTACCGGCATATAAAAGCCGTCTCCGTATATGCGTGGCTAGTGCGTGCGGCTGTCCCGACTGAGATCCCAGGTTCGAATCCTGGAGGTTCCAGAGTGGTATTGCAGATGGGTCATACCGGGATTTTTAGCGTTTTTCTCGAGGTCCTTCCGTTTCTTTAATTTCATCCCACCCTTCCCCACCCTTAACTAACTAGTTAACTCACTGGCACTATCGAATCCGTAGATTAATGGCCGCGCGAACATAAGCTATCCATACATCCCCATCCTGAGCTAATGTTTATCAATCATTCCTGTATAATCTACTTCCCTCAAATCATGGTTAATGTTATTCTACCACCTCATTCTTGATCTACCAACTGGGCGTTTTCCCTCTGGTTTTTCTACAAGAAGCTTCCATACACGTCTTTCATTCCCCGTACTTGCCACGTGTCCTGCTCATCGCAGTCTATGAGACATAACTATTCTTATTACATCTGACTTCATATAAAGACCCTGTAGTTCACTGTCATGTAGTAGTCTTTTCCATTTACCTGTCTGTTCATCTTTCTTTTTAGCCCCAAAATTTCTTAAGAATTACCCCTATTTAGTTTAATTTCTCATTAATTAAATTTCATACCACCCTTCAACTAATCTGATGTTTGATTGGCAACCTACAGGAGTTGAAAAATGTGGTTACGGGGACCTAGTGGGACAACACCAGGGTGCTACCTCATGACTGTGAAATAGAAAAGCAAAGGGGGACAATGGGAGGTTTGAAGTCCCCCCTCTCGCCACTACGGGACAAAGTAAAAAAAATGGCGGTATGGGACATGAGTGTAATCTGGAGTGTCGGACCTGAAAGACGACCTACAACATACTTAACGCCTTAGAGTAGACTTACATTTCATTCACCCGCATAATATTTGGATATCGTAATATATTTTTCAGGTCGCGGGGTCATGGAAGTTTGCCTTGTCAGTCTGAATACAGAACTGAAGAACCATATATTAAATTTAAAATGATGAAATTGCATCTGAGATCTAAGTCGTGCAGAACTAAAATGAATTTTTTTAATTGAGGTTTTATTTGAGGAGGAATGAGATCTCTGGTTCAATTTTATAACTGTAAACCTCTTATACAGCTGATGTAATGTTCCACTGCTGTTTATAGACTTTTTGTATAATTTTAATTAGTATAAAATGTGAAAATATCTTACAACGTGAATTATCTTCTGCCATTGTTGTAGACATTATTGATCCAAATGTTTGTGAAAATAAATTAAACATTCTACGTGCAAGAACATATAAAGGTTCAGAAAAGGAACATCTATGAACAGATTAATAAATACATTAGCGAGCAGTGATTTTTTGGGAGCCTAAGTATCAAAAATCATTAGGTCCTCTTCAGTATTATAAAATTATTTTAATGTATAAAACATATCTAATAGTTTATATCATGTGTTAAAAATTAAATTTTTTATTACTCTAGGGCAGGATTCTCCAATTGGCGGACCGCGGTCCGGATCCGAACCTTGGGGCTCTGGTTTCCGGACAGGTTAAATATTGAATTAATGCACATAGAATACAACCAGTTGTACCAAATTTCACGTCATTATGGTATTATTGTTGGCTCGGTTGGCATCCTGCTTATATTCGGAGATTTGACTGAAGATGAACGGGATTCCGTTTGAAACCTGGTATCGTGAAAAACACGAAATTTGTGAAGTGAGATATTTAAATATTAATCTGACCATATATCAAGTTTATCATTATTAGAATTAATAACTGTGTACTACTATGCTGTATCCTTTTAGTATTTACCACGTGCTTAGTTTAATTCGTGAAATCATACCCAAAACAGAATTTAAATAATTTCCTTATAATATTACTGTCCACCGCTGTGGTCTCGAGGTAGCGTGCTGCCTTGTCACGCAGCGGGTCCGGGTTCGATCACCGGTCGGGGCAGTTTTTCTGGGTGAGGTTTCTATCGGGGTTTTTCCTCACCTGTTAGACAAATGCCAGGAAAACTTTAAGGTCCAAACAGTCCCGGAAATTAATATGGCCATCATCCTTATCATTATCATCATCATCATCATCATCATTCATCGGTGTGGAAAGCAACGGGAAGCTACCACACCTACAATTCCCTAGTAAAGCTTCAAGCATAGCATGGAAATGCTATGATTGCAGTGAAGGACCTGACTTCGGGCAGAATTACTATGGATGGTATAATATTACTTACTTAATAAAAGCTTCGTATGTTTAATCAACTGTCGTTCCGGACCTCAACTTAATTTACTACTTTGAAAATGGACCTCTATGAAATCGAATTGGTGACCCCTGCTCTAGGGAATAGAATTTACAAAAAAAATCAAACCCTATTAATTATTAACACTCTTGAAATTCATGTTAAAGCACCGTTGAGGTTATGTAATAAGATGTTAATTATATAATTATATAATTTTTTACCTGGTAAGTCAGTCGTCCTCAACTAGCTATTAAACTTCTTCAAGTTATTCTAATATAGAGGCCTTTCAAAAACAATGTTTCATCTTCCCGTAGGAATTGTCCTTTAGAGTTTTACTTCCTAAAAAAAGGAACAACCTCGGCAGTGTTTTAACCCTCAATCCTCGGGATCAGAGACAAAGAAACACAACCTCTAGACCATTGAAGTGGATAATCGAATAACAGCTACTATGCCACTTTTTACTCTTTTGTTAGGGTATATTCTAAGCCAGAGGAACTTTTTGATTTCATGTAGTTTTGTTTGGCTAAAGGTAACGGCGCCGTAACCGAGCTGTACACAGCTACGGAACATGCACTGGTTCGAGTCCCTATGGGAGAAAAATGATCTCGTGATATTTCCGCCAATATGGGAATGGTGCACACTCAGCATAGTGAGGAATTTGGGTAGCCACAATAAAGGGAGTCGACTGCAATAAGCTAGAGGTTATGTTCCTAGCCTCTGGTCCCGATGGTCGCAGTTTCAATCCCGGTCGGAGTCGATATATTGTTTAGGATGGAAAAATCCAAGGAGCAGGTCTTTCCGGAGGGACTTTAAACCGTGGGTCCCGAGACCGAATATTTTCAGGTTCGAAAAATATATTAAGCCTGAATAAAGAGGCATTTCAGCAAACTTTACCGACATTCTTCATTCTAATAATATCTTAGTTGTTTACTAGATATCTCAATGGGTCGGCATGTTGACCGCATATCATTCATGACATATTTAGGGAAAAAGCGTAACTAAATTAAGTTGGTCTAGTAATTCCATACAAAGGAGAGGCAAAGACCCAAAATTGAACTGTTACGCCATTGTAGACAGATAGGTAGACAGATAGACAGACAGACAGATAGATCGACATATATATATATATATATATATATATATATATATATATATATATATATATATAGATAGAGAGATAGATATATATCGATAGATATATAGATAGACAGACAGATATATAGATAGATAATAAAGGGACTTAAGGTTGAGAAGTCAGCTGAAACTATTGAACCCAACATGCTAACCATATGTCACACCTATACTGGCTGATGATCATCCACCTCTATGATAAATGGGGATGAGAGACCAGCAGGCGGATATTTTGCAATAGACCTATCTCACCTTGAAAAGAAAACGGTCGTACATACTGAACACCCCTCGCATGATATGACGGGACAAATGGTCGGTGTCTCATATGGAAAGGAAGTAAATTACGTGAAACATACCTGCAAAACTAATCTGCAGAGTTTGCAAAGTGCTTGTGTGTCCCAGAGAGAGTTATCAATTGGTACGTGTTACTACCGCTCACCATGCTCCAGCATTAAGTAAGAGCCCTGTCCCTTGGGAGACAGCAACTCCGAACATGGCCAGCATATCTTCCATTGCAAGGAGCTTTGCTTCACTGGCCATAAAAGAGACTGCCTGACCGCCTTGAGACATATGGATAAAATACGACTCCTCTTCACTTTGTGTTATTCTATGTTACAAACTAAATTCATCTGATACACTCTATGTTTTTTTACTGTCTCCTATTTCACGCAACATACAAGAAACTAGTTCGAGCAAAATAACATTTAGAAATGTATTTCTTGTTCCTTCTGTATCCACTAACAAACTAACATCAATAATATCAATAATTATTTTGAAGTGAAAACCCGTTAAAACTTTCGGAGATTGTAGTGTAGATGTCTAGCTAACAATTTTATTTTTTAAATACAAAAATTGGAACATTATTGTGGTAGAATGTTAAAAAGTGGGATGACCTACAACCGCGGCAACGTTTGTCACTGTTCGACTATACGTGACGTCAGTGTATTCAAGCTATCCCCACAGGTTGTCAGTACAAAAAGATTAGCAAATCATAAGAACTTTTAACCTTACAGATAAAATACTTATTATTCAGTTATTTATTCCATTTGTTATTTCGTACATTTTTTGCGTACTTTCCAGACTTCTCTTTTATTCCTACTGCAGTCTTTAGATGCCAGCATCAATTAAAGGAGAATACGTGTTTGAGATTAAATGTATCATATATGATACCTTATGTAAAAACCCTTCAACCCTCATACATCTTATTCTTTCTTGAAAATTATGAATTCATTATACGTGAAAATAAACTTATAATTGACAAAATCTCAATTCAGCACCCGCATAAAATACTGCCCCCAACAAATTGTTTGAACCCCTTTCCCACAAAACTGTTTTCTGGATCTGTAGCTACCCATTAAGCACAAAATTGAGTATTATATTGTTAATTTTTTTCGGAATGCAGAAGATTAAAGAAATCTTGCTGGCTAAATCGCTATCGGCGATGTCCTGAATTCTGTCACTATAACGTCGTAAATATAACGGAAGCTAACGTAACAATTCCAACTTAAGGTATCAGCAGGATAATGATGTACAGCCTTTGAAAAAAATGATGGCGCAATTTTTGATAGTGGAAAGTTAAAAGTTTAGAAGAGCGATTCACAGGAGTAAGTTGTTACATATACTGTCTCCTTCGAGGTCAAATAGGCGGCATACGGGGCCAATCATAGATGTATACCAATCGTTATTGAAAGAATTTCAACAAATAAATTCACTAATTGAATTTCTAAGTTAAGACAGTTATCAGATGACTGAAAGCAAGTAATGGTCTCTTAAACCAATCAATAGTAAATTAGCGCTTAGTTCTGATGCAGAATTTGCATCGTTCGCTTCAGTAGAGCAGTCGGTAAGATTATTTCTTGCGACGACGCAGGCCCAGGTTCGATTCTGATCAGGATTTTTTTTAATAACGTCGTTATTTTTATAATGCCCATACGTTACATGAGTACGTTATATAAATCAATTTGTATATATAGGGAAAATAATTAATTAAAGGAAATAATTCACACACACATATATATATATATATATATATATATAATATATATATATATAATGAACAACGATTGTAAAATCTCGTTACTTTGTTTTAAAAACACAAGGCATAACAAGATTGTTTATTTCCACTAATAATGTAAAATGCGTCTGATTAATTTAAATTAAGACAAGTTAATATATAATTTCATTATACAAGTAAGTCCTGGAGAATTGTATCGCTTCATACAAACAGTTTCTAGCAGGGAACGGTTGTGGTGTAGTGGAAGGAGCTTCTATTTCCCATGCAGGAGGTAGCGTGTTCGATCCCGCTGCCATGAATTTTTTCTCTCTCTCGTCCTTATCTCAATTAATTTTCTTTATTTTGTTTTATTATTTGCTTTGCTTTATTTACAGCATTTACCGCACTACTTATATACGCGAAATTATTTTCCATTGCACGACACACAACGAAATAGAACGCATTTTAGTTTCTCAAATAGTTGTATACTTGTGACCCAAACAACTGACCTCTTGGTCATGCGCAGTGGCTTCGTTCTGGGACTTGAGAATTACATGTGCGGCAACAATTATTTCAAAGGCTGTAAAAGTTCTAATGTTAATTCATGAAATCACATGTTCCAGAAATCATGTGACTTAACAATGTAGGTTAATTTACCGAACGAAATGATTCAAGTGATAGTGTTTGAGACTCTTATTCAAGAAGTTTCGGGTTCAAAGCAAGTATGACTATGGCTAATTTTCTGATAATGCTCAGTCGTCAAGACAAATAATGTGCTTTAATTTCATTACGAAGATTAATCTCTTCATATTCACCATTTCACATTACCATTCTGTAAATTAAAAGAATTTCTCAGCTAGACGGATTCTTTGTCCGATTTCGTTTATTATCAGAATACACGTTTCTTGTCTTAATTAAATCGTATATTTCCACGTGAATATCAACAAACAAACATGTTAAATGAGGGCTTTCAAGTAAAATAAAGTAGGAAATATTCTTCTCTCAGAAAACAAATAGAAACGAAAACAAATTAAGTATTCTGAAAGCACAAATTAACCACTAGTCCTAATTACGTCTAATTGCAGATATCTTCATAATTTTTTGAAGTAGAAATTACCCTTCTCTTAACCATAACAATTATCACAATAAGTATTTTTTTCAATTTCTTTCTTTGTCGTTTTCTTTTGTTTACACTGTTCTTCCTTTTTGTTTTACTTTTGTTAACATTTTGATCGTATTCACACATACAAACACAAGACAGGACACACACCCAGTCCCAAGGTGGATATTTAAAATCACCTACCCCGCCTGGAATTGAACCCGGGTCGCCGGAGTGGAAGGTAGGGAATCTGCCGACTAGCCCGGCGACGGATAATATAAAACCATGACTAGTTATTAGTTTTATAAGGTGAACGTAATTCCACTACAGACCACTGAAAATTAATAGAGGTAATTTGACAGTTCTTGGTGTATATGCACCAGAGGAAGGCCGTGAAGAAGACAATGAAGAATTTTATAAAATATTACAAGAAATTTATAGCAAAATTAATAGAAACGATTACATTCTCATAACAGGAGATTTAAATGCCAGAGTGGGCAATGTTCAAGTCAACAATAATATTGGAACATTTGGCGATCCAACCAGCATAAGGAATGGGACAAGATTAACAGATTTTGCTATCTACAATGAACTGAAAATAACGAATACCTTTTACAATCATAGAAACATACATAAGTATACCTGGCATCATCAGGACTCAAAATCAATCATTGATTATTTCATTGCAAATAATAAGATTTTTAAATTGTTTCTCGATATCAGAGCCTACAGAGGATATGATATTGGTTCAGATCACTACCTAGTAGAAGCAAAAATAAGATTTCCACCAAGATGGTTAAAAAAGAAGAAACAACAACAGAGCATAGAACAAAAGTACAAGGTAAAATTATTTTATGATGACAGCATTAAATTGTTATATTCGAGAAGAATTCAGCAGTATATGGCTACAACTCTAGAAAGTAATGATGTCGAAGAAGAATGGAAAAACATTAAAATGATAATTCAAAATGCAGCTAATGAAACTTTAGGAAAAGTAAATATACAACAAAGAAGAAATAGAACTCTAAAAATCTGGGATGATCAAATAAAACAATTGATTGAAGAAAAAAATACAGCTTATAAAAAATATTTGAACACAAAGAAAGTAGAAAATGGAATAGAATTCAAACGCTGTAGAGCTATTGTTAAGAGGGAAATAAGAAAGAGGCATAGGAAAACATGGTTAAATTTTGTTACACATTTAGAATCAGATTTGCATAAGCTCCAACCTAATGCCTTCAAAATATTAAAACCTTTGAATAAAGATATTAAAGAATCTACCAAAATTAATTGCGGAGTAACAAAAGAAGATTTTTTCAATTATTATAAAAGTCTTTGGACTGACAATAGCTATGAAGATACAATTTTCCGAAATAATAATGAGACAGATTCCATAATATCTTTGGAAGAATTGAACAATAGTTTAAAGAAATTAAAAAATGGGAAGGCAACTGGCACAGATGGCTTGAATTCTGAATTGTACAAATATGCAGGCAAACAGTTCCATGAAAGACTGTTGTCCTTCTTTAATAATGTATTCAAAAATGCAGATATCCCACAAGAATGGAAGACAAGCATTGTTATACCCCTGTTCAAGAAAGGAGACAAGAGAAAAATGGACAACTATAGGGGAATCAGTTTGTTAAACACATGCTACAAAATTTATGCAGACATTTTAAATGGAAAATTGAAAAGTTTCAGTGAAAAATTCCTTATGGAATGTCAAAATGGATTTAGGAAAGGACGATCTTGTATTGATTCAGCATTTTCTGTTAAACTATTGCTTGAAAAAAGAAGAGAATTCAACTTAGAAACACATTTTGCTTTCATATATTTTGAAAAAGCATTCGACACAGTCAAGAGATCAAAACTCTTAAATATATTGGAAGACAGAAATATACCAAATTTACTTCGGCAGAACATACAAAATATTTACAAAGACAACACCATGAAGATTAAATTAAATAACAGATTTTCTGAAGAAGGAATTATAAATCGTGGTGTGAGACAAAGCTGCCCCCTATCCCCAACACTCTTTGCAATTTATATCAATGAAGTAATATGTTGCTGGAACAAAACATATAAATTTGGAATAAGAATATCAGAAAATAGAAAATTAAACACCCTATTGTTTGCAGATGACCAAATAATAATAGCAAATTCCGAAGATAATCTACAAAAAGGTCTGTATGAACTTAACAAAATTGCAGAAGAATATGGATTAAAGATATCTACAGAAAAAACAAAAATTATGGCATTTCAAGGTGTAGATCCTGTCAGAAGTAAAATTGTACTGGATAATAAAATTTTGGAGCAGGTGAATAATTTTACATATCTAGGATGCAATATCTCATATGAAGAAGAAAAGGATGTAAATGCAAAAATATCCAAATTTTTAAGAATTTTAGAGTTAATAAATTCTATCTTCAAGCCACAGTTAGTCCAAAAGCATTCAAGACAAAGTGTATAAAACACTGGCTCTTCCAACCCTTTTGTATGGTAGCGAAGTATGGACGTTGAAACAGAAGGATATACAGAGACTTAGATCTGCTGAAATGAGATATCTTCGGAGGACTGCAGGATACACACTACTAGATCACAAAAAAAATGAAGACATCTTAGAAGAATTACACATGGAATCTTTAGAAAACAAAATTTCTGATTATAAGTCAAGATGGATACAACATGTTCATCGAATGGAAGATCACAGAATACCCAAACTAATGGTAAGATATCAACCTGCAGGAAGAAGAAGACCAGGACGTCCACTCAAAAGACTTCTGGATGGTGTTTCTCTTGAGGCCGAAACTGGTCAACGAATTACCTAAATTCGTGAATGTACTATGATGATGATGATGACCTCAGGAATCCTTGGGGTAGTAGGAGGTTAAGGCTCCCACATTTCTGGACAATCGGCAGTTGATGTCAGCTAGGTTGTCAGCACTGCTTGACGGCCGTCTATACCCCCGGAGCAAGCGTCCGGTACTCATTTCTGTTAGAGGCCGAGTCTACCCCAGGACCACAGTGCCGCCAGAAGGTTTGGGTCAGTTTAAAAATCCTGACCTCACCGGGACTCGAACTTTCGACCTTCCGGCTTGTAGTGCAGCGCCTTAACCACTACGCTACGGCGTGTCCCTTATTAGTTTTATATTTCTATTAATTTTACTTATTGGGCTATTCCACGAATGAAATCATGGGTGTCTTGAGTGAGCCTCTTAATATAGGATAGTAGTTATTTATAACATTTTAGTTGAATTCAGAAAATATAGAGTAGACAATTCATTTTAGAGTAGAATTAGAAACAACAATTTAGCTGAAATTTTGAAGAAGACATTTCTCTTTTTATTTCAATTACGAGTAACGAGTATTACTGTGATAAATAATAAATTCCGGCTACTAGAGTAAAATTAAATTTCTCTCTTCGCGTTAACTTATTCTCCAAATGATCCGATTTTACTGATTAATGAACTCAACTTTACTTTACTTAATTGATTGTTATATGCCGAATTTAGTTCCAAAAAAATAAGACCAATAGAACGTTAACAGTCTCACACGCGCGCGAGCACACACACACACACACACATTTATATATATATATATATATATATATATATATATAACGTGATTAGAAAAATAAATGCTTGGACGGGATTAGAACCTGGGCCTCTGGATTGATATCCCAGTGCGCTACCGATTATGCCACCAAGCAAATCTAGTGCAAACATTTGTTTTTCTTATCTTAATATATAAAAATTTCGTGTCACGTTGTTTGTCCGCGATGGAATCCTAAACTACTGAACCGATTTTAATAAAATTTTGCACACTGTGTGCAGTTTGATCCAACTTGAGACGTAGGGTAGTTTATAACTAAATTTATAGTCGCATTATTTTTTTATTGCAAATTATTTGTTTATTATTTAACAAAGAGTTATAATTATCTGTGAGTTCCATACGATTCTAACAGATGGCGGTGTTGTGTAATTGTGTGTAAGGTAATTGGTAAGGTAATTGGTTTATTATTTAACAAAGAGATCCAGATGGCTGTGCTTTTTATTGAAACCACGAATTTCAATTGAATTACAAATATTGATTATTTCATAATTTAAGTGTGTTCAGTGTTCATTTTATTTTCAATATTATTAATTTCGTGTGTAAGTATTATTTTTTAGTAATCTGGCTGAAAGACAGCAACTTAATTTAAATTTTTAACGTATACTTTATCCACAGCAACGCGTGGCCGGGACTTCTAGTACACTGTATATTATCTATTAGTACGAGATGTAGCAGGAACTCGGTCTCCTTTACCCCTACAACAAGTAAGTAAATTAAAGAGAATATTTTTACTTTATAGCAGTGACGCGTTATCGATGTAATAATTAAATTTTTAACATTGAGCAATGGAAGCTTAATATAACATTATGAGAAAAATAAATGCTTAGACGGGATTTCAACCCGGATCTCTGGATTGATACTACTGTGCGCTACCGATTACGCCACCAAGCAAGTCTAGTACAAACATTTATATATATATATATATATATATATCCACCGCTGTCGTCTCGAGTTAGCGTGCTGCCTTGTCACGCAGAGGGCACGAGTTCGATCGCCGGTCGGGGCAGTTTTTCTGGGTGAGGTTTTTATCGGGGTTTTTCCTCACCTGTAAGACAAATGTCAGGAAACCTTTAGGGCCCAAACGGTCCCCGAAATCATATGACCATCATCATCAGCATCATTCCTATTATCATCATCACCATCATCCTTCACCGGTGTGGAAAGTAAAGGGAAGCTACCACACCTACAATTCTCTAGTAAAGCTGCAAGCATAGCATGAAAATGCTATGATTACAGTGACGGACCTGGCCTCGGGCAGAATTATAAAGGATGGATTCTCTATTATTATGAGATATAGCGGGAACTCGGTCTCCATTACCCCTATAACAAGTAAGCAAATTAAAGGGAATATTTTTACTTTATAACAGTGATATTTTATCGATGTAATAATTAAATTTTTGACATTGAGCAATGAAAGATTAATATAACATTATAAGAAAAGTAAATTCTTGGACGGGATATGAACCCGGATCTCTGAATTGATATCACTGTGCGCCACCAAGCAAATCTAGTACAAACATACATATATCTTAATATATAAAAATTTCGTGTCACGTTGTTTGTCCGCGTTGGAATCCTAAACTACTGAACCGATTTTAATAACATTTTGCACACTGTGTGCAGTTTGATCCAAATTGAGATCTAGGGTAGTTTATAACTAAATTTATAGTCGCATTATTTTTTTATTGCAAATTATTTGTTTATTAGTTAACAAAGAGTTATAATGATCTGCGAGTTCCATACGATTCTAACAGATGGCGGTGTAAGGTCCAAGCTCTGTGTGTTTGCGGGGGGAAGTGTGGAGGAGGTACACTTCTCTGCTTCGCATAGTACTAACAGCTTAGTCCAGCAAATGCATTTCAGACACACGGAGCTGAGTCCCGAACTATAATTTGGTAAGGTAATTGGTTTATTATTTAACAAAGAGAGATCCAGATGGCTGTGCTTTTTATTGCAACCGCAAATTTCAATTGAATTACAAATATAGATTAGTTCATAATTTAAGTGTGTTCAGTGTTTATTTTATTTTCAATATTATTAATTTCGTGTGTAAGTATTAGTTTAAGTAAGGTGGCTAAAAGACAGCAACTTAAATTAAAATTTTTAACGTATACCTTAGCCACAGCAACGCGTGGCCGGGACTTCTAGTATATATATATATACACACACACACATATATATATATATATATATATATATATATATATATATATACTCACACATATTTAAGTTAAGGTGTATACCATTTTCTTTCCTCGTGCTTATTTTCGGTAACTACAAGTTGATCGATGAAAATTTGCAAAAAAAATTGACAATAATTTGAAGAAAGCACATCATTAGCTACATTTTTTAGGAATTCGACAAAAGTAGATGTGATATAACTTTATATGTTCAAACGTCTGTAAACACGAATACATAAAATAGTAGAATTCATTTTTACACATCGGATAAAGTCACCTCAGTTGGTTAGATTCACCTCAGTTTGGAATACTGCACTTTCTCTCTCAGTTGAATATTTCGACGAGAAAGAGATCAATATGGGCCTAAAGGAAAGTGATGTGTTTTTAATAATTCAAGAGTCTGCAGTCTGTAGTGCATTATTAAATCGTTACAGGCAACTTTTATAGAAGGCTGAAATTAAATTTCCATTGTATTGGCTTCAAGTTTGCAACTCTGGAGGGGAGTTCAGTTGTAAAGATTCCTTACTTAGGAGTATTACCGACAAGTTCATTACTATTTAATTCATATCCTGACAAGGTTTTATTATGCCCTAACATATTCTCTTCCCTTTATGACTCAGGTCCCCTGCGTTTCACCTGAGACCAACCAGAGTTTACTTTAGGAAGGAGGTGTTTATCATTGGAACCCTTGTCAGATACTACGTATGCTTTCTTGTTTTATTAAAGATTAGGAAATACCCGACGTACGCTCTACGCCTAAATACATGAGATGTGATTTTATGTTCAGTTAAATCTAATATATAAAAAATAATGTTTGTTTGTATGTTTGTTTGTTTGTTCGTAATTTTTATGCGCGGCTATACCGTTGATCCGATTGTGATGGGTTTTTTGAAAAATGTTCAGGAGATTCCCAGGATGAACATAGGCTATAAAAGAGTTTTAGAAACTCAACTCCTACACCCTCAAAAAACACCCTTTGTAGTGAAAAACGTGAAAAAGTCCCTTTTTTTACCCTTAAATGGATTACGCTGTCTATACCACAAAATCAATTTACACATAATTGAATATCTCAAAAATCTCTACAGAATAGTCCCCGACAGCATAGGTTTAACTTTTAAGGATAACTCACAATAACCAATTTTGCTTCATTGACGCCAAGAAGATCGGGATAAATATATTCCCGGGCAAGCATAGCAGCTCACGGCGGGCATTCTTTTATGAATAATTAAAAAATAACGAATTTTGTCTTTCAGCTCATTTATGCCAAGTACAACGGGATGCGTAGATTCCCGGGCAACGCCGGGTAATGAGCACGGGGTATCTAAAATAAAAAGGGTATAAATTTATATTTATTTTTCCTTTTATTTATTCAACTAAATGCAAATTTAGGTGTAACAGCGCACTCCGGGTATTAGCTAGTATGCAATAAAAAATAATTATACATTTATATCCTAATTATTTTTAAATACCGGATACCTCGTGCCGATTCCCCGGTGTTGTCCGGGAATCTACTTATCCCGATCTTCTTGGCATAAATGAACTGAAATACAAACATGGTTATTGTGAGTTATCCGTAAAAGCTATACATACGTTGCTGCGAGCATTTTTGTAGGTTTTTTTCAGAAATTCAATTATGTGTACATTGATTTGGTGTATTTGTTATGGTTGGGCAGAATAAGCCATTAAAGTGTCCAATAAGCGACTTTTTAGTGCACCGATGCCTCTTTTACTTTTTTTTTTACTCCGACCATATATTACGTAGGGCAATATGTTATATGAGTTAAGTGTCCCAGAAAAATTCTCTATAGCTTACGATGGGAGAAAAAAAAATTAAAATCGATCAACTAGTTTTTGAGTCCATAAAGGACAAATAGACAGACAGACATACATTCGTTTTTTAAATAATATAGATTACACGGTATATTACAATGCAGATACAGTAAGTGCTTCATCATGGATAGACAAAAAATAAACAAAGTAGGCTTATAATGATAATTCTTATTTAGATTTACACCAATTGTTTAAAGGATGAATATTGGCCACCCTTCATTCCAACTTCATCACTACTCTCTGCTTATGGTTCTTCTTTTACTTACAATCACGGTCAAGTAATACCAATCGCGTTAACAAAATGAAGAAGAGATTCAGGGTTTTATGGCAAAATATCTTTATTTATTGTTGATCACTAGAAGAGAATATATATATATATATATATATATATAGTATTTGTCTAATATCACCAGGTTGTGTTCTATATCTTTTCTGGCTTTCTCTCCTGGCATTGGAGGAATGGCAATCCATTTCTGGAACCTGGAAGACGGAGTTCGTTACCCCGATGATATGATGGATGATAAATGATTATAAAACGCCAGAAGAGTCCGTCTAAACTCCAGACCATGGGCAACCACAGGAGTAATTCCCTATAAGAAAAAAAATCATATGGTCTGACCGGGAATCGAACCCGGGGACCTCATGAACTGTAGTCAGAAACGCTGACCACTATCCCATGAGGTTGGTTAGTGAATAAATATACAGATACGATATTCAATATCAATACACAGTATCTTCTTGACGAGGTCATAACTTATTTCGTTAATACAATATTATATAAAACAGAATCACCAACTGTTCTCCATTTTACACTATCATAGACATTAAAGTAATGTCTCCCTGTTTCATTAAAACAAATCATTGTGCAGAATCTTGTGTTACCAACTTCGATTATTGTGACGATTTATATACAATGGCCTAAACTTTGACTTGTCGCAGAGACTGCAGCGTGTTCATAATGCTTGCGTTCGTTTCATTTTCAACATCCGCCATTATGATCATATTTCCGAACATTTAAATAATCTCTCTTTGCTCCGACTTAGCGACAGATGTAAATTGCACTCTCTTTCACTTATTTTCAAGCTTCTGAATTCTCACACTCCTAGTTACCTGACGTCCAGATTTGAGAAGTTATCTTCTTACCACAATATTGACACTAGGTCACAATATAACAATCTGACGGCAATACTTCTCCACAGTACCTCTTCTTATTCTACTCTTTTCACACTAATTTCTGCCCGCGCCTGAAATTCTCTTCCTCGAGATATCAAGGGTTTGTACGTACTAGACATTTTAAAAAATACGCTTATATAATTACTTGTTTTGACCTGTCGGGAGAGGTATTTTATCTATGGATCACACACTACATTTTGATCACACAAGATATATTTGTAATTTAAATAATTTTAATTTACCTATTGTTTTGATATGCATGTATTCATATTATTATTATTATTATTATTATTATTATTATTATTATTATTATTATTATTATTATTATTATTATTACATAATGCTGTATCGACACGGAATGTCGAAGCATGTATGTCTTGCTGCCCGTGCGATCCAATTCTGAATAATTCAGTTTTATATTACATTCTTTTATCTAATGAAGTCTTACTACTACAACTTAGGTTTTAAATACAGAGAGTGTAAAATGTTATAGTTCAAAATTGTTTTCTACAAATCCAACATTTTGCCAATTGATACAAATAATACGGCCTATTAGATAAATAGTTGTTTAGACAACTAGTTATAAAACAGAGGTTTACTAATAATATACTCAAGTTAGAACACGACCGAAGGGAATGTTACTAAACTTAATTTTGTAACGTGTTACTTACTTACTCACTGGCACTATCGAACCCGTAGGTTCATGGCCGCGCGGATACAAGCTCTCCACACATCCCTATCCTGAGCTAATGCTTTCCAATCATTCCCTGCATAATCTACTTCCCTCAAAACGTAGTTAATATTATTCTCCCACCTCATTCTTGGTCTACCAACTAGGCGTTTTCCTTCTGGCTTTCCTACAAGGAGCTTCCATGCAAGTCTTTCATTCCCCATACGTGCAACATGTCCTGCCCATCGAGTCTACAAGACTTAACTGTTCTTATTATATCTGGCTTCCTATAAATACCATGCAGTTCATTGTTATGTAGTCTTCTCCATTCACCTGTCTGTTCATCTCTCTTTGGTCCAAAAATTTTCCTAAGTACTTTATTCTCAAGTACTTGTAATCTCCTTTCCTCCCTTAAAGTAAGAATCCACGTTTCGCATCCATAAAATATAACTGGTAGAATAATAATTTTATATATTTTCAGTTTAACGTTTTTTGAAAGGAGTTGGGACAGCAAGAGTCTCTGTAATGCATAATAGCACGCATTTCCAGAATTGAGCCTATGTTTAATTTCTTTGTGCATCTCATTCCTATTTGTGATTATTGTTCCTAGGTATTTGAATTCAGCCACTTCCTCAAAATATCCCTCATTTGTCATTAGCTGTCCATTTCCATTATATAATGTATTTCTACGTGTGACCATATATTTAGTTTTATTGATATTTACTTCCAGTCCTAATTTCTTAGTGTTACTCAATAGTGTGTGCGTGTTGTCCTTTAGTATCTCCTCGCTATCGGCCAATAGTACTACATTATCAGCATAAACTAACACCTTATTAATACCATTGAGTTGTAAGCCTTCCTCATTCTCTACAGATTTAATGGCATGCTCTAGAACAAAATTAAATAGTAGAGGAGATAGTGCATCTCCTTGCTTCAACCCATTCTGAAGTTCAAAAGTGTCCGAAAACTGTTTGCCTACACGCACCCTACTCTTTGTGTCATTTAGACACATTCGTACAAGTCTAACTAACTTTTTAGGAATTCCGAACTCCAACAGGATACTATATAACTTCTCCCTCTTAACGGAATCATATGCTTTTTTGAACGTGTTATATACAATATTTTCGTATCTATGTTCATATGGATGGAATGAGTAAGGAGAGATATCCATTGTTAGCAAGAAAGTATCAAGCACGAGGAAGACGTGATGTTGGAAGACCTAGAAGACGTTGGGCTGATGCATTATGAAGTCGGAACGGGCAATTGCCTAATCCCTGGGGTGATGATGATGATGATGTTCAAAGTAATTTTAGTAGGCCTATATGTTGTATATTTAGTATATTTAATTAAACTTATTTATTTTGGAAACCATACGTTTAGAGAAAGGGTAATGTGGGTTACGAAAAATAGACACGATAAATAAAAAAATACTGTTGTTATATTCTGCAATTTTGGGTGCTAGTTTCATAAGTGAATTTAAAGTAAAAAATGAGCGGAGAGGAAGCGATTTTCACGGTTCATCAGGGTAAATTTTAAAAGCTGTCCAAGATGCAGCTATTAACATATTTCCAAAAAAAAGTCAGCAAATTTTATTTATATAGTTATTCGAATTCATCAATAAAGTGTATTTATGTTTTGTTTTTTATGTTTCATGGCGTGTTTTGTAAGAATATAAAATAAGGTCTGGTTGCAAGTAATTTCGAACTAAAGCGCCAATGATTATTATAATAGTAAATATATATTTTTCATGTTTCTTGATTGCATTTAACATTAATATACAAAAATAGTTACACTGTCACGGTATATGAGCCATCGAAATAAGTATAAAAATGTATCCATTATACTACGAGTAAGAAGGGAGTGAATAAATTCCTCCCTCTTCCCTTAAAATGCTTCACAATGTACTCGGTACCAACTAAGCAGTGTGAACACTACAGTTGTGAAGAATATACAAAAGAGTTAAATGACTTCGAAAAGAAACAACAAAGAACAACCTAAATTGTCATATAGTTGTGCAGAATGAAGAAAGCAGCTGAATATCTCCGCCAAGAAATTAATCAATAATTACACTGGTCGACAAGGTTATCTTCATAAAAAAACTGATTAGTGAATCCAGTCCATTTTTTTCATACTGAATTCAGATATGTAGTCAGAATTTTTCCATCAGGCACAATTGTTTTGTGACAGCTACTTTTTAAAAATTGATTTTAGCATTCTCTTCTTCCGGACTTCTTTCCGGAAAATCTTAGGGCTGTCTCTGATGAGCACGGTGAGCATCTTCATCAGCAAATCTCCACAATGGAAAAGAGGTACCAAGGTAAGTGGCGTTCTAATATGCTGGCTGACTAGTGTTCGACCAAGACGACAGATGTTCCAGATGCAAAATATACCCGAAAATCAATATCTACCACTTTCTAGGCAAGTCAGAATGAGTTAGAGTTAGATCGATTTTATTATAAATTATAAAAAAATGTAAATGAACATCACAGAAAACTCTTACCTGATAGGACAAAACTGAAATGGTATTTAAATTCAGGATGAAAAATACTTCTAAAATCTCATATTTTTATTCTTGTGAAAAACAAATGTTCATTTTTGTCGACCGGTATTTTTGTTTGGTTGAATAATATATAAATATCGATATCTAAAGTGATTCCACAGTTCGTAATTTTCTAAATTAAAGTGGTTACCTAGGAAGGTCCACAGCAGTGGTCTCAAGGTAGCGTGCTGTCATGTCACGCAGCGAGTCCAGGTTCGATTCCAGGTCGCGTCAGGCTTCCTGGGATAGGTTTTTTTTCGGGGTTTTTCCTCACCTGTAAGACAAATGCCAAAAAGCCTAAGGTCCAACGGTCCCCTAAAATCATCCGGCGATGATGATGATCATCATTATAATTATCATCATTCATCACCATCATTCACCGTTGTGGAAAGCAACGGGAAATTACCACACATCTAATTTCCTAGTAAAGCTTCAAAGCATAGCATGAAAACCCTATGGTTGCAATACAAAACCTGCTCCCGGTCAGAATGATATAGAAAAGCCATGGAACAGTATCCCGAGGAAATTACTTTGTCAATTAAAGACAAATTAATTAATTTATTGAAGGGTACATGGAAATAACCAGGTATGTCACTTTTTCGTCAAAATGGAGTTTCAGATGGCATTATATTATGCATGGATAGGACTATCTTTTAGAAGTTAAAACCAATAAAACAAATGGTAAATCATGAGTTTAGCATACAGGTAAGGGAGTGGGTACATTGGATAATGAAAAGTGTTTTCCTTAGGTTTAACAGAACCGTGAGTTAACTGGTTTTTTTTCCAGTACCCTTCAATTGATCAAGTTATAACTGTATGATCGCTTTTTACGTTCACTGTAGTAGATAAATTGTGATCTCAAATAAGAATTTTATGATGTTAACGTTTTGTATACGATAGACTACAAAACGCGAGAAAATATTTATTTTAGTAATGAACCAGACGGACAATCCATTATTCTTCAACACAGCAGTTAAATTCTCAATTTACAATTGGATGTGACTTTACAATTACAGCAAAAGGATAAAATAACAGAACCGCAGGACATTTAAAGTAGTATGAGAAAATTTGCAAGCTGCATAATTGTAATGTTCCATTCCACTTTATACCTGTGAACAGTTCCCTATTTAATCTCAATTAGTATAAAATACAAACACCCTCCAGCGTAAATTATTTTCTCCAATTATTGTTCCAGACACTATTGACCCAAATGTACGTGTAAATCAACTAGAGTCAAAAATAAAATAAACCATATCCGTGCAAAACATTTAAACGTTTCAGGGAAAGAAAGAGCCAAGTTTAAATACTAAATTATACAGGCATAAACATATCTCAATCCAAATGGTTTTCTAAAATAGTCATGATAACCACCATCTGATAAATGAAAACACACCCAGTACGTGTAACCCCTTCTACCAGATTTTCAGTGAAACACCAGTTTTGAACCCTGCTGATGATGGGACTAATTCCAAAAGCGCTACAGATAAATAAATAATAAAGTTGAGGAGACGGACCTTTTAGGAAAACATTTCATAATTTTATATTTTAAATTTTCTGAAATAGCAGACCTTCTATTGAGTATGTCGATTTCTAAAATAATGTTGCGAATGGTGGAATTTTTAAAGTGTGGTTTACTGCGAGTTCGTTCAAAACGGATCCTTATTCTCAATACCTGGAACGAGTTCATAACATTTTGACGGTCGCGGGTTCAGACACGACCAGTTCCCATATTGCACGAACAACCATAACAAAAATTCAACAATTGGAAAGATTCGAACTGATATCACTGTCAGCATGTACTGCTGACCTTGCGCCATTACATTAGCATGCGTTTCGAGCCATGGCATATTTCGTGCGTGAAATTTCCGAAAACATTGAAAAGATTGAAGCTGTAGTAGTAGATCCTAACGAATGTTTCACATAAAAAACAGACTGTTATCGTTACGGAATAATAAACCTCGCTGAAAGATGGTGCAATACCATAGAATTGATGGCCTCTACTTCGATGATTAGTTTATTTTCTTCGCAGGAAACATTTGTGTTTACAAACATTTTTATGAAACAGTAGGTCTGTTTCTGTTGTTTTGAAGAGCTTTCATTTCCATTTCATTTAGTAATACATAGTGTAAACTGATTACAATCACAAGGTGGTGAAATATACAAATTGACAAAACTGGACTTAGCTCGTCTTTCATTGAACCAATCATTTTTTCGCTTCCATTTTTCGTTCGGGACGTCCTAGTCCCCAATGATCTTGTAAATTTTGGTGGTCTTTTTTGCCAAACTATAATTTGCTAGTAGTTGAAAATTAGTTTTATAATTTTTTAAATAAATAATAACTGCTCTATGACCGATGGTAACAGATGTAGTGGCTGGGCTCGTTCTCCTATGGGAAAAATTTCCTGGGCGAATTTATTCAGGGATTTTACTTCGTATTGAGACAGATTTCAGGTAAACTGTCTGGCCATTATAATCATACATATTATATTAACCCTGTTTATCATGGATATTAAAGTGAGTCGTGTATATTTTATAAAACGTTCGTCTTGCCTCGGAGGTGGCTTTGGTATTTAGCTGATAAATCATTCAGGAAAGCGTTCATGTCCTTGCGTGATCAAAGAGTTCGAATGTGATCCAGACTTCAAAATTCGCTCCTAACAGATCGACTTTCCCTATATGGCCGTTGTGGCGTGGAGCATGTAAAAATACATATAAAGTGAGAAGTAAAGCAAATGTAAATAAATAAAGATTTCTATTAAGATTTTAAATATCGATTAAGTGCTGCCACTTAAATTTAACAGCTCGAAATAAAGTAAAACTATGTAGGCTATATGAGGCACAGTAACTCCATTATTAAACCAATCATAATGATGTGGAATATTGTAAAGAGTGATACAATAATTCAGCCTCTCAAGAATTATATAATATGCTAAGGGAATGAAGAGATTAACGTAGCTCTACTACATTTTGGTGCACCTTTTTTTGCCTATTAGTTGGAAATTAGTTCTATAATTGTGAAGTAAATAATAACAATCTAATATTCACTGGATAAACAGTTCATTCACATTAAACAGGGTAGGAAATCGGAAATAAGATCAGTGATGTAACTGATTAAATACAAAATGTTGTTGTACTACCACGAAATAATTAATTTGACGAATATGCACAAATTTGTTCGGGCTACTAATTACCGGAATGTAACATATAATGTGATGAAAATTTCTGCGTGATTTAATTGACACCGAGTTAATTAGTAACAACAATAAACTAATACAATCAATAAAAAATAATACATCGACTTGTGAACGTGTTTCACATGATTAAGTGATATAACTGCCCAGATTTTAAACAGAATTTATCATAATAAAATAATAATACTTTCTTATTGTCTTTCAATAGAAAATACAGAATTTTATTTTAAAGAGTTACTAACATTCATTTGCGTATTGGTTTTATTGTCATCTTAAAGTACACTTTAGGACTAAATCGTATAAATCTGCTTATAGGCGAATTACACTGTAAACTACCGTAACAAATGCAAGAAAATGAAATATTATCATTCTTCAGATTGGTGGACGCTACTTGGTCTTTCCAAAACATTTATATATAGGCTTAAATCTCTTTAACGTAAATTACATATTTTCTATCTCTAATAATTGTACTTAAAATATACTGTTTTATATCGGTAATGACGTAACTGTAGAATGACATGTTTTACAGAGTGAGAATAAAATAATACTCTCTGTAAAATTTTAAACTTTATTTCAACAAGCAACTGTGCATAGGATGAGTTACAAAATACATGTTTTGTGTTTTATATTCTAATACACTTTAGTCACTAATTGTTCAAAATTAAGGCAACTGATGTAAAAATTAACGCTTCTGTACAGTGCAGGAGTATTAATTAAAATAAATAATAAATATTTATTACTCATGAGTCTGTTGAAAATCTACAATATTTTGGCATTTTGGCACTTAAATTTTGATTAGAGGTTTTTTATTCAGGTTTAAGGATCTTTTACCATCCTGAAAATCTTTAGGCTCGAGACCTCCGGCTCATAGTCCCTCCCGGAGAATTGCTCCTTGGATTTTTCCATCTTAAAAAATCCATCGTCCCCGGCCCGGTTTAAACATGCTATCCTCGGGACCAGAGGCACTAGTACATATACCACATTGGCAAGCAGGGACGAAACTCTCATTTTCAAGTGAAATGTCGAATCTTACGTGGAAATCACCTATGCGTACTTCTTTCTGTTATGTTATTATGCAATTGTTTTGATTCTAATATATTATTTTAATGTTCATAATTTATCAAAAAATAAATAAATACAACAATAAAAATAGATAATTAATTAATCATCTTATAAGGGAATGAAGGAATTATAGCATTAATTCAACCAGTTTAACTTTATTGTTAATAATAAAATTGTATTATTATTATTATTATTATTATTATTATTATTATTATTATTATTATTATTATTATGATTATGATTTTGATTATTGGGGGCACGCCGTAGCGTAGTGGTTAAGGCACTGAGCTACAAGCCGGAGGGTCGAGGGTTCAAGTCCCGTTGGGGTCAGGATTTTTAAACTGACCCAAAACCCTCTGGCGGCACTATGGCCCTGGGGTCGACTCAGCCTCTAACTGAAATGAGTACCAGACACTTGTTCTGGGGTAAAGGCGGCCGTCACGCAGGGCTGACAACCCGGCTAACATAAAGTGCCGATTGTCTAGAAAAAGTGGGAGCCTTAACCTCCTACTACACCAAGGGCCTACTGAGGCCTGTTGTGGGATCACTTTACCACTTTATGATTATGATTATTATTATTATAACTATTATTCTTGTAAGCCTTTGTTTATCCTACAGGAGACGAATTAAACCATACTAATTTAGTCACACTTGTTGTCGGATAGAAGTCACTGAGTGGCCCGGGGTTAGCATTTCGCCTCGTAGTGACATCTAGAAAACCAAGTTAGTACTAGGATGGGAAAATTCGGTATTTTTTGCACACAGGCCTTTTTAATCAGGCATTAGGTTCTTTTACGAGCCTGAAAAGCTTCAAACTGGGGAGCCACGGCTTAAAGTCTCTCCCGTAGGACTTGCTCCTTGGATTCTTCCACCATAAAAAGATCCATCGACCACGGAAAGGTTTCAACCCGCGACCCTCGGGATTAGAGGTAAGGAGCATAACCACTAGTCAACTGCGGCCGAGTTATTATTATAAATATAATTATTATCGTTATCATTATCACTATCATTATTGTTATTATTATTGTTGTTGTCTTTAATATAATTATAGTTCAAGCTGTCCGTCGCCATGGCGTAGTTGGTAGAGTCCCTACTTTCCACTCCGGCGACCCGGGTTCGATTCCCGATGGGGTAGGGGACTTTCAATCTCCACCTTGGGTCTGGGTGTGCGTCTTGCCCTTGTATCTATATGTGAGAATAACAGAGAGTTAACAAACAGGCAAAACAAGAAGGAAAACAGTGTAAACGAAAAGAGGGGGGGAAAAAAGGCAGCGTAAGCTATTTAAGCGTCAAAATAGGGATTTATTTAAAAAAAGCCTCTTAATAAGTGCTCACTCCCTATTCAATCCTACGGCGGATAAGGAATGAGTATAATTCAGTTACCAGTGAGTTAATGCTGAAAATTAGCGCTTTTTTGATGAACGATGTTATAAAAATCTGTTTACTTTGACTTATTTATGAACGTTTATTTGTAGTAATGTAGCAAATCTAATCCTGGTCTATGACTTCTAATAAAACAAATATAATCCCAATATTTTACAACAAAGTTTGATATAAATATAAAATAAAATGATTTATTCTTTATAATCCTATGAGAAATCACACGAAATTTCAGCCGAATAATTTTACTGATTTATAATGGGACTACTGGTTTAAATCAAAATTTGACAAGTTAATACATTTAATGGGTTTCAGCATCATATTCAATGTGATTTATATTGAGAACTCGTTTTCAAAACAATATCCATGTTATTTAGAATGTGTTAAATCCATTTTATTCATTACATCTAGTTTCCCATCCAAGAGATGCCCAGATATGCGTACCCATATAAATATCGGATCGTGACGCAGCCATGTCATTAACACTGATTGCCTCTCATTTAGTGAAGCACATATTTAAAACATTCTACCCTCGGCATTGAGACAACTGCAAGCCAAGCTCTAAATATAACGTCCATTAACTCTTCAACGTTTTTACACATTACATATTTATTTATTTTTAGCGAATTCCGAGGCAATCTAAGTTGTACCCATGGAAATAAATTTTAAAATATTTATAAATAAATAAATATATATGACATTTTCATTTCAGTGTCTTGTTACTTGGAACAATGTAGGCCCTACACTTCTAAATTTTTTTTTAAATTTTTGTGCATGGGTAAAAACTCTATTACTCTACTCTCTCTCTCTCTCTCTCTCTCTCTCTCTCTCTCTCTCTCTCTCTATATATATATTATATATATATATATATATATATATATATATACCCTACACAGGCATTTATTTTTCTTTTCATGTAATATAATATATATATATATATATATATATATATATATATAGTAATTCTGATCGAGGGCAGATCTTTCACTGCAATCATAACGTTTTCATGCTATGCTTTGCAGCTTTACTGGGAAATTATAGGTGTGGTAGCTTCCCGTTGCATTCAACTCCGGTGAAAGATGATGATAATGATGATGATGTCCGGATGATTTTAGGGGACCATTAGGTCCTAAGCGTTCTAACATTTGTCTTAAGGTGAGGAAAAACCCCGAAAAACCTCACCCAGGGGCCAGTCCCGACCGGGAATTGAACCCGGGCCCGAAGCGTGACAAGGCAGCGCGCGATCTCGAGACCATATCGGTGGACATATATATATTCAGAGTGTATCAAAATTAATAGCGCAAATTGAAAAGATTCAAAGTATACGGTAATAGAAGCTAAAAATTCCAGTAAACATGGTCCGCAAAAATACCGTGTCTGAAATTATAATTGCTAATATGTGATAATTATTATTATTGTAAGTTTTATTATTGTTATTATCGCGTAACATGTTGTTTGTACATGAATTTGACATTGCTACATTTAATGTATCTTTAACTGCTTATAATTAGTATAGTGTATATCTATATTTGTCAAATATGTATTTGTATTTGTGCTGGTTGAGTGGAAGAGAAGGCCTTATGGCCTTAACTCTGCCAGAATAACATTATTATTATTAATATTATTATTATTAATATTATTATTATTAATATTATTATTAATATATTATTATTATTAATATTATTATTAATATTATTATTATTATTATTAATATTATTATTATTATTAATATTATTATTATTAATATTATTATTATTATTAATATTATTATTATTATTAATATTATTATTATTATTATTATTATTTTATTATTATTATTATTATGACCCGCCACTGACATTCTGCATTTTAAATGTCATATCGAAACTCATGAACAGACAAGTCTCATATTGCAATCGGATGTAAGGACGACACTTTGAACACCTCCTTTAACAGGTACGAATGTAAAGTATTACTGTAGGATTATAACATATGACGTAATAATTGTATTCCTTGGTAGGTTAAGCTATAAGTGAATTTTGAGGCAACACAGAATGGCAATTAAACTAACAGTTTACTCTTCAAATTAATTTGTACTAAATAGGAAGATGTTTCTAAATGAAGTCAGTGGCGGCTTGTAACCACACATTGTAGTTAACTCGTACATGGCTCATCTGCTGACCCATGTTTACTAGAATTTTTTGCTTCTATTATTGTATACTTTCAACCGTTTCAATTTGCGCTATTAATTTTGTTACTCACTGTATATTCTTTTTCTTTACTACGTTTACGCCATAGATCTCATTCGTTCTCACATCACACTTCCATCTCTTGAAATAAATTTATACATCTCTTCCATCAATTGGTTTGTCATTATAAATTTATTTGTGTGTGTGTGTGTATATATATATATATATATATATGGTATAAAAAAAATAAATGCCTGGACGGGATTCGAACCCGGATCTCTGAGTCTGTACCTCAGTGTGATATCCATTACACCACCAGGCGAATCCAATTCAAACATTTATATTTCTTATATATGTATTATATTGTCCATTATTACTAGATGTCGCGAGAACTCTGTCTTCACTGCCATCTAGTAGCTGACTATAACAAGTAAGCAAATTAAAGAGAACATTTTTACTTTATAGCAGTGACGCTTTATCGATGTTAAACTTTTAATTATAACATAAAAAAAAAGTAAAGTGATCCCACAACAGACCCGGAGGCCCTTGGGGTAGTAGGAGGTTAAGACTCCCACTTTTTTTTTAGACAATCGGCACTTTATGTCAGCCGGGTTGTCAGCCCTGCGTGACGGCCGCCTTTACCCCCAGAACAAGCGTCTGGTACTCATTTCCGTTAGAGGCTGAGTCGATCCCAGGGCCATAGTGCCGCCAGAGGGTTTTGGTCAGTTTGAAAATCCTGACCCCAACGGGACTTGAACCCTCGACCCTCCGGCTTGTAGCTCAGTGCCTTAACCACTACGCTACGGCGTGCCCCAATTATAACATATATATATATATATATATATATATATATATATATACATGCGTATACCTATTATGTGCTGTACATGCTCTATCGGCCGCAACATTTTATTTCCAAATGAAATTCGACATATAGCAAGAAATTTAAAACGTAAGGTTGAGTTCGTTAATTCACAAAAACTGACCAAACTTTAAAAATCGATGTAGCTGCCGCATTTTCCGATTTATTCGCAACGATGTTCGGTATACGCTATTGAAATAAAACGAGAAAGGCAATCTCTAAAATTCATCAAAATCCGAACATCAGAAGTGGGGGTTTACCGGAAAATCGAATTTAAAAATCACTATAATCACTGCCATATTTGTTTTATTACCATGAATCTAGCATTCAGTATTTGAATAAGAAACTTAATATCAAGTTTCTTAATCAGAAAAATCTTATCTTTAAGAATGGGGGTAACACGAAAGATGATATTTTGGAGGAACATTTTCAACGGTCTACCGGATAAAATTTTATTTTCTAGCAATGAATCTTGATACACTGAGCAACAAAAAGGAAACTTTTGTTTTTGTCTCAAAAAGAAAAATATGTGATTCTGATAGTATTTTTTCCTGAATTCAAATATGATATCGCGTTTTCTCCATCACGCAAGGTTTCCGAGAGACATGAATTCATAATTTCAAACACTTCAATATTTTCTACATTCGTAACTACACAATATTCGAACGTTCGGACTCACCTAGAAAGTAAGAAATTACGATTTTGTGCTATATTTCGCCTGTGGAGCATCCCTCTTGATGGCCCAACAATAATCGGCCAGCATATTAGGATTCCATTTGCCTTGATATCTCTTTTCCATAGCTGAAATCTCCTGATGAAAGTGTTCCCCGTTTTATTTTACAATGGATAAATGAACGAAAATTGTTTATTAAAAAAATTATTTAAATCCATTAATTGAAATTGAAATAAAAAAAACTGTGGGCGATGGAGAAATTCCGAATACATATTTGAAAACACGATAAAAAACTGCATTAAGTACAACTATTGGTACTCATGAGACAAAAATCATGTTGACCAGCGTTATAAATTGTTCTTACTTCAAGGGAGGAGAAAAGATTACGAGTATTTGAAAATAAAGTTCTTAGGAACATTTTTTGCATCAAAGAGATATGAACAGACAGAAGAATGGAGAAGACTACATAGCAGTGACGTACATGATCTTTATGGGAAATCAGATACAACACGAACAGTTAATACTCGTAGACTGCGATGTGCAGGGCATGTGGCAAGAATAGGGGATAGAATAGGGTCATAAATACTCCTTGTAGGAATCAACTTTTATAAGATTCATGATGTGTTCCGTTGAGGTTTATTCAAAATTAATATAAAATTATAGAATATTCACCTGAAAGGTCCGTCTCCTCAACTTAATTATCATTTAACTGTAGCGCTTTCGGGACTTGTCCCATCATCGGCAGGATTCAAAACTGACAGACAGTAAACTTGAAGATAACTATATCAATCAGTTAAACAAACTAATAACAACAACAATAAAGCAAAATTACTTCCAATTTAACAATGAACTATTTATTCAAGAAGACGGGATCCCGATGGGGAGTCCTACATCTGGAATAATGGCAGAAATCTTCCTACAAGAACTGGAAAATAAACATTTTGAGGAACTAATACACAAATTCAACATAAAACTAATAACACGATATGTCGATGATGTACTAGTAATATATGAAAATGAAAACAGAAAAGAAAAAGAAATACTACAAGATTTAAACAACATGCATGAAAAAATCACTTTACACCGAAGAAATAGAAGTTAACAACAGCATAAACTACTTAGATTTGTCTATAACCAAAAATCTACACCAACAATAAACTAGAAATCAGTATCTACCGGAAACCCACAAACAATGCTCTGGCCATAAACAAAAATTTCTACACACCCTTTTCAACAGAAAATTAGTACATTTAATAGCTTAGTCAGTAGAATGTTGAAACTCCCATTAAGCAAAGACAATTATATCCAAGAACTCAACTACATTAAGTATATGGCAAAAACCAATGGCTATAATGAAGAATTCATAGATAAGCTAGTAAAAAAACAAAAAAGGAAGAACAACATAACCAACATAACTAAACTAGAAAAAGAATCTGACAACAACAAGAAAACATGGATAACACTTACATACACAGGAAAAGAAACAACAAAATTAGCCAATGCACTAAAGAAAGCCGATAAAAACGTAAAAATAGCATACAGAACCAATAACAAATTAAACAACATAATAAACAATAACATTGAAGAAAATAACATTTTCAACAGCAAAGGAGTTTATAAACTGACATGTAAGGACTGCAACAAATTTTATATAGGAAGGACAAACAGGAGTTTTAACATCAGATTCAAAGAACATTTTCGAGACTTCATTCACGCAGAAGGTAAATCAAGCTATGCAAAACACGTTATCCATGAAGGACATCGCATGTTAAATATTGAAAACACCCTAACAGTAATGCACAGAGAAAATAATCCAGCGAAGATAAACGTACTCGAAGAGATGGAAATCATGAAAGCAGCTCACAACGACAGCCTGATAAACGAAAACGAACCAAATACATGCAACCCCCTCTACCAGATCTTCAGTGAAACACCAGTTTTGAATCCTGCCGATGATGGGACAAGTCCCGAAAGCGCTACAGTTAAATGATAATTAAGTTGAGGAGACGGACCTTTCAGGTGAATATTCTATAATTTTATATTAATCCTTGTAGGAAAACGAGATTTAAAGCGCCCAATAGGTAGGCCAAGAATAAATTGGGAGAGAAAAATTAACCATGATTTGGTGCAAGTAGATTATACAGTGGATGGTTGGAAAACATTATTTAAAAAAAGGGATGTATGGAGAGCATATGTTCGCTTGGCCATGTTTCGATATTGTCAGTGAGTTAGTTGGTTAGTTAAATTATTTTCATGTTAATATTAGTTTGAATGTGTTTTTGTAAGAGGTCTATTTTTTATTGTAAGTTTTTTTTTATATATGAATAAGATTAATGAACAAAATATTATTTTCAATTAATTACTTTATAACTTTCCTTTTCACTTAGGGATTATAAGTGCATTTTCAATGTATTTTACATTACAGTTGAGTGGAATTCTGCTCTATACTTTTCAATTTGCATTTTTAATTCCTCTATTTCCAGTAAAATATTCTATGACGCAGATCGTTGTACAATTGACGAACTTAAAAAAGTATAACTGTTACAATGCATGTAATAAGAAAATAAATCAGAATATCGAGGAAAGGTAAAATAAGTAATACAGACGGATAATGGAAGCGAAATACTATTATAGTGAAAAAAAAGTATTTGAATGTAAGGGACATATACAGAGAATGGAGAGAGAAAGAATCCATAGATTAGTAGCAAATCTGGGAAATCGATGGAAGAAATCAATGTGATAAAACAAATACTTAGAGGAACTATATTGAATATTCTATGCAAAATTTACGTCCTTTCAGAAGAATAAATACTTATAAAATACATTATTAACACAGTTCAGCTTACTATATAGAAGTTAAAATACTAGCGATAATACACATAGAAAATAATAATAATAAAGTTTTATTTATTCTGGCAGAGTTAAGGCCATAAGGCATTCTCTTCCACTCATCCAGCTCAAATACAAATAAATATTTGACAAATATAGATATACACTATACTAATTATAAACAGTTAAAGATATATTAAATATAACAATGTAAATTTAATGTAAAAACAACATTTTATACGATAATAACAATAATAATACGATGATAATAGTAATCATATTATAATAATAATGATGATTATAATAATAATAATAATAATAATAATAATATAAATGATAAATTATAGGTAAAACACCAATTAATATATGTATATTACACTGGGTAATGACGAAGTCGAGGTTAGAGCAAATATAAATTCAGATTTCTTTTAAAATATGTCAATGTTCGGCAGCCCCTTATTTCTTGTGGTAGGGAATTCCAGTTAATAAATATGGAATAAATATTTAGGAAGGATAGAAGTCTTAAAAGAAGTCAAGCATTGGATATATTCTGAACGAAAACACATCCAACGCCTGATTCCTCTACATTGGATATTAATCGAAATCATTTAGCATCTTTACAATTGCTGATATTGGAACATATTCAAAAAGGCCTTCAACGTTATAAAATTGAAATTTTACTTAGTCGAAGAAGATTGAGATATTAGGTAAGCCGTACATATTTTATTATTATAACCCTATATCAGAAGAAGATAAGCAATGTGGAAATGTTTGGAAAACTGTGGCAATATAAATTGTTCAATGTTACCTCTCTCTCTCTCTCTCTCTCTCTCTCTATATATATATATATATATATATATATATATACAGGCTGTAAGAAAACCATATTCAAATTTTGAGAGTTTGTAGAGGAGGTAAAACAAAACTCTTTTGTTATGTGGAAAAAAATTGACAGGTTCTCCGGTTTCCCACTAGGGGTCCTTATATGATTTGACGCCGAATGATTTGACGAAGAAAGATATGGTAATTTCCTCCGCCAAGTCGGTTAGGCAGAAGATACAGCCCCATCAAATGGTCGTGAACGATACCATCCCACACATTTATGGTAAATCAGTATTGATCGTGGAATATACGAGTTGTCTTAGGATTTACACGCTCCCAGATATGACTATTATGGATGTTACATATGTCTTCCCTTGTGAAGGAGGACTCGTCAGCAAACAAAACACACAAGTTGAATGTATTGACTTAGGTTTTCACGGCCGGAGTTGCTATGATGATCTTGAAGCAGATTTTCGGGCTGTAGGCCGTGGTCGTGAGGCTTGTAGTTCCCCGACGTTTCGCCAGAGACTGCGTCTGGCATCCTCAAGATAACCATTAAGGATGCCAGATGCAGTCTCTGGCGAATCTTCGGGGAACTACAAGCCTCACGACCACTGCCTACAGCCCGGAAATCTGCTTCAAGATCATCATAACACAAGTGGAAGTTAGGAATGTTTGCAATTTGTTGGAGACACCATTGGCAGAATTCCAAGTCATCGACTGAGAGTTATTGTACCATTTGAGTCTTGAATGTATGTACGCACATCTCATGCAGGACATTTCACACATTGGTGTTGGAGGTTTTCAGATATTTGGATATGACTCGTGATTGGGTTGTACTTAATTCGCTGTAACACGGCGGAGTCTACCGGCGTCCGGTCGGGCTGTTCTAAGGACTCATGTTTAACGACGACGACCATGAAGTTTTGAAATGTGACATTATCTGGTGACCTCCTCCGTGAACAACATGCTGCATAGTCCCCTTGCTTCTAGACCGTTGCATCGTCCCGTCCCTCCCGATAAATTAGATGCTTGTCAGCTAACTCCAGTAGTGTGTAATCGGCTATCAAATAACTATAGACATCACTACCGTACAGCAACTTTGTATGTAAATACCAACATAACATGTAAACAATAATTACTTTAAGCGTTTATCCAGGACTGTGGACACTACTGGCAGTAATGATAACTTTCCAATATCAACCAATGTCAATATGGTGCATACGAAACAGTCAAAACAACACTTAAATGTCACCGTGTTGCATACGAAGAAGTTAAAATTACAGTGAACGGTGGCCTAAGGGCAGTCCAGCGTCAAACCCTTCAAGGACCCCTAGTGGGAAAACTGAGAACCTATCAGTTTTTCCACATAAAATATGAGTTTTGTTTTGCCACCTCTACAAACTCTCGAGGATATTTTACACCATATATATATATATATATATATATATATATATATAATTTCGTTAACCGCAAAGCACGACAACACCAGTAGATGTTATTGGAGCACACATATTTGTTCGAAAAGAAAGATGGTACAAATGAAATTCTATGTTATTATATCATTCTAATTCTTCTCTTGGTGAAATATGATCCAGTATTATTTTCAAAATTTTTTTATGTATAACAAGGATATGTACAAGTAGACATAAGTTATAACAATACAGTACAATATAATAATACATAACACCAAACCATAAAAATGTTTTTACAACGGAAGCCTCCTTAAAATATTTCTTAATTCAAGCATTAGCCTCATCAATTATTTTGTTCCCCATGGGAACTAGAACAGCGCTCGGCTACGACGTGGGACAAGATGATTCACTAAAATTGATAAAGGAAGGAATAACATTTTTGGAGGGCATGAACCTCAAAGAGTAAAAATCTCATTAGAGAATAAAACAATAGAACAAGCAAGCAATTTTAATTATCTGGGATACAATGTATCACATAAAAAAGTGAAGACATTGCAAACAAAATCAATAAATTTAATAAAAATGTTTGATACCATAAAACGAAGTGTCGAGAAAATTAGTAAGGAGACCTTATTTTTTAAACAATGACGGTTTCAATACTACAATTTGATCTGGAACACTGGGTCTTAATCACAAAAACCAGAAAAGAACATAACATTCAGAAGTGAGTTGTTTGAAGAGTCCAGCTGGCTATACAATTGCTGATCGGTAACGAAATGAAGATTTTACTATCAGAACAATATAATTAGATATATTCAAGCTATTAGATAGGATTGCACATTTCAGAGACAAAAGGATGTATATCAATAGAATGGATAACAACAGAATCCCGAAACAGATTCTTCACTGCAAATCACTAGGACGAAGAAATGTAGGAAGACCCAGTAAAAGATGTACAAAAGCAATGCAAACATTAGATCGGAACAAATCTTAAGGTCCAATCCTTGATACTGATGATGATGATTATGAATAAGAAATTAAATAATGAAATGGGATTTAAATACTTTTTTCAGTTAAACATTAGCTAGAAGAATATATAACGAAATTGAAAGATCATGTTTAGAAAATTACAGAGAATACACTACCAAAGAAGATAATGAATTACCGGCCGTTTGGGAAGATTGATTTGGGAGAATCTCGTAAGAGGAAGTTGACGATAGAGACCGGATCTGGTAATATAAGCTAATCCTTGAAGAGTGAAGAGGTAGAAAGTTCATCTAATAGTTCCATAGATACGTTGAAAAAATGCAATTTTAATTGAGACGTCGTTTCCAATTTTGAATTCTGTGAAATTAATTACATCTCTTCAGTAACCACATAAGAGTTCACTGGATTATTTGAATATGCTTCTTGAATAGAATGTGTGGTATCGTAAAATGAATTCACTTGAAACTTGTACCTAGTGAATCTTCTCGAAATGAAATGCTAACTTATGTTTGAGAAGTGTATAATATGCTTGAGACAGTAAATCTAGTTTCATTTCATATAACATAATATGGTTGTTTCAAACAACTCTACAGAGATTCCAAAGAAAAATAAACATAATGTTCTTCAATTCTACCAAATCCAGAAGAATAATGAGCAGACTGCTGTGTGAGTGTTAGTTTCAGTTTCCACTTGTTCCTCTAGTTCCCTGGGAAGCTGGTTACTGATCGATACTCTAAGTAGTTTGGAGAGGAAGCGAGGAAGGGGATGTTATACACTGTATAGAGTGCAAGGGATTTTGTGTCTTCCTCCAGCCCGCATGGCTCAAATAAGTTCCACACCAACTCCTTCCGTTTACCAAATATAACAAACTTAATAAAACCTTCTTACCGATAATCTAAGGAACAAAAAACCAAACAAACTTTATGACGCCAGGCCTAGAGGACCCTTGGCCTACCAGCCGGCTGCTGGCATCACATCCACCATTTTTTCATCATAGAAGTAGATGATCATACAGCCGGTGTAGGGGTGACATGTGATCAACATGTCGGGTCCCCCAACCGTTTAGTTTTTTTTTTCAATCTGGAGCCGCTACTTATTGTAGCTACCCAAATTCCTCACGACGCTGCGTGGGTTACAGGTCACATACTGGCCGAAATTCCATGAGAAAATTTCTTCCCTAATGGAAACCCAAATCAGTGCAAGTCATGTAGCTGTGCCAAGACATCCTGCCTTATCCACTCAGGTACGGCGCTGAACTAGGTACTTTTAAGAGAAAAATAATATTTCATGGCTTCATCAAAATACTTAGTATAATTAATTACATATTTATTTTATACTTATCCTTAGTTTAACCTCTCCCTTTTAGGTATACCCACGTTTACGTGTCCCATGTCACCCGGCCTTTCTGAGAAACGAATTATCGGGAGAAGTTGTTTAAACACTTTATCGTATTAAAAATTAAAATAATAAAATGAGGTACATGTAAGTTCCGTCCCTCAACTAATAAAATTTTAAAACATTTTAAGCCTTTGGAGACTAATCTCATCTTCGGCAGTAAGTCGCTTTGCTATTTTGTAGCATGAATGAACCTATAGTCACAAATAGGAAGAGATGCACAAAGAAATTAAACATAGGCTCAATTCTGGAAATGCGTGCTATTATGCATTGCAGAGACTTTTGATGTCCCAACTCCTTTCAAAAAACGTTAAACTGAAAATATATAAAACTATTATTCTACCAGTTATATTATATGGGTGCGAAACATAGACTCTTACTTTAAGATAGGAAAAGAGATTACGAGTTTTTTGAGAATATAGTACTTAGGAACATTTTTGGACCAAAGAGAAATGAACAGACAGATTAATGGAGAAGACTATATAACAATGAACTACATGGTCTTTAAAGGAAGCAAGACATAATAAGAACAGTTAAGTCTCGTAGACTGCGATGGGCAGGACATGTGGCACGTATGGGGAATGAAAGACGTGCTTGGAAACTTCTTGTAGGAAAGCCAGAGGGAAAACGCCCAGTTGGTAGACCAAGAATGAAGTGTGAGAATAACATTAACTATGATTTGAGGGAAGTAGATTACACAGGCAATGATTGGGAAACATTATCTCAGGATAGGGATGTATGGAGAGTTAATGTCCGCGCGGACATTAACCCACGGATTCGACAGTGCCAGTGAGTAAGTAAGTAAGTAAGTAAGTAAGTAAGTAAGTAAGTAAGTAAGTAAGTAAGTAAGTAAGTAAGTAAGTAAGTAAGTAAGTAAGTAAGTAAGTAAGTAAGTAAGTAAGAATGAAACTATAGGGAAAGTATGTTTAAACAGTTTATCATATTAAAAATTGTAATATTAAATTATATAATTAGATATTTTGTAATTTCCGTACCGCAACTAATACAACTTTTAAAACATTGTAGGCATTTCGAGATTAGTCCCATCCTCAGGAGAAAGTTGGTTTGCTACTGTGAAATATGAATGGAGATTCTCTATTGACTCTATATATTATCTACTCTTTCTGGTGATTATGAGAGTAGTCCCGACAGGCCTACAGTGTTTTAAGAGTTTTATTAGTAGAGAATAACAAAACAACCTACTGCTGAGAACGAGTCTAGTCTCGAAAGGCCTGCAGTATTTTAAAATTTGTATTAGTTGATGATATGGAACTTACAAGGTATATCCAATTTTATATTATGACTAAAAGCTCAACGGTATTTTACCATGAACTTTAAATTAGTATTGACTTAATGAGATACTATTTTGACCACTCAAGGGAATGGAAGCCCTCACCAAAATAAAGGACCAGCTCAATGCTGGAGTCAAGTCGGAGACAACAGAATAATCAAGACAAGACATACCATTCATTCATAGAAAACAAGGGGGATAAGATGGATGATTATGATGGTCAAATGATGTCCAATGACTTTTTTGGGCCTTAAAGGTGTCTGAAACTTGTCTTAAAAATTAAAATAAAGCGCAAATAAAATCTCATCCAGAAAATTTCTACCCGCAGGGGATTGTACCAGGGCCCTGTTTGTGCTAGGCTATGATATTACCCTGAAATAACAGCACTGGACCTATTTAAATAATTTAACAAACAAACACACCACACACCACACATATATATATATATATATATATATATATATATATATATGAGCTATAAATAAACTCCACGACATACATACATATACATATATATATGAGCTATAAATAAACTCCACGAGTCAAGATTGGACTAAATGGAATATGATGAAATAAAATCCACGCGGAAGTATGATCTGCAGAACTGTATAAGGACAAATGAAACCCCATGCAGTCACGTTTGTGTAAATACAGGGTGAATCTAAATCCCCCTTACAGAGTTTGGGGACTTATAGAGTGAACGAAGACAATAAAATTTAACATAGGAACTCATGTCCACAAACATATCGTTTTACCGTTACACATAAAATACCGCTGCAACACATGTTGCTTTCACCGACTCATGCTGCTGTCGTCTGGTACCACTTACAAGAAGGACTCGATATGACTACCAACGACTTCAACACAGATGCTGTACCTCCGTACAATGTTCTTGTTCACACGATTACCAATACCTGGTCATCCAATATCCGCCGCAGCTAAATAGAGTACATCCTCTTTAAACTCGGGTATTCGGCGCCGTCGTGATAAAGCACCACAGCCGGCCCTTGTTGGCGGTGAATGAACCCGTCTCAATTACCCGCTGGTACTCAATAGCAAACATTGCACCTAGCTTCACCGTCCAATAACATCAAGTCTGAGTATTCTGCAAACGTGTTTGCCTTGGATAATAGCAACACAGTACCAATTAAGTACATACACCTTGAATTCTGCAGTGTACTGTCATGAAGGATTACTACTGTACTGTGCAGATACAAACGTCTCTGAACGGATCACAAAATCAACTGAATAGCACGTAAACAAACTTGCAGTGGACATGGAACATCAGGTGAGCGAGGAATGTCGTATGGACTACCCTACACAAGACGAGCGGTATCCAAAAAGCGTGTATGGTGATTTTGCGTGTAGCGAAAAATTGGTACGTTTCCGGACACAAGTTCCTATGCTACACTTGATTGTCTTGGTCCCTACTACAAGCCCTCAAACTCTGTAACAGGAATTTAGACTCACTATGATAAAGGCTACAAAATGTAGGTTCTGTGCAAATTTTCCTTTTCTCTCAGAGATGGTAACTTTCATTTTCTCGTTTTCACTAAAAGTAGCTCTTTTCACTTTGCACAAATCAACGACGGATCTACAATTTAGAGCCTGTCAAATAAAAACAAGATAAAGAATACGGTACCTTACATTAATTTTATTATTTATATTTTATAATGTGTTTAATTTGTACCTACACTTCAACCCATACCTTTACTTAAATATTGTGAAAACTATAATTAAAACGTACAATTTTATATATTTAGACATTACCCTACCCTACAAAAACCTACAAGAAAAGACTTAGTAATTTTCGAAATTTTAATCATACAATTACGTAATAATATTGTTCTACTTATAGAAATGAAGTGAATGGCGCTCAAGTAAATTTTAGAGTAATTCTTGCACAGCGGATTTAAATATATTAATTATCGTTTGAATGCTCCTAATGTTATTTGACGAGTTCGAAATGACGAAAACAACGTACCTATATTTCGTACGCTATAATATACATTTCTAAAGGGATTTTAGGTTTTTGATTTGTTCTTTTCTATGTTCTTTAATATAGAGAAATTATGTTTCCAAGACTAAAATAATTTTTTTATCGTATGGTTGTATTTTAGAAATTTAATATAACAATATTAGTAAAGGAGCAGAGTTTATTGCTAAGAATTAAGATTACAACACAAGGCCTACCGGATTTATAGTTTTAAACAGTTTTGTAGTAATTTTTAAAGTTGGAAACAGGTTTGCACTATAAACAATTTAATAATTTATGCTACTTACTCACTTAAGCAGTATTCATAATGATGAATTACCTGAAAAAAATAAAATAATTTAAATAAATTGACTTTTATACACAATTTTAATCATCAGTAACTTTCTCATGCTAGTCAATTTATAACAGTATTTGTAAGGATAATAATAACAATGATCAAATAATGACAATAATAATAATAATAATAATAATAATAATGAAATATTAACAGAAAAGAGGAAGGTATCAAACTGTCTAAGGCCTGGTATCATACACTAGAAAATAAATGCATTAACACCAGGGACAACAAGGAGACGACCATTAGCCAATCAGCAAGAGCCACGTCCACTCGCCCTGCACCCACCACTAGTATCAATACAACGTCCACTACGTCCGCAGCGCTCACTCTAAGTAGATCTTCCGACCAGGAAACACGCCTAGAAGCACTCGCCACTGAAGATGCCCTCCGCAGTTGAGGGCGAAACGTCTGGTATCAACACCAACTATGGACCACGGCCACATAACCCGGAATCACTCAACATTATTAATAATAATAATGTCTTTATTATGGCAGAATACAGATTACATTGAATTATAAAATCTGAATCCATGAAGTGAATCTGGATCACAAAACGAAAAATGGCAAAATCAAAATACATGTTACTGAAATCATATACTGTATATACGAAGAGTTAAACAATATTCAGTGCAAAATCCCTTAACAACGAAGAGTTACGCAATGATCTAAACATTTGCTAATGAAATAATAAAATGTTAGAAAATAAAGGAAATAAATGCAACACATGACGCCTGTGAATGAAAACAAGTATCTTTAATATAACAATGTCAATCAAAATAAAAAAAAATGTCTAAAAACCAAGGAATAAGTGGCTATACATTTTCTTTTCGGTATTCGTATTAAGGACGGAACAGGCGGAGTACCTAAACTATGAAGCGAAGAAGAGGAAGGAAACTGAAATTTGAGAGAGTTGGCTTGGCGGTAGCGGTATTCGGGAGATACCATATTAAAATTCCGGTACCGATCAATTCATTTGAGGTTATTTCGTAATTTTCATCAGTTAGCAAGTAAAATGCTCGATTGCTATTTCATCATCAGAACCCACTTTACACTGTCATTTAATACCATCATAAAAATTTTAATCAGTGAACTTTCATAACGACACATGCCTACAAGATGTATCGTAAGTCTGCAGATAAACTTACACAGGTTTTTCAAGGACGGAAATTTATTAAACGTAAATAATATGTTGATCTGTTAGACATAGAGCATGCACTTTGGACCGTAATAACGTGGGTTCTGAGAGGAAAAATTAAAATCGATATCAAGATTTGGGCCTTCTGGCGCGTTCCACCTCAAAGTAGTTGTTCATGCTATCACTTCGAAAGTCCGCCTATATTTATTTTTCGTTTTAAATTATAATCTATAGCAGCTTTAGATATCCTCGATTCTGACATTCGTTGAATGTGATCTCTCCAGTTTGTTTTGCATTTTTAACTACAGAGTAACTGATTCCATATTTAATTATTTTCTGATAGCTATGTTACTTGTGTTGTCTGGTAATTTATAATCTGATTCAAGTAGGAGAAATTTCATTTCGGATAAATCCATTTGTCTTAACTGATCTGAAGTAAAGGTTCAGCATTCACTTCCATATAATAGCAAAGCCATTGCAATTATTATTTATAAAGTGTATATTTGAGAATTTTAGTAAAGTTAATGTCCCTTATCTGAGTTACTATCGTGACGCAAAGATAATGACTGTGATGGGGCAAATTCAAGGTACAACGAATTGCCCTGCGACTGGAATAACCTGTATTCCAGTGGTGGATCAATTCTTCGCTTCCTTTCTTGAAGAGAGTGGTGGAACTCCGGCTTCCAAGGCTTCATCCCATTTGCCCGGTTGTTTAGATTTTGAGTGTTAAATTAATAAGAATTGAAAGTACAGCCTTTATTGGATAAGGTCACGAATTACAGACAGAAATGGATTGATCATATGGATGGAATGGGTAAGGAGAGATATCCATTGTTAGCAAGAAATTATCAAGCAAGAGGAAGACGTGATGTTGGAAAACCTAGAAGACGTTGGGCTGATGCATTATGTAGTCGGAACGGGCAAAATGCCTAATCCCTGGAGTGATGATGATGATGATGATGATGCCATTAGTAACTATTGCCGCTGCAGCAGACATTTGGTCTATTTCGGCATTTGCCAAAAAGCCCACCGCAGAGGCAATAGGTATTAATTTAGCATTCAATTTGCCTAATCTATACTTCTGTCCCAGCTCCTCTGTGTACAAACCCCAACCGAAAGAGTTGCTGCTTCCGCTCCTCGAACCTTTACTGTTCTGTTGTAAAATACATCGTATCCCATTCAAACCTCCCACATTGTAATTAATCATAACTCTCAAAGTATGCATAATTATGAAATGAGGTTGGTATTAAAAGGAAAGAGAAACTCAAAGAATTTTTGTTTTCACTGTTACAGTTAATTCATCTGTCGCATGTTGGACAATAATGACATAAAACAAAATGGCGACTCCTCAGCAACGAGCACAAACTGTTTTGTGGTATGCAGAGACTAAGTCAATAAGTACAGTGCAAAGAAATTACCGGAGAGAACATGGAGAAATGTACCTGATGGGAAGACCATTAAGGCATGGCTTGAGAATTTTCTGGCGACTGGAAGCGTTAAAAAAGAATCAAAAGGTACACATGTTTCAGAAGAAAGATTGAAGAAATTAGAGCAGGATTTCAGAGAAGTCCACAAAAATAAATTCGCCAAGCTTTCCAGTAGTTTAATGGGCATGTTGGACAGAACGTGGTACGAAATCGAATACAGACTTGATATTGTTCGTGCTACTAATGGTGCATATATAGAGGTGTTTTAGTGTGTGGAAATGAATGTTCTTCGAGTTTAATACCGGCCTCGTATCATAATTCTGCATACTTTGTTAGTTATGATTAATTAAAATGTGGGAAATTTGAATGGGACACCCTTTACATTCAACAATTTGTTTCAAGTAAATCAACAATCTACAATGAGGTCTTGACCGACTGGAAGCATACTGTGGAAATTGGCCGTAAATACATGTATTAGCAAGACAAAAGCAATTATATTAAAACATATAGGACGGTTTATGCAAGAGCAGAGGAGTGGAAATACTGCGATCAAGTACTACAGAGAGTGAAATATTTTGAATATTTTGGGACGACGTTTAATATGAACGGAAAGTGGAACATAGCGTTTTTTTATAAATGGGACTGCTTAACAGCTTGTCTATTCTGGGTCGATTATCTGATATTCCAGTTAGGACATTAGAAAAAAATGTATTGGAGCGATAGTAAGGTCGGTGATGAACCAAGTGAGATGTTGGGTTTTCGAAGAACGGAAATTCTAAATAACGTACAAACGCATTTACTTAATTATATATCAGGACTTAGTAAGACCGTTTCGAACTTGATATTTTATACGCATTTGGATTATTTCAGGACAATATAAGTCATAAAATTCGTATATTCAAGTGCTGGTTGCGGTTAGTTCAATATAATCAAAGATAGATTTGTTTGAGCACCAAATTAAGAACATACAAATATCTGGGCAGACGAGATTAGGAGAGCACTCCAAAAGATTTCGATGGGTTGGGTATGGTAGAAGGGTACGAATATTACAGGACTATATGGACACAATCGGGAGGAGGTAATGGGTTATAAAACAACAAAATATTATATGGACAACAATCAGGAGGAGATTCATCCATGCATAGTAATTCTGCCCGAGGGCAGGCCTTTTACTGCAATCATAGCATTTTCATGCTATGCTTTGCAGCTTTACTATGGAATTGTAGGTGTGGTAGCTTCCCGTAGCTTTCCACACCGGTGAAGGATGATGGTGATAATAATGATAAGGATGATAAGGATGATGATGATGGCCATATGATTTCGGGGACTGTTTGGTCCTTAACGTTTTCCTAACATTTGTCTTATAGGTGAGGAAAACCTCCGATAAGAACCTCACCCAGAAAAACTGTCCCGACCGGGGATCGAACCCGTGCCCGCTGCGTGACAAGGCAGCAAGCTACTTCGATACCACAGGGGTGGACTTACAGGGGGAGATATTGGGCTATAAAATAACAACATAATATTGCGTATCGTATGGAAATACGTTCACTGTGCTTAGAAAGATGCCTGAAACAGGTGTAGCAAAAAATCGTATATGTGTAGGGCATTACTCAATAATAGTTAACGGAAGTCTCAGACCTAAACAGATTAAAAACTAACCAATTAATCATCATTTAAAGTAACTAGGGATACTGTAAAATCGAGCTATCAGAACCAATCTTATCATAGTAGTTGACAAACATGTTGTGTGTCTAAATATCAACACTTTACTTCGTAAGAAGTCATCGGAGATCAAGGATTCCTTTCAGTTAAACCCTCGGAAAATATCTTTGAACAACCTATCAAGAGAGTTGCATTGCACCATGTATACACAATGAACTACTAGATACACTCAAATATTCTAATCGCCGTGTAATCATAGATGCCAAAGCGTCTATAGTAAGCACGAATCAGAAAAATCAAAATAGGTAAAATTATCCCACTACAGGCTTTAAGTTGCGGTAATGAGAGATTAAGGATTGCCTCTTTCTAGAAATTGACGTCTAGCAAATGACCGGGGTTTGTATTCACGTGGTGTCGGAGTAAATGATGAGACAGAGATATCTTTAATATCTCACAAATGACTTTATTTACTTCTACAAGTTATCAGTTGTAGATCACTCACAATATGCGCTAACAATCTTGATCTAATGTTTATTTCACTCACAATTAATTCACAGTTTCCGATGAGTACACTCGCTCTTCTCATATTTCGTCTATCGCAGACAAAAACACAACTAACTGACCTACGTCCCCGCCACATATTACATACGCGGCAAGAAACTTTCTAGGCTTAAGTTCGAGACACTTCGAACATAGAAGCATCTAGTCGCCGAACATTCCCGAATGGAAAAAGATATGTGCGTTGAATTATCTGGACTGAGGGCCCAGATACTTCGTTGTTTTCGCGGGCCTTTTGACTCGCGATTGGACGACTCGCAAATCTATTCCAACCAAAGCGAGATCAATATGATCACCTTACCTGCGATATATAAATGTCGTTATTATGACGCGCCAAAGTATTGTACAAGAACATGCAACTTGTCTAAATATCAAAAACATATTACTCGGTCATAAATCAAGGAAGTCCATGGATTCATTTCAACAAAACACTCTGAAAATATCTCTGAACAACCCGTGAAAGTCGGACAAAAAAGTTTTCTACGGTGTATACAGAATGAAGGCTACTAGATAGAATCAAAGTTTCTAAACCCGACAATCCTAGATGTCAGCGCGTCTATAAGCGTGCACAAAGCAGAACAATCTAAAAAGTTAAAAAAAACAATGCTCTATAGGCGTTAGGAGGTCTTTGGAGTAATAAGATGTAAAGACGTCCATCGTTCTAGAAATCTGCATGGGATGTCAGTCAAATTGTCATCCCCACCTTTACTTCAAAACATATATCCGGCCTAGCATCCGGTTGCTGGACCCACATTCAAATGTGGTAATCACGGAGGTGGATGATCTTCCAGGTTCTATAGGGGTGACATGTGGTCAGCATGACTATTCCCCATGCCATTATAGCTGGTTCCTCTATCTGGAGGTGCTATTTATTGCATCTACTCAAATTACTTATGGAATGGGACCGGTCCCATTCTGACCGAAATTCCACGAAAAAAATTATTTCCCCGAGGGGACATGAACCAGCGAAGTCCCGTAGTTCTGCACCAAGGTACGCTTACTTAAACTCCTCGCCCATGGCGCGGGAGATTTAGGCCGCTATTTTAAAAATCCTAACACCAACGGGACACGAACACGCGTGCCACCAGCCTGTAATGTATTCCGTTATCAACCTACGCTGTGACCTGCCCACCAGTAAAAAATAAAATTGCAATAATTCAAGGGACAGAAGTATACTTTGCTCAGTATATACAGTATATATTAGGAACATTAATATATTTTTATTAGGATTTTGCAATACAGTAGTTTCCTGCAACTCATTGTAAATTTTACTCCTCCATTCATCCCTATTCTCTCCAACACTCTCTGTTAATCCTTTCGATACCAAACTCTTATGCACTCCTTAAACTCAGTGTTAGTTTGGTCTCCCTTTTCTTCGTTGCCTCCCCGCTTCAAAATTTAATATAATCATAGATTCCTATCATCTGACATCCTCTTTACGTAGCCAAATCTTTTCAGTCTTCTTTCTTTAATAAATTGTACAACATATTTTTGAACATCCATTATTTCTCTGATTTTAGTATTTCTAATTTTGTCTTATATTGAATTTCTAGAAGCCCTCCTCCAGAAGTCATCAATAGATTTTGTGCTTGCTCTCCACATATTCGTCCTAACTAACTAACTAACTCACTGGCACTATCGAACCCGAAGGTTCATGGCCGCGCGGACATAAGCTCTCCATACATCCCTATCCTGAGCTAATGCTTTCCAATCATTCCCTGTATAATCTACTTCCCTCAAATCATAGTTAATGTTGTTCTCCCACCTCATTCTTGGTCTACCAACTGGGCGTTTTCCCTCTGGCTTTCCTACAAGAAGTTTCCATGCACGTCTTTCATTCCCCATACGCGCAACATGTCCTGCGCCTAAGAAAATAAAATGTCCGTTAGAAAATAAAATGTTATTTTATGTCCGTATGAATCTATTCTCTTTAATTTAAGGAATCGACTTGGAAAACATGTCACTGTGTTACTGCGTACAAACGAACATACAGTATAATCCGATCAGAAAACATCGTCATAAAATTAACAAATCATCATTTAAGTTACTAATAAGTAGGAAACGATTTTTTATGTACTACTAGGTGATTACCCGGCATTGCCCGATAATTTATTTACTCCAATTTCTTGTCAAGAATGATCTTGCTCATCTTAACTGTAAGCAATCAGCTTAGCGACTCCGAAAACTATGGATTTGACACGAATGTCGGTCACTTATGAAAGTAATTTTATGTTTTTATCTCTTCTCTTACCCTCGTCCTCCTTGGAGCTTCTAGGGGTTAAACGTAGGCTTAAAATTACATCTGATAGGGAGGGTCAGCAATCTGTTTAACGATCCCAAAACTATTTATCGGTTCTAACATATGGCAATTTTGACATTTAATTTAAACCCCTTCTCACCCGACTGGGAGCCCAGGTTCGAATCCTGGCGGTTCCGGTGGAATACTCCTAGTGGAGCACACTAAGAGTCTTCGGGATTTTTCTCAGTGTTCTCACATTTCCCGAATTTCATTCCACAAACACATTCCACTCCTCTTCCCTCCCACATCATGTCATTTAATTTTCATTTATTTTTTTCATTTCACCCTTGACTTCATCTCACGTTAGATATAAATAGCCAGGTTATTAAATCATGGATGATTGAAATGCAAAGTTATAGTGATCTAATGGAGTACTTTTCCGTGACTCCGAGCCTGAGTGCGTCAACTTAGGGGAGAATAGATCCAAAGTGAGTAGTTCTGGCACAGGTCAAATGATACATTGGTGGTATAAGTGAATGTTTAATATTTGATGTACGTTGTAACTAAAAAGACCATACCAGACAACATAATATGTAGAGTAGATTTCATTCTATTCATTCCGCTAAGGGAAAAGCACAATAAATATTTCAGTTCGCAGTGCTAGTGCGGTTTCTTCTCCCAGTTCAAATAGAATAGAATAGTTAATTTTTACTTAACAACGCTTTTTGACGTACAGTTCGTCATTGCCATTGGAATTCCAACTTGGAGGTGTAAGGGAAAACATATTTTGCTCAGAAGCTCCATATTTCAATCTTCGCTATTTTTACGTGCCTTTAGTCTAAAGCACTGGAAACGTTGCTTCATTTCCATTCTCTGAGAAGTCATTCTCAGGATTTTAACGAATTCCTTTCGAAATGGATGCGAGAATTGAAATATAAGCATAAAATATATTATATGAAACATATCTTCAAAGTTATGTATATTCTCCAAACGAATACAAATAAATGTATATAATGTTGTAATTGTTAAGGAAATAAGTAATATTTTTTTTGCAATTACCTCTTTAAGTATTATTATCCTATATGATTAATATCGGTCTATATCCGTATTTCCCAGTGGGGCAAGGATGCTCCCTTGCTGAAGTTACTTCAATTAACAACGATAACGTCCATACAGATGTCAGCGAGGGACGATGAGGACCCAAAGCTTAAATTCCTTGAAGTAAGACTTGCCTTATGGATTTTTCCATCTTAATAAATCCATATCGCTCAAACAAAACACGCAATAAATGATTTAAACTCTCTTTGGTGGAGCAAAAATATTACATAAAATAGAAAATTACAAATATATCAAACCATAATTCAGAGCATTTCAACATATGGTGCTGAAATCTGGCAAATTCCTACCAGGGAAACGAAAATAATTTTAAGTACAGAAATGGATGTTTTAAGATCAGCTGGAAAATCTAGAATGGATAGATTACAAAATAAAGGAAAATAAGGGTGTACAAGAGGAGCCGGACTTAATAGACATTATAGAAAACAAATGATTACAGTGGTATGGCCATGTCAAGAATCCCAGAGCAAAGATTGCCTAAAATTATTATGGAATGGATCCCAATGGAAAGGAGGAAGACCGAAGAAAACTTGGATAGAAGGGGTACAAGCAGCTATAAATATCGGAGGATTGGAGGAAGATCAATGGATAGACAGAGAGGAGTGGCGTTTGGTTTCCGGAAGACGGAGGCAGCTGCCATGATACCAGATGATGACGATGAATAAATCCATCTACCCTAGCCGGATTTGAAACCCTGACTCTCAGAATAAGAGGCAAGGAATATAACCCCTTGATCATCGAGACCAATATTTCATAAGTGGAAAATTGTTTTCTGTCAATCTGTAAACAACTTACGATCGCTGTGATTTGTTTCATCATATATTACATAACTGAGATTCATGATCATATTTTTTTTTACATTTCTAACCATTATGGTTAATTATAGCACCGTAAAACGTAATAGAAATATTCTTCTTCTGCCTTCTGTAGATGTAGGCAACTCGCCTCTTCTAAAACTAAACGAACTGGTCAGTCCGTCTATTATAGGTTCTCCCCAGGTCCCTCCTACTCCGTGGTTTGTGTATTTTCAAATCTAACCAGTCTTCTGGCATTCTAAAAACATGCTGTTTCTGTTTAATATCATACATTTATATGTACGTACCTTACAAGCTCTTCCACGTTCCGTTTATTTATTAGATTTTCATTATATATTTTTTATCTCTTAATGTTTCTCCACTTAAAGCTCGCAGGAATCTTATTTGAGAAATCTTAATTTCAAATACAAAAATAAAGACGATACGTCGCATCCACGGAATATTACACAAACGAGTATCATCATCCCTATGGTAATTTTGTCTTTTAATCAAAATATCTGGGTCAATTAACCATAAATATTGTATACAAAAAAGTAATTATATCTATCTTCCTATCACCCCAACAAAATAATCTTAAAAATTAAGAATGTAGCCCTACTCTATCATAAATAATAATTCTAATAGAAATAAAAATAAAATATAACCAGCATCCGATTTACATTAATAAAATATATACCTATAAAATTCATATACATTATAAAAATTCAACTTTAATCAAATATAGGCCTCACTTTTTAAAAAAAGCGTAAAACATTTCACTTAATAACCTACGTAACAAAAAACAAAATTGTAACTCTCCAAATTAGTAAAAGGCTAAACTATAAACGATTGGAGTCCACGTTTTAGCTTTGAAAGTGAATATCACTTCGTGCTAAAGAAAAATTATTTAAAAACAAAAATAAAATTTCTTTGTCATAATTCTAATTCAGGAATTCAGAAAACCTTTAAAAAATGAAGTTATGTACTTGAAAAATAGTTTGTGCATACTTTCCCTTCTCCAGTCACTTCAATGTACTCAATTCATCCATTAAATCTCAATTCGAAACCATCATCATCATCATCATCTTCAAGCTATGAGCCTATTGGCCCGTTTCTCTCCCCGGTGCACTATATACTGCAGGTGCAGGTCGTCTTTCCAACGATGTTTTGGTCTTCCTACATTTCTTCGGCCTAGAGGTTTATAATGAATCAATTCGTAATCATATATCCCAATATAAATATTGTCTTCTATTTGTATTTATTTATTTAAAATTTTGTTGTTTTTATAAAACGAGAGGTAAAACTGCGATAGAGGAATCGATGTAATGTTTTTTTATTTGAAACAGAATATTGAGGATTACACTATAAGAAGTAATATACAAGAAAATTAGACACGTTCAAGTTATCGTACGCAATACTAACAAAGTCAAACGTTAACTTTTAAATTATGGCCATAAAAGTTGGTAATAAAGTTCCCCGCAAATTAAATATAACGAGTTAAGTTAAGAGAATCATCTGCAGTTAACTAATTAGTAAGTCATTTTACCATATAAATTAAAACTTTAATAATTATTGCAATTATTTTTATTAGTTTATTCTATGAATAATTGAGTCCCCTTGGAAGGAATATATTTTTATGGAATTTCGACCAGTATACATAGGACCGCTCCCCATCCAGTGTCATGAGTAATTTGGGTACCAATAATAAGTAGTAGCTATAAAATAAGAAGACCAAATATAACGGCTTGCTGATTATAAAAGAAATCTAAATTTATATTTGCTCTAAAATCGACTTCATTATTATCCAGTGTAAGATATATATATATATATATATTAATTGGTGTTTCCCGTATAATGTATCATATTTATATTATTATTATTGTTATTATTATTATTATTATCGTATCATTATTGTTATTACCCTATAAAATGTTGTTTGTACATGACATTTACATTGTTACATTTATTGTATCTTTAAGTGTTTATAATTAGTATAGTGTATATCTATATTTGTCGAATATTTGTTTGTATCTGTACTGGTTGAGTGGAAGAGAGGGCCTTATGGCCTTAACTCTGCCAGAATAAATAAAGTATTATTATTATTATTATTATTATTATTATTATTATTATTATTATTATTATTATTATTATTATTATTATTATTATTATAAGGCGTGATGATCTTTTACCACTTTAAATGGAACATGTGGATGGGAGCACAGCAGCTAGATTGTGGATCAAGACCTTTGAAGCTCGTCCCACCATGAATATTTTAATTAGTTTTATGATACGTCTATTAAATTATGTTTTCTAATACCAAAATAAATACGCCAAATTTTTCTTCTTCATCTTCTTTCTCCACTTCATGGGCTAGATAAACAACCTATTCCGCCTCGCATTTGTTCTGTTCATCTTTTCACTAGCTTTCCTACATTCCTTGAACCTCTTGGCTTGTAATTAAATGCTAAATGCTGATTTTGGTAACTTGTTTTAGATTCATTCTTTCTACATGTCGAAACCATTTATCTGTGTATTCTTTGATTTTTCATTCAGTGGATATATATATATATATATATAGAAATTCTGCCCGAAGGCAGGTCCATCACTGCAATCATAGCATTTTCATGCTATGCTTTCAGATTTACTAGGGAATTGGAGGTGTGGTAGCTTCCCTTTGCTTTCCACACCGGTGAAGGATGATGATAGGGATGATGATGATGTTCATATGATTTCGGGGACCGTTTGGGCCTTAAAGTTTCCCTAACATTTGTCTTACAGGTGAGGAAAAACCCCGATAAACCTCACCCAGAAAAACTGTCCCGACCGGGGATCGAACCCGGGCCCGCTGCGTGACAAGGCAGCACGCTACTTCGAGACCACAGCGGTGGACTATATATATATACACAACTCTGTTCTTATATCTTCTTTCTTTATCCGATCCAATCTCATGCAGCCTTTTGTTCTTCTAAGAAAGTTCATTTATACAATGTGTATTCTACGTTGTAATATTTTGGTAGTTACCCAAGTTTCGCTCCCATGAAATAATGCAAGAACTACCATTTTTTTATAAAACTTCAATCCCATACGATAAATAATTTTTAAAACAAACACGTCAAAATAAAACCTGCTGCACAGCAACCTATTACACTCTTCGTGCTTCGTATTGTACACTAGACGCATAATTGTTTAATGTGATATATTTATTATTTACGTACCACTTCATCAGATCACTTCACATTGAAGACGTGTACTTGTATTTTTATTCCGAGAGATGTGAAGGATTAATGGTATATTAAGCATTTGTGTACAGCTTAAGTACATTGTATGAAGTATGATAATGAAGAGATGGGAGAAGGTTCATCACGGTTCCATCAATTCATCCACCCATCCATCTCATGGTTCTTACAGCCCAAGTCTGGGCCTGGCTTCCTCTTTGAGATTCTTAACCCTTAAATTAAAAAATGTATCCTATTGAATACATTGATTTCATTTATTTAATATTGTTTTAGAACAATAGAAAAACAAACGAGTAAAAATTACTTAAATTTATGTCAAGTAACGCAATCATGTATAATAATAACTTACAGATTTACATGCATTTATTTTCCTTGCGGTCCGGAACATTTAAATAACTGACACGAGAAAATAGTGTATTGACAATTTAAGGGTTAACCAGTCTTATTTAGTTATATTTATTTCCATACACATTTCGTGAATGACATATGGTCGGCATGTCGCTTCAAGAGACCTAGTAGGCAACAATGTTATTTCTTGGATGGTAAAAAGTAGGTAAACATTGTATAGAGACATTTTTTCAGGGTTAACTTTCCTCTACAATTCTGAAAATCTTGAGGCTCGGGATCTAAGGCTTATAGTCCCTCTAAGGAGTATTTTGATTTCCCATCCTACAATTAGATCGACACCGATCGGGTAATCGCGGTTCTAGCAGTAAATAAATTAATAAACTAAATTATGGAGACGTTCATCTGGGAATTTTATAGGGATAAAATAATAGAGTATGCAATTAGACAAAAAGTGAATGTTCAAACCTCAATAGTGTGGGGTTCATAAAAAAACAGTTAATACGGTAGAGTGACTAAATAAATAATGGTTTAAAAGAACTAAAACAACACGCTTTATTAGAAAACCGAACTGAAGAATGAAAAATAATGTTAATTTCCAACGCGCTTGGGATAAAATTAAAGTGGTCAACAAAAAAATCATCTCCGACACATCTAGAATAAAACTAGTTATCTACAAAAAAAAATCCATCAAAAGCGTGGGGTGCTTTTTATGGTTTTTACGTTTTCTTCTTAGAGACTTTACTTTTACCAATATATGTTTATTATCAAACATATTAATTGATACAGAGCATCCCACGCTTTTGATGGTAAAATTATTTTTTTTTGTAAATAACTCTAGTTTTATTCTAGATGTGTTGGAGATGATTTTTTTGTTGACCATTTTAATTTTATCCCAAGCGCTTTGGAAATTAAAATTATTTTTCATTTTTTAGTTTGGTCTTCTAATAAAGCGTGTTGTTTTAGTTTTTTAAACTATTATTAATTTTTTATTTTTTAGTTTATTTGTCATAAACCAGAATCCCATGAAAATTTAATAATTGCTTACGATATTTTTAGTGTCTACGCATGTATAGAATTATTTTTTATTATTATAATATTTTAGGATTTTTAATATAGATAAATAGTTACATTTAATCGTATCCTTCTCGTATTTTTGGATAAATTACAATGTGGTATAAATTCACAAATTGTCATTAATATTTTACAGAATAAGATAAAAATGTAATTACCTTTAAATTCGATACTATTGTATTATGAGTTAAAAGTAATACTCCTCTAAAAAGAAATCCTTCGGGCCGGATTTGAATCACTGAAATTACTGAAATTATATACTACTACAGTCCACCGCTCTACCAACTGAGCTACCAAAGACACATAATATTAATTTCTTACAACGATGGACTAAAAAGTCGATACGTCCGCAACCTATTATACCGGTCTTTATTTTTTTTTATGTCCTGATGATCCTGGCCAGGATCGTAGAAACCATTTATGAAATTATTGTATTGCCATTGATCCTTTACAACTATGCAAAGTTTCAAGTCGATCTGATGTTTTTAAGTGAGTGAAAATCGTATTGAAAAATTCCGTTACATAGATAGACAGATACAGGTCAAGCTAATATAAAGCGAGTAAAAAGAACGACAGAAGAGAGATTCCCGAGAAAAATGCTTGAATTTGTCACCTGACAGAAGAAGAAGGCGAGCCGAATATAACATGGATTGCTGATGTTTTAAGCAGCATGAGGAAAAATAATTTGAAGGATGGAAATTGGAATGATAGAATTGATTAAAGAATGAAGGTACATTTATTAGATGCAGAAGAAGTTTTGAAAGTTCCTAAATAAATAAATAAATAAAGTAAATAGGTTCTTGTCAAAAGTGTATTTTTCATTTTACAAACTTTTGACATGTAGTGTATTACAACAGGTACATGTGTAAGGTTCATGATATTTTAGATGTACATTTCCAACTGTGTCTTTGAATCCAGAAGTTACTCCAAGCAACATTCTCGTTGCAATGTATATAAAATCATGTTTATAACATTACTATAACATGTGTGGACTGGTTATTCTACGTTTTATAACATGTCATCCCACTGTTTTTGTGGAAAGTGAAGATGGCCTGCTAAAACCTCTCAAACCTTCATTTATTCATAACTTGAGCACTCTCTAGAGGGAGTACGACTTACCTGAAGCATCTGTATTCATGGACTTCCACAACATGCATTTTGCTTCAAGCCACATTTCAAATATTCACTACAAGCTCTACTTTTATCTTCCAAGAAAATCAAAACACTGTCCTAGTTTCACGATATACCTGACATCTACTTCAAAAGCAATGTGACAATTTTCCATCCTTACTTCACATTGTCCCTGAAAGCTATGTACTTTAACTTGAGGGAAGATGATGCATGACGTAATAAAACAACTGCAGCACGTTCTCAATTTGCAATAACTTACAAAATACTAAAGCTAACTCATATATTTTTCAATGCAATTCTACATGTCAAATAGCAAACAGAAATCAACAAGAACATTATTAATAATTTAAATAAAAGTGTAATTAACACACACTATTCTATTCGTTAATAAAAGGAATATAGAAGTAGTTGAAATGAAGTTCTGACGTTCAGTAGCCATGCTATAACTGTTAGATAAGAAATATAATAAAGAAATAAGAACCGAATTAAACATCTGCAGTGTTAAAGATAAAATTAAAAATATAAGATCTAACTGGCTGTAAAATATAGAAAGAATGACACCCAATAGACTCCCACACAATTTTCCTTCACTACCAACCCGAAGGAAGAAAAAATGTTGGGCGTGGGATACAGTCTCTTGATGTTGAAACAGTCCTATGGCCTAACTCCATGATGTAGAAGAAAAGTATTTATTTGTAGGAATTAATCTTTAAAATATTAATGTTTCACTACTGGAATAGGAGACACTAATAAGATGCTATAGTGACAAGAATAATGTAATAAATATATATTATCTTTTTATTATTACAGCGGTTCATTTCATTTCAACTCCCTTAAAAAATATTAAACTAAAACATACAAAACCGCATTTTTTCAGATGTTCTGAACGAGCTGAAACCTTCTAGTGACACTATGCCCCTGGGTTCGACTCAACCTCTAATGGAAATAACTAATTGACGCTTGTTCTGGGTGTGAAGTTGGCGGTCACGGAGCCAATTGTCTAGAAAATTGGGAGTCTTAACCTCCTACATAGGTGAGAGGCTTAACCTCCTTTAACCCCAAAGGGGCTCATAAGGTTAATAACGAGATATTTTTACCTTTACATTTACTAGTATATATATGGAAGCAAAACATGGTATCTTACTTTAAGGCAGGGGATAAGATGAAACGTATTCGAGAAAAAACTAGTTTTAATACAAATTATGCCAAAGAGAGACGGTCAGATAGAAAAGTGAATGGAAGAACTACATAAGAGTGAAGTGAGCTGCATTATTTTTTATGGAAAATTGTATATAAAACGGGATAAGAAGAGATAAGTCTCTTAGACTGCGATTGGCAAGAAATGTGATAAGAATGGGTGCTCAAAGAGGGATATGGGAAATTCGTGGAGGAAAGCAAATAGGAAAACGTTCAGTATGTGGGTCTAGAATTGGGCGGAAGAATAATATTAACCGTGATATGATAGAGACAAATTTAAAATGAATGATGGGAAAGTATTACATCAATTAAGGGATGTATGGAAAACTAATGTCTACGCGGTCAAGGAGAGCTAGGTTCGACACTCTAAATTAATTTGCTAATTATATATTTATAAAATAACTCGGAGATTCATGGCCGCGAGGACACTAGTTCTCCAATCATCCGTAACCGCAGTTAATATTTTCCTACCAATCCCTCTATAATGCACCTCTCTCAAATCATGGCTAATAATAATTTCCAACCTTCATGGCCTACCCGGTGTTCACTTTTCTTCAATTTTTCATATACGAATTTTCCATGCCTCTCTTTCATTCTACATTTTTGACAAATTCCCTACAATCGGAGTCTAAGGGTCATTTTCACCAACAGAGGTAACTGCATTACGCAAGTTTTCCCCATGTATAATGCATAGCTTGAACTGGCGTAATACAGTTACCTCTGTTGGTGAAACCGACCCTAAGAGATGTAAGTCTTATTATTGTATGTAGTTTGCCACAAAAACAACTGAACTCACTTTTATGTAGGCCTAGTTTCCTCCCCTCAATGGTCGGATCGCTTTATTTCATCAAGATTATACCTCAGGATTTTTATTTTGAAATATATGGAATATTTTCCTCTGTTTTGAAGTTACAAACGATATTTGACATCAACGTAACTGAAAGAATTACCGTTTTATGTATTTTAGTTTTAACAATTTTTTGGAGAACGTTTTATGAAAAGAGTCCTTGTAATGCATAGTAGCATGCATTCCAGATTAGAGCTTTTATTAATTTTCTTTCTGCACCTCATATTTATTTGACCTTTTTTATGGTCTTGAATTCTGTCATTTGTTCAAAATTACCCTGGTTTTTTATTACTATAGATATAATTGAACATAAATAAAATGTTTTTAATATCAGCATTTTTTTCATTTGAAGGCTAATTAAATTTCAGTATGTTCACGTTATAAGAGTGCTTTTAACAGTCATATCTTTGAATTAGGCAATGGAAAGTAGGGCTTAAATCAGTCTTCATTTATTAGATTGTTACAATACAATAAATACTTAAATATGCCTCAGATCTTATAAAGTCATCAATAATTGTAGCATATACTTTCGATATATTATGCGTATAATTTTAGGAATGTCTTTCTTATCCATACTTAAATACTTCGAAAAATGTATAATTATTCATATAAAATAATGAAGATTAATATAATATGAGAAGACCAAGAAAGCGCTGGGCTGAACAGATGTGAGATCGGAACAGGCAAAGACATAATCCATGAAGGATGATGGTGATGATGATGATGATGAAATATCTATTTTACATTGGAAGATTTTTAAGTATTTAAGGAATAAATTCCGAAATTCCAGCCCCAACTACATGCTTGGATTGTAAGCAACTCAATTCATTCATAAAACCCTACCTTCAATCCTTGTAACATAAATAATTATAAATGGATAGTATTTCATAATCAGACGTGAGTCACATATCCAATTTCTCCACTTAAACGATGGATTAACATAGATATCTCCTTGTTTAATATCTCTATCTATCTTCGGGTTTTTACAGCTGCTGCCGTCTTCCCGTGCCAAACCTCCAAAGCCTACGGTCTTGGGCATCTTCGATGCTTAGCCCTCTAGCTTGCATTACTGTCTTCATGTTTTCCTTCCATGTTAACCTTGGTCTTCCTCTTTTCTTCTTTCTATTCGGATGCCATTCTGTCCGGCTTTGATCGATTTGGTCTTTTAGCATTTTGTTTTTTTTTCTAATGTGTGGGGAGCTGGCCCACAGCATAAACCCCCAACCTGGAGGACCAGGAAAATTTCTGTCTGGGTTTTCCTCCCATAGGCTTTGAAGATCCCTCTTCACCGCAAGGCAGCTTTTCTCTATTTCCCTTAGAGATAGGGTTGCCTCTTCCGCCAGATCCGCCGTGATGAAGGACTCCTTCTGCGCCGACTCTGCCGTTGAGGTCTTCACCACCGTAACCCTGGCTAGGGGCCCTTACAGAGTACTATCAGTCGGAGCCAACTGAACCCTGGTTTTTTAACGAGGTTGTTACTCCTCCCCCTCCTCCTTTCTCATCCGGGCTTGGGACCGGCCATGGCGGAGTTTCCTTGTTTAATATTCCCTCTAAAATCTAACACTTCTTACCACCATTACGTACTAGGACATATAAAACCACATAAAATAACTTTTTAAAATATAAAATAGATACCTTAGGTCCCCAGTCGTCCTCAACTTTATGAACACAAACTTCTCGAACTAGGTTATAAATTCAATTTCCCCCAACACAAAGCTTATATAAAACACATAGTTTTAGAAAGTGTGTACTATAAAGTTGAGGACGACTGAAACCTCAGGTATATATTTTATATTTTAAAATTTCACATACTGACCTCAACGGTGTTTCGTCGTGAACTTTAAAAGTATTGATAAAATAACATCGAGCAGCCTCATGGGCTAGAGGTCCGCGTTTCTGACACTGTTCATGAGGTCCCGGGTTCAATTCCCGGTCAAACCATTGGAATTATTCCTTAAAGTGAATCATTCTTGTGGTTGCCCATGGTCCGGAATTTAGGTTAAGTTTAGTTAAGAACTCTCCTGGCGTTTCATTATTATTTATCACCCATCATATCATCGGGGTAACGTAACTCCGCCTTCTAGGGTCCCCAACTTGAGAAGTGGGTTACAATTGAAGGCATGAGAATGATAACTGGATAAAGACCACTTTTTGTGAATTTGAGTTATTAGCACAAAATACAATTAGAATGCATGCTCCATCTATTGGTGTGAGAATGATATCTATGCAATTCACCATTGCCAATAAATCATAAGAAACAGGTTGATATTATGAAGTTGGAAAAATTTATTCCTCCAGTGTATAAGCAGTGGTATGAACGTATTGAAAAACTTGGTGCGGATAAAGAAAAGAATGGATGTGAAGACTAGCATGTACATTAATGTGACGTTATATTTCTAATTAATTGTTTATTTTTTTCATAAAGCTACATAATAATAATATCTGATGCATATTATAACACAATGTAAGTTACATAATTCAGATGACTGGTGTTTCAGTTCACATATCAGTGATTTTGTGCTGGAAAAAATTCACAACTTTGATTGAGATTGAGAACTGGATAAATCTATCAACATTTTCTGTTAATAACTCACTTTAGGCTGACTTAATATTTACTTTAATACTAAAAATATTGAAAGATATCGGTAACATTGCAGTGACTACAAAAAAAATTACAAAATTATGAAATAAATTGATTAAAATAGTTTTTATTGATTTTCTCAAAAGAGGTGAATTGGTCTTTATCCACTTATCATTCTCATGCCTTCAATTAAGGCAATGCTAGAAGATAACACTAGGAATGTCGAAATGACAACCTGGGGCATTGAATAAAAAGAATACATTTTCTTCATCCCCATCGTAGTTTAACCTCACATCAACTTGTGCTGCACACCAACTTGACTATGCAGTGACCTTATCTCTCGGTAGAGAAATTTAAACTTTAGGTCACATACATACTATTTTGACCATACAAGGACACGCGAGGAAGCATCCACGAATGAGTGTTCAGCTCAATCCATGGCCTCCTCCAAGATAATAAAACATTTAAGAAGAAACGCACTTTTCACTCACACATTCATACTAAATATGGTGAATATGAGAATGATTACAATAGCCAGATGATGTTCAGGGACCGTTTGGACATTAAACATTCCTGGGATTTGTCTCAAAGTTTTGGGAAAAAACCTAAAAAAATACCCACGAAACCTGACCCGATTTGGAATCGAATCCGGACCCGCTACGTATGAGGCAGCAAGGCTACACAGAAGTCTCAACGGTGGACTATTTAAAATAATAATATTATACTATTCTTATTATCAATATTATTTTGATTGTTAATATTACCATTACTTGTAATGTGTTGTTGATGAGTGAGATATGTACCATATGTTTGGACAATGATATGTTCCGACTACAAAGAAATATAAAAAATAATGAAATAAATACTTAAAAAATCTTAATCTTGATATAGATCAAACATGCTATAATCATATCTAACATCAATTCATTAACCAGCAATAAAGACTATAGTTCCCTTACATCGAATACGAAATCACCAATATATGTGAACAACCAGTGAATATTGATCGGTATAGAGTTGTCATACTCTCAGTAGGATTTTTATTGCTCGATGAAGTCTATAGAAAGTGTCAAATAATACCTTGTTTACAACGTTTCATGATGATAGAGAAGGTAAAAACATATATATATATATATATATATATATATATACAGGGTGAAAATGATTTAAACCGACAAATTCTGGGAGGTTGTAGGGGACACCAAAATAAATATTTTTCCCAAATGACATTTTTTCCTATGAGGACTATTTAAACCGGTAGAGGAAGATTTCTCTGGCGGCATATTAATTAAACCAACAAACTCTTTTCCATTTTTTATTACCAAGAGAAGCACATTAACACAACGCAATTACTTAAAGTATAGTAGAGGTTCAAAAAATGCCTCCATTGACATGTAAACAAAGGTTACACCGGCGGATCAATTTTTGTCTAACACGGGCAAAAAATCCAGGAGTATCGTTAATTGCTCCTGCTGCTACTACTATACTGGCAACCAGATCCATTTTTGATGCAACAGGAGTTGTGTAAACAAGGTTGCGCATCTCTCCCCACACAAAAAAATCCAAAGGGGTCATATCTGGGGATCGAGCAGGCCATGGTACAGGACCACCTCTGCCAATCAACTTTTCTGAAAACCGTTGGTTCAAGGCTCGACGCACACGACGACTGAAATGTGCCGGCGCCCCGTCATGTTGGAACCACATGCGTTGTCTTGTTGGGAGCGGGACGTCTTTCAGCAATTCTGGCAATGCTCTGGCGAGAAATTTGTAATAGTGCCTGCCATTTAATGGCCTAGGTAGGAGATATGTCCCAATTAAACAAACCCCAACAACACCGGCCCACACATATCAGTGTACTCACTCCAGGTGTATGGCTCCATTACTAAACAGATCAATTCACTACTACACTGGTGGACAAAACAATTCCTACCATCAACAGCAGTTGTAGTCATGGCAACTGAAGAGTGTAATACGCCCTCTACCGCTTTAAATAATCTTCATAGGAAAAAAATGGCATTAGGGAAAAATATTTGTTTTGGTGTCCCCTACAACCTCACAGAGTTTGTCGGTTTAAATAAATTTCTCCCATATATATATATATAGTACACCGCTGTGGTCTCGAGGTAGCGTGCTGCCTTGTCACGCAGCGGGCCCGGGTTCGATCCCCGATCGGGGCAGTTTTTCTGGGTGAGGTTTTTATCGGGGTTTTTGCTCACATGTAAGACAAATGCCAGGAAAACTTTAAGGCCCAAAAGGTCCCCGAAATCATATGGCCATCATCACCATCCTTATCATTATCATCATCACTATCATCCTTCACCGGTGTGGAAAGCAACGGGAAGCTACCACACCTACACAATTCCCTTGTAAAGCTGCAAGCATAGCATGAAAATGCTATGATTGCAGTGAAGGACCTGCCTTCGGGCAGAATTACTATGGATGGATATATATATCAGAATAACTCTTTCTGTTAACTGTTTTAAATTGAGTAACCTTCCTCTTCAATGCCATTGCTGTACTTAACTTTGAATGATTAATCACTTAATATCACTTACTGGAAAATGGTGCATCTAACAAAGTTTGGTCACATAAAATAGTTGGTTTTACATTCACTACCATCCCTAAATAATACTGTAATCTGTTTTAATAAATTCTATGCTGTCTACCATGAAAATACAATCGAACATATTTTGAGCATGATTTAGCTGTCTTCTAAAACAGGAAAATAATGATCATACAAAAATACACTTAAAAGATCTTACTCGGATTTCAGAATAACAAAATAAACATAGAGTGAATAATATTGTTCTTTTAGAACCTGTTACAAGTTTTAAAAACTCATATCTGAACGTGATTTAATTACTCTAATAATCAAACAAGAACATGATAAATATAGTGATAATGATAGTAGATGAACAGTAAAGTGGCGGTTATAGTGGTACCGTGATTGTGGTGGTAAAATAGCATTAGTCTCTTGTTTTTATATTATCGTTACAAACACAAATTTATTGATACGAAACAATTTCAATGTCATAGCTATGTGGGTTTTAATATCTGTCACAAAATTAATTTCAGATCTTGTGTTGGCTGCAAGAAACTGAACTCTTGAAAATTGCTTATTAACTTTATAACTAATTTAATAAGACCTCTCCATTTATCCATCTCCCCACATATATATATATATATATATATATATATATATATATATATATATATGCATTAAGTTTAGTATTAAGGCCTCCCCTGGCGCATCTTTACCATCAGCATCATCTATCATATATGATCGGGACAGCGTAACTTCGCCTTCCAGGCACCCCAAACTCAGAAGTGAGTTACAATAACGCCATGCCAGGAGAGAATACCAAAATGTCGAAAATGACAATGTGGTGGCATTGAATAAAATGTATATAATGTATGTACTCATTAGTATAATCTTTCGTTTTTTGTGTATTATTTTACATTTCTATGTCTGATATGTGATCTCATGTCTGCTACGATCATTTATATTAAACAAACGGTAACAAACATAGTTATCAACCAATCTTCAGATCCGAATTCAAGAAAAACAATGGAAATACACTATCCACACTACACCAGATGCACCTCGAAAGGAAGCTGTAGCATATTTTCGACTAAACACAGGACATGATTGTCTCGCAGCTCATCTTCATCGGATTGGAATTTACAGAAGTCCTCATTGCCCACTGTGCTCCACGAACACCAACATGGATAGAAACCACCTGCTTACAGTGTCAGGCACTTCAGTCTGCTATGCTGAAGGATAGATACTGGGAAGCAAGATACTGTTTTGGAATAATGTCTTATTGTTATCTGTTGTTTACTCATAATTATGGGCAATGATTTCTGTCAAGTCCTCTGCATTTGTATAAATCTAATATATAAAAACGAATGTTTGTTTGTTTGTTTATTCGTACTTTATGCGCGGCCATACCGTTGATTAGATTGTGATGGGATTTTTTGCAAAATGTTCAGGAGATTCCCGGGATGAACATAGGCTATAAGAGAGTTGTGATATTCAATCTCTTCACCCCTAAAATCACCCTTTGTAGTGAAAAATGTGAAATAAAGTCCCTATTTTGACGATTAAATGGCTTACGCTGCCTAAACCAACAAATAAACCAAATTAATGTACACAGAATTGAATATCTTACAAAACTCTAAAAACAATCACCGACAGCATATGTTTATCTTTTAAGGATAACTCACAATTACCATATTTGTCTTTCATTGATGTCAAGAAGATCGGGGTAAGTAGATTCCCGGCAAGCGTGCTCTGCCATACCGTTCATCCGATTGAAATGGGACTTTTTGAAAAATGTTCAGGAGATTCCGGGAATGAACATAGGCTATAAGAGAGTAGTAATATCTTTGAGTTTGCATTTCCATGACTTGTTTGGAATTCTTCTGATATACTGGTATGTGTCTAAATCACTTCAGTTACATCTCTTCAATTACACCTATCAGTGCCTTCTTCTGACTGTCTCTTCTCTTATTACAATCCTGTCAAATTAACCATCTGTTCTTCTTAGGTAGGCCTATTTCAATACTTTATCAGGGAATATCATAGCGTGGTTGGTTAAGGCAATACTCTAAAAGCCGGAAGGTCGAGGGTGGGTCCTATTGTCAGGATTTTTAAACTGGGCTAAACCTTCTGGCGGTACCATCACCCTGGAGTCGATTAGTTCACTAACGAAATATGCACCAAATTATGTTCTGAGGAAAAGATGGGTGTCATGCAGAATTGAACACCCGGCTGATATTTCGTGCCGATTTTATAGAAAAGTCTGTGCCTTGGCCTCTTACTAAAGCCTGTAGTGAGATCATTTTAGCCATTTGCCTATATTGCCAATTTACTAAGATTTGTATTTGTGGGGAATTAAAAAGAATATGAAACCTTCTTGTAGAACATAAGAAGAAAAGCGTATAATATACAGGTAAAGGACTAGGTACCAGTGAGTTAACTAGCAATAATCCTGTGGTACCTACCGCGTGTTTTCTGACATCCTGCTAACAATATATCTAGGGTGGATTGCCACTGTGAACTTCTCTAACGCATGGATAACAATTTTGCTTGCCTAAGGTCGATCTGTTTTACGCCCCATGTAGGGAGTTAACACTACAAAATAGACGAGTGTAAAATAATTAGAAATAAGAGAAGGTGCAAGCAAATCTAGACATAAGAGCACTTGTTTTAAAAATAAAACCTTGAATGAATTAATCAGTAAAGAAAATTGTTGCTGCATATTATAAAAGATGCAATGTCAGTATGTCGGTGAGATTCTGCATCATCCTGTATATACTTTCACTTTTAACACTTACTTGAATTATTACAAGTTATTTTATTGATGTGGAGTTTGCAGACAATAGTGGACATCAAACATGGCGCTAAGACTTTTCATGAAGTCACCAGTAATTGTTTCAATCTTCTTAGAGAGAATCGGTTTTCTCTCAAGGATTAGGAGCTGACTGCCCACAGAGAAAGCAAGGCCTTATGGCCGAAGTCATCAACTCATCAACTTCAATAGAAAACGACAAATACAATCTTAGACGGCATGGTAGAAGACGAGGAATCATAGTAACGTTTCATATATACATATATTTATTTATTTATTAGAATAAATAACCGATATTTATTTATGTACACGCATGGGTAGATTACATAATGAAAGAAGAAATAGTCTAACCGATATTTATGTATTAACTAACTAACTAGCTAACTGGCGCTATCAAACCCACGCGGATATAAGCTCTCCGTAAACCCCTATCCTGATAAATTTTATTTTCAATATACCCTTGTATAATTTACTTAACTCAAACCATCGTTAATGTTATTCTCCTACCACATTTTTGGGCTTGACAATTGAGTGATTTTCTCTGGTTTTCCTAGAAGGATTTTCCAAGCCCCACTCTTCATTCACTATTCGTTGAACGTGTCCTTACCACCACAGTATACGAGAATTAACTGCTCGTATTTCATCTGGTTTTCCACAAATATCATGTAGGTCACAGTTACATAGTCTTCTCTATTCGCTTGTCTCTTCTTTTAACTTTGGTCCAAATATTTTCCTATGAACTTTATTCTAAAAAAACCCGCGATATTTTCCTCCATCTTTAAAGTGTGAGTCCATGTTTTGTATCTATATAATATAACTGGGAGAACATGGTTATATATATATATATATACACACACACACACACACACATCAGTTTAATTACTCTTCAAGAGAATTTGGGATGACAAAAGTGACTACAAACAAAATAACATGCATTTCAAGAACTGACCGTATGTTTAATTTAATTATGAACCTTTTTCCTGTTTGTAATCGTTGATCCTAGGTATTTGAATTCATATAATTATTCAAAATTGCCCTCATTCGTTATTAATTATCCATTTATATTACGTACTGTACTTGTATGTGTCCATATGTTTAGTTTTATTGATATTTACTTCCAGTCACAATTTCTTAGCGTTGCTCAATATAATGCGCGTGTTGGAGCTTAGTACATCCTCGCTATCGCCTCATAATATTATATCATCGGCATAAACTAACATATTACTAATACCATTGAATTGTAGGCTTACTTCATCCTCCAATAATTTGAAGACATCCTCTAGTACAAAATTGAATAGTAGAGTAGAGATATATCTCCTTGTTTTAACCCATTGTGAATTTCAAAATTATTTGAAAACTGTGTGCCTACACGCACCCTATTTGTGTCATTTAGATAAATTAAAATAAGTCTGAGTAACTTTATAGGAATTCCCTGAAACAAAGTAAGGCCTACTATAACTCTATTCCCTTTTAATTGAATTGTATACCTATTTGAAATATACGTATAGTTTATATATAGTCCCGTTATATTCCCATATCATTCCTAAAAACTGTCTCATACTAAAATTTTAATGTTAGAGCTATTTCTTCTAAATCCATATTGATCATGTCTTTTACGTTTTCTATATTGGTACGTATGTAAGTCTGGTAACTAATATATTTACCAGAATTTACTACGAAGTTGAAATGAATGATATTCTCCTGTAGTTCTTGCAATCAGTTTTATTTCCTCTCTTATAGACTGTTACGATAACCGATTTTTTAATTTGTTTGGAAAAGCTTCCTTTTCGCAAATTATGCGAAGCATTCGATGTATTTGTTTTTCTGTCAATTTTTATCCCCCCGATTTTATCAGTTTTGCTAGCATACTATCTGAAACTGATGCTATATACATGTTTAACTTTCTATTGCCATTTCAACCACTTGGGCTCGACTATTTGATCAATATCACCCTCTTCAATGTCATGTTATTCATGTACATTTTATAACTGATTAAAGTAATTTTTCCATCTACATAATATACTTTTGGAATCTGCAATCATCTCCCCATTTTCATTCTAATTATATATATTCTAGCCTGAAATACTTTCCTCTCTATTATAATTACCAGATATAATTCTCTGGTGTTCTTTTTTTCATTATTTAGAGAACATTAATCTTCTCTCTAAAATATTCCCTCTTTTTGCTATTTAATAATCTAGTGGTTTACCGTCTAATGTTACCCAATTGTTCTAAATTTACTTCAATTATCTTGTGTAACCAGATAATTTTTATTAGTTTCACGTTCTTTATAATCCCGGCACATATCTCAAGAAATACTTTCCTGTTTTCCTCTTTTTTTAATAAGCTACGCTTTCTGATGCTGACAATTTAACAGTATGTCTTATATTGTCCCATTCTTTCTATTTATCAGTTTAATTTTTCGTTGCCGCATTTTCACCTGAATTTATACAGCATTGCCTTTTAAAATACAAACATTTTATATATAATTTTGAACCACGTTGTGATTACTATATCCATCCATAGCAATTATGTCCGAGGGCAGGTCTTTTACTGCAATCATAGTATTTTCATACTATACTTTGCAGCTTTACTAGGGAATTACAGGTGTGGTAGCTTCCCATTATGATGATAAGGATGATGATGATGGCAGGATGATTTTCGGGGACCGTTGGGCCTTATATTCTTCTTTGACATTTGTCTTAGAGGTGAGCAGGATTCCCGAAAAAAACTCACCCAGAAGCCTGTCGCGATGGGAATCAAACCCGGGCCCGCTGCGTAACAGGGTAGCACGCTACCTCGAGACCACAGCGGTGGACTATTACCATATAAAATGTTAAAATAAATATATATAAACTTGAAATCTCAGTTGTCCTAAAATAAGTGGAATTTAGTTAACATTTTGAGTAACTTTATAGCTGACGACGAAATCAATTTCGAAAGATGTCAACGTTTTAACTAAAATTTTACACTTTGACACACCAAATAAGTATAAGGCTGCAAAAGTTAAACATTTCCTTCTATGAAGTTGACTCATATACTTGGCATTCAAAAATAATGCACTAGTCAGAATCAACAATCATTTCCAGACAGGTAGTGTCACTGAGATGTCCAAGTGGTGTAGGTCACGTGAAAGTATCTACAAAAGAGGGAGGAGAGCGGAAACATTGTCTGTTTGAACTCTATTCATGTTCCATATTTGGTTCGTCTTCCGGGCTTATAGGCCGTGGTTCGGTTGTCTTCATACTCGATGTTTCGTCTACTGCTGCGGTAGACCTCATCAGGAGATACTGCGTGCTCTCTGTGAACTCCTGTTGAGGAGTATCTCCTGATGAGGTCTACCGCAGCAGTAGACGAAACGTCGAGTATGAAGACAACCCGACCACGGCCTATAAACCCGGAAGACGAACCAAGTATGGATCAAGACGCCGGCCGTGAAAGCCTACAATCTATTCATGTTATTAATACTGATACTATTAATACTATTATTATTATTATTATTATTATTATCTTCATTATTAATATTTGTTACCATTACTTAATAGTGTTGTTGTTTTATTATTATTAGGCCTATTATTATTATTATTATTATTATTATTATTATTATTGTGCAAGAAAAAATGCATTATTTAAAACTAATGGCGTAGCTAAGGTAATACACTACAAGCCGTAAGGTCAAGGGTTCGAGCCCCGGTTGCGTAAGCATTTTTATAACTGAGTCAGACCTTCAGCTACACCTTGGCCCTCAGGTAGATTAAAATGAGTCGAAACGGAAATGAGTAAAGGAAACGGAGATAAATATGTCCGACACGCAGGGCTGACAATTCGCTGACAAGTGCTCATTCTCTAGGAAGGTGGAAGTCTTAATCCTTTCTAACTAAAATGCCTCCTAAGGCCTGTATTGGAATCACTTTAACTTTTAATATAACCAGTTATGATGTGACATCATGGCTATAACAAAAAGGAAAACAAAGGTGATTACGGTGTAACATCAAATATGACCTGTAGATTATATATATGAGGTAGCTAGATTTCTATGAGTATATAATATCCAGAATAACTAACTAACTCACTGGCACTATCGAACCTGTAGGTTCATGGCCGCGCGGACATAAGCTCTCCATACATTCCTATCCTGAGCCAATGTTTTCCAATCATCCCCTGTATAATCTACTTCCGTCAATTCATAGTTAATGTTATACTCCCTCCTCATTCTTGTTCTACCAACTGGACATTTTCCCTCTGGTTTTCCTGCAAGAAACTTCCATGCACGTCTTTCATTTTCCATTCATGCCACAAGTCCTGCCCATCGCAGTCTAGGAGACTTAACTGTTCTCATTATATCTGGCTTCCTATAAAGAGCATGTAATTCACTGTAAACAGTCTTCTCCATTAATCTGTCTGTTCAGCCCTCTTTGGTCCAAATTAATATCCAGAATAAATAAAAAAATAAATAATTTATTTTATATCCCTTAAATATATAAAGCTAGAAATAGTTAAAAATTAAAGAGTATAATGGAAAATAATCCAGAAGTTCAATAAATTAAGTATGGGTTAAATTAATAGAGATATTAAGTTCAATAGCACAGACAATTAAGTTCAATAGGTATTAAGTTCAAATAGTCGTGCTAAAATATAATTTTGAAATGCGTAGTTGTTCAGAACGGTAGATAACAATCTACAAACTAAAACTTGTTGAGAGTTGATTTATATTTTAAAGATGATTCTTAATATTTCAATACCACTAATTTCAAAAATGACTTTCGTTTTTCTCTATTACATCAGATTTGTTGACAAATCAAGGATGAAATATTCACATACGGTCTTCAAAACATTATATAATTATGGTCTGTATAAATGTTTCAAACCAACTTACGATTTTTTATTACCATATTTCCCATTTCCGTTCACTTCATAAACACCAAATCAGTAAAATAATGTTCGTTTCTTATCGAATATTGATCCTTTTAATTTTCTCTTGTGCTTTACTGTAGAATCCCCATGGAGTATCTACCAATAATCTGCAATCGTTGAAGTCTTCCATGGTCCTTGGTATTTCTCGAATATCCTGGTCGAATCTCTCTCCTTATTCCCCACTGACTGCCCCCAGACTGTCAGAAAATACGTATAAATGTGGAAACAAAAAGTGTAATTTGAGACTCGTGTTACACTCCAAATGATCTGAACTTCTGTACCATGTTGTTCAGAATTATGACATAATCAAGTTGTTTCCTAGAACATTGTCCACAACTTCTATAAATACATTTCAAGCATTTTTGCCTTTAGAAGTCAAAGTAATGTAAAATGGTCTGTATTTATCAAAAGCTCTGATTTAAGGATCCACAAAGATACCATCTTTAATTTCGGCTTCAGACAGAGGCAGCAAATTTGTCACTGATATATTTAAAACAATCACCATCTTCGTCAAGACTTTCATAAACTGTTACATGACACACAGTTTTATGTGAAGAGGCTGGCAAAAGAATTTTCTTAGGATTCACTAGGCTACCCCTTATTATTTTCTTACTACTTGGTGCAAACGTTCTGTTTTGGGTCATTGTATTTGTTTCCAAAATTTGTCTCTTGCCCTACTCTCCCACTCCCACAAATAAATGGATATTTTGTGAATCCTTATTGTTGGCCTAATACCATACAGAATATGTTTAAATCTCTGCACAACAACCACTGATTTTCTTCATATTTAATTATCACCAAATTATACTTAAAACTTTCATCATTCTCCTTCAGGTGTACTGAATATGCACTGGAACTTAAGACAGAGCATTAACATTACTTAGCAGCACACCCTTTAGACATCTTTTACTAGAATCGATAAATAGTTTTCAGTCATTTCGATAATATTTAACAGAACCCAATTTTATATTTAATTAATGTTGGGAAGTAAACATTATGAGGTATAATCATTAAAATTCATCGGAGAACATATTGTTTAAACAACTCACCTCATAGGATTCATGCTTCCATGATATCGCGATTTCAAACATAATCATGTTCATCGTCAGCCATAACTCCGACTCACGGAGAACATATTGTTTAAACAACTCACCTCATAGGATTCATGCTTCCATGATATCGCGATTTCAAACATAATCATGTTCATCGTCAGCCATAACTCCGATCTCAGTCGGAGTTATGGCTGACGATTGAACTTGATTATGTTTGAAATCGCGATATCATGGAAGCATGAATCCTATGAGGTGAGTTGTTTAAACAATATGTTCTCCGATGAATTTTAAGAATCCAATTTGTTTATTATGTCTGAAATATTATTACAATACATTAGGTTTTCTTCATCGCTTGTATTACATACCGCACTTCAAGAGATTATTTTCTCTATTCCTTTATAAATACACTAACATATCAGCTGCAAGTAACTTGTTTTCCTTAGATCTGGAACGTAACAGCTTAGCTGCATCTTAAGAAACTTTAAATCGCATGTTATAGCATTTAACCTACTTGTCATAATGGTTGAGGCACATTTAATGTTTTAGGAACGAACTCGTCGGACACAAATGATGATTATGATGATGATGATGAAACACTGTCACTGGCTGTATCTGAAATAAGATAACTATTGCCTATCGGTGATTTAGGTATTAGAATTTGGATTCCTTACACATCTCCTTTCCATTATTTTGTAATGACTTATATATGCTAAAGATAACAAAGCGGTAATATTCTTATGTTAATGTCTTGCTTTATAGAACAACTATTACAGCCTGTGTAGATGAAATCTCAATACAAAGTGGTGTAAGTAGGCCTAGCTTATGTCTTAAAACAGTCGACATTGTTTCCTTTAAGTAAATTTATTCGAATAGATGTAATTATTGTAATAATGTAACGGTTCATGCTCATACAAACGATACTCAGAAACTGGTGAATACTTACAAGGGAAGAAAAAAGGCTGAAAAAAGATCCTTAGCGAGGACATGACCTAATATGAGTTGTTGATCAAAATTATTCAATGACTAAAACACTGGCATTGTGGAACCTGGATTTTCATAGTCACACTGACATAATATTTCCACACATTCCGAATCTCAGCTAACATTTTTCAATCTCTCCATGGCGCAACTAGCCTAGAAGTCTCTTTGGTCTACCAGCCAGCCACTGATCTCACATCCACGTGTCAATCACAGACGTGGACGATAATTCAGCCAATAACGAGATGACTTGTGCTTAGCACAAGCTATTACTGCTAGTTTATACAAACGAGAATAGCTGCAAATCATACTTACCCGAATTCCTCACGATGCTGACTGGTCTTTGTCCACACAGACTGCAAATTCATCAACAAAGTTTTCTTCTATGGGGATTCGAGTCAGTTCGAGTCCAGTAGCACTGCACCAAGGCATTATGTTATACATCGCTCGGCTATGGCGCGAGACTAATATTGTCCAATCACTCCCTATATGATATATATCAATAAATTCATGGTTAACGCTTGATTTTCGGAAGAAGGCGAAAGCTGTTATAGGTGATTCTGAAAGTAAGTTCCGGTTTCGTTCGATTCGCGAACAAGTGGCGATAGAATAGGCATCTTTGTTCGACTGTATAGGTGGATTAGTTGGCTCCCGGCAGTTTACTGTGTGGTTGAATTCGGTTTTTTCTCCCATTAAGACAGATGTTTAAAATATGTGCAACAAATATTCTGCTGCCATGTGTGAGGTACGTGGAGTAATATAGTTTCTGTGGACAATAAAATTGTCAGCAGCCAATATTCATCTTAAGATGATGAAAAAACTAAGTGGTTCAACGTCTGTTATTATTGATGAAGTGTTGAAATAGCGAGTGACGTGGACAGACAGAATAATCGTTTCAGGAATTCAAACGGATGAGGAGCTCAAGGGGATCGACAATGGGTAGGTAAAGTCAGAGTCTACAAGGGTATTTCGAAGCTTGTGAAGCGCCAAGACAAGTCTTTGAATGTAAACGGAAATTATGTTGAAAACAATTCAAATTTGTACTTTTCACTAGTGTACAAGAAACGTTCCCAGAAGAGAGTGTTTCTGAAAAAAATACAGAATTTACTTTCCCATTCAGCCTCGTATTTGATTGATTGATTACACTGGTCAACATGATTTTTGTCTCATGAGTACCAATAGTTGTACTTAATGCAGTTTTTTTATCGTGTTTTCAAATATGTATTCGGAATTTCTCCATCATCCAGTTTTTTATTTCAATTTCAATTAATGGATTTAAATAATAATGTTATAAATAATCCTAGATGTCTTCCTAAAACTCTTGGCGCAGTGAGCGATAAGCACGGGGAACACTTTCATCAGGAGATTTCAGCTGTGGAAAAGATATATCAAGGCAAATGGATTCCTAATATGCTGACCGATTATTGTTGGACCATCAAGTGGGATGCTCCACACGTGAAATATAGCAGAAAATCGTCATTTCGTACTTTATAAGTGAGTCCGAATGTTCGAATATTGTGTAGTTACGAATGTAAAAAATATTAAAGTGTTTGAAATTATAAATTCCTGTTCTCTCGGAAACCTTGCGTGATGGAGAAAACCCGTTATCACATTTGAATTCAGGAGAATAAATACTATCAGAATCACATGTTTGTCTTTCTGAGACAAAAAAAAAGTTTATTTTTTGTTGCCCTGTGTTATTGTTAACGTAATAATAATTGTTGTTAACGTTATTATCATTTGGTTATTGTTATTATTATAATTTGTCTATGAATCTGATTAAACATTATTAAAGTACATTTAGATTAGTTTCGCACTTGGAACAATGAGTACAGTTATATCGAGAGATCGCAGCACCAGATTGAAATTCAAGCCGCCTCCACGTTGAAACAGTTAAAATGGTAATTATTTGCTACATCTCCCGCACGCTACTTTGTGAATTCAAGTTAGAAGGCGAACCATCCAGTGTATAAATAAGTTTCTCATTTACTGATGCACATCTAAATTTCAAAGGTCAAAGCATTTATTCTAAGTTAGTTATGTTGCCTTCGAGGTTCAACTTTCCAACAACTACGTCAATACATGATTATAACTAGTCTTTTCAGAGTAAATAACTAACCATTTGCACTATTCCTTTAAAATTACGTTTAAAAGCTAGGCAACATAGTTCCAGTAATCATTATGTTTTTAATTTGTTATTGACAGGGCTGAAAAAAAGTATCGGTATCAGTGTAGTAATTAATATTTATACAAATTGTTTACAAAATGTGTGTCTTTGTCGAGCGTCTCCACTGCCTGCTTGGAGCGGAGAGTGTGTATGTTCGACTCTCCTCAGTAATAGACCTGTTTACGTGACGTGTGGTTGTATCAGAATGCCGAAACAAAAATTGTGCAAAGATGAGTCCATTCTTACACACAGCGGAATGTACTAGAAGTCTGTCCCGAGTAGCGCGTGTCAACGTACAGTTTTTAGACAGCGGTATAAGTACGATGCAGCATGTAACCAATACATTTTTCAGCCCTAGTTATTGAACATTCATATACGCTTTCGCAAACATAACTAATAAATTAAATAATTATTCCACTGCAGTGATCTGGTAGTAATATCGCAATCCATATTCGATCCCAGGTCAGAACAAATTTCGCGAGTAAGAATGTTTTCGGAACTTTTTCTCGCCACGAAGTTAAGAAACTTTAAGGTCCAAAAAATCCACGAAGACTAACCCTCCGTCACTATCGTTCATATTATATTCGCTTTGAATGATGTGTCTTATCCTAAACGTTCCTTTTGTTTCGGAGATGGTCCTGGTATTGAGTTGATTACTTATCCGGAGAGGCCCTATATCTCCCCTTGCGGTCAGAACAGTAGGGCATATGTGCGTGATCAAGGCATTAAAATCCTCTCATAATGATCATGACCCAATAAGGCTCAGGTAGCGTGGGCAATGATAAACTACTTACAACGAAGAGGTTAATTACAAATAAAGAAAGAAACATATATAGTTTAATTGATACCGTCTGAGAAAAAACGAACTTTTAATAAACGTTTCTTCGTCCATTTGTCCATTGTAAAATAAAGCCAAATGAACTAACTCAGGAGATTTCAGCTATGGAAAAGAGATATCAAGGCAAATGGAATTCTAATATGCTGGCCGATTATTGTGTTTGACCATCAAGGGTGATGCTCACAGGCGAAATATAGAGTAGAAAATCGTCATTTCTTATCTTTCTAGGTGAGTCCGAAATTTTTGGTGTTGGGGGTTTTCGAATATTGTGTAGTTACGAATGTAGAAAATATTACAGTGTTTGAAATTATAAATTCCTGTATCTCTGAAACCTTGAGTAATGGAGAAAAACCTATATTATATTTGATTTCAGGAGAAACAATACTATCAGAATCACATATGTTTCTTTCTGAGACAAAAAAGTTTATTTTTTTGTTGCTCAGTGCTTTATTCAATATGGAAATAAGGTCAATAATAATATATGTTTTGCTATATGCTTATGAAACTTGGAAAAGTAGTAATACGATTAAAACATTTAATAGGCTACTAATTATTAGTGATGGGTCCCGTGTTTGAGGATTTTCGACCTCGTAAAAAACCTCAACAGAAAATTAGAAGCACTGAGCAAAATTTAATCGGTCTTTCGCATCCAAGTAATGCCTTAGTTAATCACTAGATATGTTTTTGAGGCAACGTGTTAACCATATGTCACTCGCTCTCATCACCAGAAAAATACGCGTAACTATAATAAATAAGTTAAGTCTTCGGGCGATTGCGAGGAGATACTAAAGGTCAACACGCACACACTATCGAGTAACAATAAGAAATTGGGAATGGAAGTAAAAATCAATAAAACTAAATATGAGGCAGTCAGAGGATAAGGGGTACAAGTGACATTTTTTAAAAAAATGAGTTAAGTGCAGAAATGGTTAGCTAATATGGCAAACTATTTGGTGCCCAAGAGGTGTATTTGTGAGTTTGACAGCTTCTGGCATACAGTGGAGTCTTAGAAAATCACTCAGAGAAACAGCTCTTCTACTTAGAGGACAAGGGGTACGTCTGTAGTTGTACGCCTTGGCTTTCAACAACTAGGTGGACTCAAGTTTGGAGCGTTGTATTTTTCAATGTTTCCAACAAATTTTTACGTGAAGATTATTATTGCATTATTAGTGTTTAATATGCAATTCTTCGAGGTTTATTGATTTATCAAATATTGTTATATCTGAATCAGAATCTGACGAACAAGTGCATGAACTTAACCTCAGTCTTTGCGGTAAATAAAGTATTTTTATTATTTTATCTATATTTTTCACAATTGTATATTACAAAATAATAATTTTTGCAATATATCTTGAAATAATTGGAAATTATTTAACAATCTAAAGTCCACCTCTGTGGTCTCGAGGTAGCGTGATGTCTTCTCACGCAGTGGGCCCGGGTTCGATTTACCGGTCGGGACAGGGCTCCTGAGTGAGGTTTTGTCGGAGTTTTTCCTCACATGTAAGGCAAATGTCAGGACTCTTAGGGCCCGACGGTCCCCGAAAATCATCCGGCCATCATCATCATCCTTATCATTATCATCATCATCATCATCCTTCACCGGCGTGGAAAGCAACGGGAAGTTACCACATCTATAATTCCCTAGTAAAGGTGCAAAGTATAGCATTGAAATACTAAGATTGCAATGAAAGACCTGCCCTCGGAAAGAATTACTATGAATGGATGGACTCTTTCTAATGAAGATGACATTGAAGAACCTGGCATTACAGGACCTACAAAAGAAGAAGATGCTCCAATATTGCACATTGGCAGAAAGAGGATTCGTAAATCATGAAATTGAGTGAAAAATAAAGCAAAAAGAAGAAGGGATGAAGGCAAACAGTATACAGACAGGAAGGGAAACATGCATGTGGAGAGGTGGGTAAGAGAAGGTATCCATGAATGCAGATTTAAGTGCAATGAACTTTAAGACTGATTTTGTCAATTAACTTTGTCGTAATATGTAACTCTTTGGATAATTACATATTTCCAATCCTAATAAAAACTTTGGTATGGATCTACTTTTCTTGGATAATACCTAGGAACAATACCACAAATAGGAATGAGATGCAAAAATAAATTAAAAATGTGCTCAATTCTGGAAATGCGTGCTATTATGCAATACAGAAACTGTTGATATCCCATCTCCTTTCAAAAAACGTTAAACTGAAAATATATAAAACTATTATTCTACCAGATATATGGATGCGAAACATGGACTCTTACTTTAAGGGAGTAAAGAAGATTACCAGTATTTGAGAATAAAGTTCTTAGAAAAATGTTTGGACCAAAGAGAGATGAACAGACAGGTGAATGGAGAAGATACATAACAGTGAACTACATTGTCTTTATAGCAGGCCAGATATAATAAGAACAGTTAAGTCTCGTAGATTGCGATGGACTGGACATGTGTCACATAATTGGGAATGAAAGGAGTGCCATAGAAGCTTCATGTAGGAAAATCAGAGGAAAAACGTCCAGTTGGTAGACCAAGAATCAGATAGGAGAATAATATTAAACATGATTTGAGGGAAGTAGATTATACAGAGAATGATTGGAAATATTAGTTCAGGATAGGGATGTATGAAAGCTTACGTGCGCGGCCATGAACCTACGGGTTTGATAGAGCCAGTGAGTTAGTTAGGCAATTAGTCTTTCTTCATATAACATCTTTTTTTTCTACAAGAAACCAACAAATATGAGGTAAGATGATGAAAGACCGAACTTATGTATTCAGTAGCACCTCATAATGATTAAATTTTCATAGGCATAACTATGTTTACTAAGTTAGGTAACTTCCAATAGGGAACACCCGTAGCTCCTCGTGAGATCATACGGGTTCACTACTAATGAATAGAGGCTTCCGAAGAACATTTAAAATCAAATGTCTAGAAATAATAATCATCGTAATCATTAAGAATTAGGCTTTCTGACCTGTTCTGTCTCAAAGTAGTTCACGCCATCTTTTCAAAGATTGATCTATATTTCTATATATATTTTTTTATTCCTTTTGGAATATAGTTTGGAGTAGCTTTCTATGTTCACGAGTCTGGAATTCTTTGAATATGATCTCTCCAGTTTGTTTTATATTATTTTAATTATACTACTACATAGTCCACCGCTGTGGTCTCAAGGTAGCGTGCTGCCTTGTCACGCAGCGGGCCCGGGTTCGATCCCCGGTCGGGGCAGTTTTTCTGAGTGAGGTTTTTATCGGGGTTTTTCCTCACCTGTAAGACAAATGTCAGGAAAACGTTAAGGCCCAAACGGTCCCCGAAATCATATGGCCATCATCCTTATCATTATCATCCTTACCATTATCATTATCATCCTTACCATTATCATCATCATCCTTCACCTGTGTGGAAAGCAACGGGAAGCTACCACACCTACACAATTCCCTAGTAAAGCTGCAGGCATAGCATGAAAATGCTATGATTGCAGTGAAGGACCTGCCTTCGGGCAGAATTACTATGGATGGATGAAAAATAATGCACGTACGGCCAAGCAGGCCCGTGCGCAATGTAAATGCATATGTATTTTCTTTATTCTGAAAAAAGGGCAATAAATTCCATTATCTATCTATCTATCTATCTACTACTACAGTCATTAAGTTCTGAGACTTTACGCCTGGAGGGTAGGCACCCGCAAGAATATGAATGTCTTACAAGATGCCGGTAACTAGGCTTACACTTAAATAGAACCACTTCCTCCTTGAAAATTGTCGCCTTTGGCCGTTGTGCACGTTTGCCAACGGTGGTAGGTATAGCTGTTGGAAGCAGAGCTGAAAGATGTAGGCTGGAAGGTCCCGTATGGCTTCTCTTGTGACAGTCAAGACTTCTTCGGAAGAATAACATATACGCTCACGTAGGATTGCTTTCATGCGAGGAAAGAGAAAAAATCGTCATGTGATCATCACTTTGATCTTGCAACAGGATTCCTGGCACACTGTGCTCGGTAACACGAGATATGTTCAGGTCTTCAGAAAGAATTTTGTAACAAGTACCATGGCTGACCCATACCACTGCTGCCAGATCGTCTACTGATTGGGCGTTGTTAGCACGCACCAACGTTACGACTTCTTCGATCTTGCGTTTAGTTCGAATTGTTTGTGGCCGATCAGTACGCACATTATCTTCCAAACTGTCTTCTCCTTGCAAAAACCGCCAGTCTCACCTGAACACAACACTGCGACTCAATGCGTACTCACCGTAAACTTGCTGCATCATTTGAAAAGTTTCGGCAGCGGTCTTGCCTAATTTCTGACAGAACTTGATGTTGCTCTAACTGTGACATCTCGAGTTCCGACATCATCATCGTCATCACTCCAGGGATTAGGCAATTGCCCTTTCCGACTTCAGAATGCATCAGCCCAACGTCTTCTAGGTCTTCCAACATCACGTCTTGTTCTTGCTTGATAATTTCTTGCTAACAATGGATATCTCTCCTTACTCATTCCATCCATATGATCAATCCATTTCTGTCTGTAATTCGTGACTTTATCCAACAAAGGCTGTACTTTCAATTCTTCTCTTATATCCTAATTTCTTATTCTATCAAGTCTTGTACATCCTTTTACTTGTCTTAGGAACCTCATCTCCGCCGTCTGTATTCTATCCTTCTGTCTTTTCACTGGAGCCCAAGTTTCACATTCATACAATATTGCGGGAACCGCCATAACATTATACATTTTTATCTTGGTTTCTTTTCTAATTTTATTTTTGAATGTTCTCTGTATTGTTCCACACACCGTCAGAAATTTATTTATTTTGAAGTCAATATCTCTTTCCACATTGTAGCCAACATCACAGCCCAAATATTTGAAACTAGACACCTGTTCTATACTTTGATTTTCTAAAATAATTTTGGATCTCACTGGATCTCTTCCTCTAAAAGCCATGGTCTTCGTTTTCCTTACAGAAATATTTAGATCGTATAATTTACATATTTCATTTAATGCATGCATAGATTTCTGTAAGTCGTCTTCATTTTTCTGTATTATGATTATATCGTCAGCAAATAGAAGATTATTTATGCACACTTTATTATCCATTCTTATTCCTGGATTCACTAAAACTTTCCATTTATTTGAAATATTGTTCCGACATGTGCATTCAAATCACCGTCACAACAAAGACCGTAGTTCTGCTTGCAGTGCATGCACTCAACTGTCTCTTGTTGGGACGAGAGACTAACTGACAATATACCATACCACGGTGCCACCTATGCGCTACAGCGCTATAGAGCGCCACTATGCGCTCAGTCTCAAAACTTAATGACTGTACCACGTAGATACAATTGATTGTATATTCAATCCTTCTCTTCTATTTCAAGGCTTACAGCCTGTTCGGAAGCTTGTTTTTCCTAGGTATCTCCTTCTAGTTGGAATAACACTTTATACGATATTTACCACTATGGCTCTTCCATGATAAATATTTATTTATTGGCCAAATTTCAAATTGTTCCCGAATATATACATTTCTATTTCTATAATATCTTCTTTGCCTTATTATTTTATATAAGTGTAACCATTTATTGCGTTTTAAACAATTGTTTTGTTTTGGAGGTTTCGGTCCTTCGTTTAGAAGAATAAGTGAGAACAAATTGTGCTACAGATTTATAAATTCTTATTTTAGTTTCAGTTTCTAGGAATTTATTTCTCCAAATTATATCGTTGACAGTAGCTTTGTTTGCTTGTTTCGTGATCTGTAATTATAAACTCTCATTGCTTGCAAGTTTTGAGCCCAAATATACACAAATCCTAGTATGATCTATATTTCTTCTATCTATAATTTGAGCGGGTCGGGAGCACCGGTTAAGATCTACAGGGACAGTAGCCTTATATTGTGGACTTTCTACGGGGGTTTTCTTCAAGGGGGTTTCTTCAATTATGAGATAACTGAAACGTTATGTTCAAATTGTTATACAATGTTCCCTTGTTTAGTGTGAAAGTATGGGCGATTGAATAAATAACAGGCGACAGACATTAAACTGATCATTCGGGGAGGCCTTTATGTCCTGTAGACGCATAAGCGACTGAGAGATAAGAAAAATATTGTCCTAACGGGATATGTTGTCCCTTTAAGGTTCTGGAAGCGTGTGGAATGTAAATTATCCAGTAAAGGGCGGATGGTAAGAGAGAGAGAGAGAGAGAGAGAGAGAGAGAGAGAGAGAGGGTGGAGAGAGAGAGAAGTAGGGAACAAGAAGTAAGTTCTCTACTCGTGTCCAGCTTACGAGTAAAGGAAGGTATGAGATAAAGCCCCTATTATTAAAGGTCTGTCATATACAAGGTTGCCGACTGGCCGGGCCTGTCGGATTACCACAGAAAAATAAGTAATGGATAACAAGGACGTGGAATACCCTAATGTAATTAAGTTTTTGTTATGGGAAGATTGGAATAATTCCGAAAAAAGCAGGCCTGGCTTCGATTCGTCCACCATGAATTCCACATGAAGTAACCGAGGCGCGAACTCAGGGCCAAGAGGTGGAGAGCTAATGCCCTAAACGCTTGCTCCACGGAGAAGCCAAGTATTATAAAAGTACCAAACTCCTTTAAATTATTAATTAGAAGTTGCAGTATGCTTAGGAAAATGAGGCTATATTCTATTGTGTTTCTTAAAGATATATTTGATGTTTCGTTAGCAGTATTCATATACTATTATTTATTTATCTTATCTCCAGTGTATCATTTCGACATGTACTTTTTAAATTAAGGATTCAATTGATGAAATATTGTTAGCAATCCTTGTCAAAAATATTTATTTTACATGCATTGGTATAGTTTGTAGATATCTGCCGTTATTTCAATTTATTGTTGTCCTCAGATTGAATGGCCAATACTATGTTGTAAAACAGGGCCAAGCATTTCAGGATTAGATTAGTAGTAATTCAGTTGTCGAAAATGTCGATTTCACAAATTGGAAAAGTTAAAGAAGGCCAATCCTTTGTTTGTTGGCAACTGACGTGTATCCTTCTCCCTCATTTTGTGTTCTTTGTTGAAATGAGCAGATTTCAAATCCAAGATATATATATCATTGTTACGTAACCCCTTTACTAAACAGCATCTTCCAGTGATGCAGTAAATTGATTTAGATTTGTTTTGTTCATTTATTTATTTTCTCATCATTCATCAGGAATATTTCTAGGTAGGTTTTTCTTCATCCAAGACATTCTCTTCTACCAGTGCTCCCGAACAAACCGATCTTTATATTTATGACACTTCGACCACACATCCATTTTAATGCCTTCTTCCCGTGTACACTATCATCTGTCTCTCTTTTTTTTTCTCCTGGTGGTTTCCAAAGTGAGAATTTTATATTCAATCGAATATCTTCTCATTAAGTGGTCACATTATCGTAATTGTACTTTTTATAATTATATAATAATACATTTGTAGTTTATATTTCTTTCACTTATATTATATATATATATATATATATATATATTATTTTTTTTCCTTTTCTCTATACTCTAGTATCTCACCTTAAATTGTCCATCTCTGCGATTTTTCTATTTTTGTTTTTATTGTCTATGCTCCATATCCTAATTTTATTGTATTACATATTAATATTCTCTTCCTATTGTAACAGTTATACCCAATAAGTTTTGATTTAATTCATTATTTCGTTTCTCAATTAGTATTTACAATATGAATATATTCAGTATAATATATTTTATGATACTTTTTTCGAATTACTGTTACCAGGATTTAAAATTTTGTACTTAACTTAATACTTAATACATGCTTTCCACTTTACAGCAGTTCGCCCTTGATTCCTGCTTTCCAGAGATTCCTATCTTCCCATTGTCCTTCTACCATACCCCTCTTCATCATGGCATCATATATTCCCTCATACCATGTTGTTCTACTTCTCCCTCTCTTCCTTCTGCCTGGTACCATCCAATCTAACACCTGTTTAGGCCACTGGTCTTACGACATCCGTTGTACATGTCCGTACTGTAAAGCTCTCTTTGTTATCCTTTCGATAACAGTTTCTTGTGCATCCATTTCTTGTCTGATATATGTATTTCGAATATGTTGTAGCTTGGATATTCTCATACATCTCCGTAACCCATCCATTTCTGTCGCCAAGATTCGTTTCTGCATCCTTTCATTCATTGTCCAGCTTTCTGATCCATATGCAGTAGTAGTAGTAGTAGTAGTAGGAATTTATTAGACAAAAGTAAGATATTTACAATATTATTTACAAATATGGGTCGCACGGGCAGTAAGCCGTACGTGCTTTTGACAGTCCGTTACAATAAAGAAATAATTGTTACTAGTGTGAAGAAAAATAAACAACAAAACAAAAAAAGCAATAACATTACAATTACATAAAGGAAACGCAATAATATTACAATTAAATAATAACACAATCCAAGTGTACTTCCTATTATTGTCTGTATAATCTCTTTTTTTTTTGTCTACTGGTCAAATTTATATTCCACAAAATACCATTCAGGGATCTAATCGCCTTCGTTGCACAATTTACTCTGTTATTAATATATTTTTCACAAGTACCAGATTTATGTATTATACATCCGAGATATTTCAATTCTTCAACACGTTTAATTATCATATAATTTATTTGTAGGTCTTTTGAATTTCCTCCGATTACCATATATTCTGTTTTAATATAATTTATCTTTAGTACACATACCTCAAATGCATTTACCAACTTTTTAATCATATATTCTATATCTTCTTTATCCTGTCCTATTATAATCTGGTCATCAGCGAGTAATAAATTGTGCAGTAAACGGTCATTAATGTTGATTCCCATTCCCCTACATGACTTATTCCATTTCATTAATACATCTTCTAAATATATCTTGAACAATGTTGGTGACATCCCGCATCCTTGTCTTAATCCTTTTGTTATATATAAAAAGAAGAATGTATGTTTGTAAAGTAAGTATTAAGGTTGGAAATAGAGAATCCTCAGAATTAGCATTTGTACTGCTATAATAATCTTATAATTTATTTACAGATCATCAGAATTATATGACTAAATATTCAATTTATCGATAATACTTATTTATTGTGTTTATTTTTATTTTGAGACCCTTGAATATCTTCGTTTAAATTGTGTCTAGCATCATCGGATGTATAACTTTGGTAACTATATAATATTTCTTATGAAAATACATCGGATGTTAATATTTTTATTTAATTTGAAATAATGCTTAATTATGAAAAACATTGTAAACGATAAATTCCAATCCATCTAACTTCTGAGAATGAGTGTACGTTGCCAAAATAAATTATCATTCTTTATTGGACACGCCACGATCATTATGCCAAATGACCACTAAAACTATAAATAAGTTAAAAAGTGCAAGATGTCTATCTGTAAATTATTTTTCTTCGGTATTCTCGTTTCATACATTCGTTGGATGCGACAATAACTTCTCTCAACTGATTTGTTTTTTATTTCATCAAAGGCGATCGATATTCATCTTAATGATTAAATAGATCAATTGGCTTAACTTTCTTAAATGGAATCCTTATAAAGCACAGGCAGTAATGTTCTAACAGAAGACCAAATAATATCCTTAATTGGAAAGCTAATGGAAGAAGTGGAAGAGGCAAGCGTAGAGAGAACGACGGATTTAATTTTTACAATCTATTTCATATTATCAATCCAGATCCTTAGTCACATTCATTTTTATTTGCTGAATTTCTAATTGTCTTAAAATTTTCGCGGAATGACGGCAGAATTTAATTTAGCTACACATTTTCTCTATAATGTCTGGTCTCAGACAAATAAGTTATATTACTTTCCACTAAATAATTATATATATATATATATATATATATATGGGGCACAGAAATTAACTTTTCAAGAAGGGATATGGTCAGAAACAGCACAGGGAAATTATGCAAGTTGAAAAAAACATATTAGGAAAAAACGTTTGAAATGGTATTGACACCTCAAAAGAATGGAAGAAGAGATTATACCAAAGAGAGGATCCTTAATTGGAAAGCTAATAGAAGAAGCGGAAGAGCCAGGCCTAGAGGACGATGGATGGATGGAGTGAAGAGAAGTATGGAGGCTAGAGATTTGAGGGAAGAAGATGCTTTAGACAGGAACCTCTGGCGACAAATCACTTTGGGTTGAAGGAGAAACACTGTTTTGTGTAATATTACTAAATAAAAGAAGAAATGTTCACAACTGAAATATATAATTTTTTTGCTTGACACACAATTTTAAACGTCAATCAAGTTTGCTCTTTCTCGTTAATTAAGATCGTTTTTCAGTGCTTTTATATTCTATTTTTTTATGTATTGTGGATTGGATTGTACAAGGATTGTTCAATAAAGAATCAGAGTTTTTCATACCCATAATTTAACACGAAAAAAACTGATTTTAGGATAGTCGTTAACTTAACGTGTACGTGGTACAAGTTTCAGGATCATTAACCCTGGTTCCTTTTTCTGAATGGTGTGTAAATTCTAGAAATATGTTCAGTGCCGCCGCCTTCGCTACGAATACAATGAAGCCGAACAATAGGCTATTATGCTGGTTTATATTCTGCTTCTTTAGAGAATGAGGAAGGCTTACAACTCAATGGTATTAATAAGCTGTTAGTTTATGCTGATGATGTAGTAATACTGGCCGATAGCGAGGAGATACTAAAGGACAACACGCACACACTATTGAGTAACACTAAGAAATTAGGACTGGAAGTTAATATCAATAAAACTAAATATATGGTCACACATAGAAATTCATTATGTAATGAAAATGGACGGCTAATGACAAATGAGGGAAATTTTGAGGATGTGGCTGAATTCAAATACCTAGGAACAATAATCACAAATAGGAATGAGATGCACAATGAAATTAAGCATGGGCTCAATTCTGGAAATGCGTGCTATTTGCATTGTGGCGTTTATTAACCACGCTACTGCTATCATTTGTGCGGGCGGGGTGAGTGAGAATAGTTTAATCTCTCTAATAAACCACGGTTACTGCTACCATTTGTGCGGGTTATTAACCACGCTACTACTACCATTTATCCGGGTTCGGGTTTTGTTACTGCTGTCTCTATTAACGTGGATCTGATTTCCTGCAAGGTTATCAATCACGAAGTTGCTTGCCTTGGGCCCATAGAAGGCAGCAATCGATTCATCTTTCTCTCTCAGATATAGTGACATAAATAAATAATGATTCTCAAATACATAGAGTGAGTGAAAAAGGTAATAATTGTCATTCAAGAAAGCTAAACAGCATAATAGCAAGGGAGCTGGAAATAATTTCCTACGTGAGTGAATTTCCGTATAGGATTGAAAACAACTACGTGCACATCAATGAAGCAGATAAATAGTATAAAAGATTACTTTTAATAGAAACAAGTTGTCTGAATTAAAAAAAAATTAACAAAGACATTTGGATCATTCAATATAAACAAAAATATAAACAAATAAATAACGATATTCTTACAATAAAAATAACAACACCATACCTCACGCCACACTCATGCTAACGTCCGAACCAGGGGTCACTTCTTCCCTGGTCTGCCGGACCAACTAAACCACGTCGCTTCTCAGCTTCAGACCAGCTTGTCCATTAGAGCTTCAATCGCATCGCGAACCGGATGCTGATTCAAACTTTGAATCTGCTCAAAGAACTAAACGATGAATGCTTGAATGATTGAATGATAACGTTCTGCTAGTGCACCACGTATATGAAGGTTCCGAGGTAGAGGGGAGATGCGCCGTAGACATTGCGCAGCGGGAAGGGTAAAGGGTAGAGAGAGGGGGTAAATACAAGGAGAAAGGGATATTGGCATAGTTCATAAATATTCCTTTCTAGGGAGGAGAACGACGTTACAATAATGAGCCGAAAAACACACTTTCGGTTCAGCATTGCAGAGACTCTTGATGTCCCAACTCCTTTCAAAAAAACGTTAAACTGAAAATATATAAAACTATTATTCTACCAGTTATATTATATGGATGCGAAACATGGACTCTTACTTTAAGGGAGGAAAGGAGATTACAAGTATTTGAGAATAAAGTACATAGGACAATTTTTGGACCAAAGAGAGATGAACAGACAGGTGAATGGAAAAGACTACATAACAATGAACTACATGGTCTTTATAGGAAGCCAGCTATAATAAGAATAGTTAAGTCTCGTAGACTGTCTTGGGCAGGACATGTTGTACGTATGGGGAATGAAAGACTTGCATGGAAGCTTCTTGTAGGAAAGCCAGAGGGAAAGCGTCCAGTTGGTAGACCAAGAATGAGGTGGGAGAATAACATTAACTATGATTTGAGGGAAGTAGATTATACAGGGAGTGATTGGAAAGCATTAGATCAGGATAGGGATGTATGGAGAGTTTATGTCCGCGCGGCCATGAACCTGCGGGTTCGATAGTGCCAGTAAGTAAGTAAGTAAGTTTATATTCTGCTCGCTTCTCGCGAAATCTTCAGCTCAGGCCTTCGCAATATTACAACAGGAGGCATATGAAGAATGCATTCTTCTCTACAACACAACTCCAAGATGGTAGTCCTTCTGTATAAATTGTTTAAAGAGGGGAGACAATCAATGTCAAAGGTAGGTGGACGCGATGCTCCAGTTACTGCTCTTATGGAAGAAAATGCCAAGATCCGTGCTAAGTGGAGGTTTTGAAATATATCTAAACAAATTGTTTCGAGCGTGTCTATGCAGACTCCCAAAAATGCTGGGATAAGTGCATTGCAACATAGAGAGGATCGGCGAATTATTTGAAGATCACTTTCTGAAATCATTAAAATGTTATATATTGGTGATGGAAAACAAGATGGATGCTGCACGTGGATAATGCGAGGTCTCATAGTATCTCAAAAGTTATTGTTGAATATCTTGCAAAATTTAAAGTGTAGTGCGATCCCTTACTCTTCCCTATAGTACAAATTTAATCCCGTGTGACTTTTTCTATTCTCTAACCTGAAGAAACACCATCGCGGAGGGTGATTTCCATCTTCAGAAGCAGTAGTGAAGGCTGCGGAGACGATTTTGAAAGTCCTATCAAAAAATGATTTGAAGCTGGTCTTTTCAGACTCTTACAAATGCCGCGATAAGTGCATTGCATCTTAAGGAGACTATTTCGAGAAGGACATCTAACTTCTGAGAATGAGTGTACGTTCCAAAATAAATGAACATTCTTTATTAAACAGTCTAAGAACATTATGCCAAATGACTAATAAAACTATAAATAAATAAAAAAATACTAGAAGTCTATAAGTAAATTGTTTTCTTCGGGATTCTAGTTTCGTGCATTCGTTGAACGTGACAATAACTTCTCTCAACTTATTTGTTTTTATTTCATCAATCCAGTTCCTTAGTCACATTCATTTTTATTACATGAATTTCTAATTTTCTATAAATTTTCGCTGAACGACGGCAAAAGTTAATTTCTGTTCAATTTAATTTAGATACACATTTTCTCTAAATTGTCTGCTTTCAGAAAAATCAGTTATATTACTTTCCACTAAATAATTATATATATATATATATATATATATATATATATATATATATATACATATATATTATAAATTGGTACGATAATTGATTCCTTCCATTCATCTGGAAGAGCTTCTTTTTCCCATAAAACTGATTGCAACAACTACAGGGGCATCTCATTACTTTCAACTTCATACAAAATTCTTACAAATATATTAGTAAGCAGACTTACTCCCTACATTGATGACATTCTAGGAGATCATCAATGTGCATTTAGAAGAAACAGGTCTACAACAGATCAGATTTTTAGTATAAGACAGATTTTAGAAAAGAAATGGGAATATAATGGCACTGTACATCAACTATATGTAGACTTCAAAAAAGCATATGATTCAATTAAGAGGGAGAAGTTATATAGTATCCTGCTGGAGTTCGGAATTCCTAAAGTTAGTTAGACTTATACGAATGTGTCTAAATGGCTCAAATAGTAGGGTGCGTGTAGGCAAACAGTTTTCAGACACTTTTGAAATCCAGAATGGGTTGAAGCAAGGAGATGCACTATCTCCTCTACTATTTAATTTTGTACTAGAGCATGCCATTAAATCTTTAGAGAATGAGGAAGGCTTACAACTGAATGGTATTAATAAGCTGTTAGTTTATGCTGATGATGTAGTACTATAGCCGATAGCGAGGAGATACTAAAGGCCAACACGCACACACTATTGAGTAACACTAAGAAATTAGGACTGGAAGTAAATATCAGTAAAACTAAATATATGGTCACAGGTAGAAATTCAGTATATAATAATAATAGGTATAATTGCAGCCAATGGCCATGTAGAAAGAACTGTTTTCATGTCTTACAAAAGTCTGTTATCGATGTTCCTATGTTTTTACACTGTAACAGGTGATATCGGTCGCAGTGCGACCCACATAGTTTGCACTTGCACTTTTCTTCTGGGTTATGGCGCTTCACTGTTGCGCATATCCTGTGGTGGAAACCATGGACTGCGACTCTCGTCACGGTGTGTCTGAGGTCGTATCTGGCTGCTGTCCATTCCCTGTATATCATCGCGTTCGTTGCGTAGAACTCAGGCCATATCTGTTCTCTCTTCTCTGTTGAGGTTCCCACATCAGTTCTTTGTAGGGCCATCTGTTGCCGGCACGAGAAGGTCCCAGGTGGAGCTCCTTCAATGAAGAATGGTTTCCTTTGTCATAATGTATGTTAGGCGTGAAGGCGTGTATTTTGATACTCTTAGCGTCTGTCTTTAAAAAGTGTGCTTTGACTTTCTCTATTTCCTCTAGTTTTGCCTTCATTTAGGTTCTTTCCCATCACTTCTATTCCATAGGTCATGATTGGTGCTATTTTTAAGGCGGAAGATGGTCAATTGCTGTCTCCAGGGATAGTTTACTCAGGCTTTTAATGTTGTTTCGTTGCTATTCTGGCCGCTAAGAGGCGCTTTCTTTGATGTGCTTATCGAAGGTGTCACCATTCCGCTCTGATATTTGACCTGGTTTACATTTTTGCAGTGGGTCTCGCCTTATACCAGAATGTACAAGTCATTCGCTGCGAGTCTTTCTTCCTCGCTTTTTCTGAAGGGAAGTCATTTTTACTGTTTTCTTCTTTCTTTCCCTTCTCATTTATTCTAGGTCGTTTCTTTTCCGGCCCCTGCTACGAGTTTGTCGAACGCTGTTTGAGCTTTTTCGATGTCTTGGGATGTAATCACCATGTCATCAGCGTATGCCAAGATTTGGACGTTTTCTGTTTCTATCTCTGTGGGTATTTTTGCTGTTGCTATTATGAAGAGTAGGGGACTCAACGGGTCACCTTGGAGTACGCCGTTTGTTTGATCTATTTGCTCTGTTTTTGAAACTCCATCGTCTATCTGCACTTGGTTTCTGGAGAGGATGTTCTCAATTAATCTAGTTACTTGATTTCTCCCTGCTGCTTCTTCTATTTCTTCTTATTATCAGCTGCCTGTTTAAGAGGTCGAAAGCCTTCTTGTAGTCTATGAAGATGGCATGTAGTTTTCCTCTCGGTTGTTTTCTAAGGCTATTTCGATGCTCTCTTGTAGACATTTAATTGCTTGTGTCGTCGATTTCCCTTTTACGAACCCGAACTGTTGTTCCGGTATGACGTGGGCTGTCATCGCTCTTAATCTCTCTGTGAGTATGCTGGTCATTATTTTTAGTGTTGTGCACTCTAGGACTATTCCCCTGTATGAGTTTGGGTCCTTCGTGTCTCCTTTGGCTTTGTACAGCACCTTCAGCGTTGCTATTCTCCACTTGTCCGGAATGCTGCCTTGCCTTAGGCATTCGTTGAAAAGCTCTGTCCAGGTGTCTGCGAGAGCTTGCTCTGTTTCTTTGAGGTGTGCGAAGGCAATTTCGTCAGGTCCGCAGGCTTTTCTGTTTTTCGAACCTGCAATGTGTCGTCTTACTTCCTCTCTGGTGAAGAGGCAGGATTTCTCCACTTCTTCTTTTCTTCGTATGGTTTCTGGGCGTGTTTCTTTGGCCTGCAGTACTTCTTTAAAGTTGTCTTCTCCCACGTATGTATTGATATATCTCTTGGAAAGGATGGCTGTTTTGGTGAGGTCACTTTATACCATTTTTCCTCTGCTTTTTCTATTATTTTTTTCTCTTCTTCTTCCGCCTGGTACGTTTCTTTATACCTTTCCACTGTTTGTTTATAGGCTCTCCTGGTATTTTGGTATTCTTGTAGGTCTTCGTGTGTTTTCGATAGTTTTGCCTTGTGGAGTGCTATGATCGCGGCTCTCCTCGCTACGTAGCATTCTTGTTTGAACCATGGCTTTGCTTTTCTTCTCTTCCATTCTTTCTTTACTGTCGCTTGTTTTATTTGTCCTTCTATTGCATCGACTGCCTGATTTATTTTTCCTTCTTTTATTTCTTCTGATGCCTTTTGTATCGTTTCTGTGTTTAGTTTCTCTCTGTCAATCTTTCTCGATAGTTTATTTATTGGTTTTCTGGAGTTTTTTTCTTTGTTGTGTGTCTTTTATATATATGTCGGTACTTACTGGTATATGTTTTCCTTACTGGTATGTCTCTTCTTATCTTTTGGTGGGTCTTGTGGCTGTTTGTGAAGACAAGGTCGATTGTGCTGGCTCCATTTGGTCCCATGTAAGTGTATTCTTTCTCTTTGTTTACTAGAGTTAGCCCTTCTTTTTCTATATGACCGACTACAGTTTTCGCTTTATATGTGGCTGTGTCAATTCTGCAGTTAAGATCGCCCATTATTATCACATTGTCTGTCCTGTTCGTCAGTATATAATGGAAATGGACAGCTAATGACAAATGAGGGAAATTTTGAGGAAGTGGCTGAATTCAAATACCTAGGAACAATAATCACAAATAGGAATGAGACGCACAAAGAAATTAAACATAGGCTCAATTCTGGAAATGCATGCTATTATGCATTGCAGAGACTTTTGATGTCCCAACTCCTTTCAAAAAAACGTTAAACTGAAAATATATAAAACTATTATTCTACCAGTTATATTATATGGGTGCGAAACATGGACTCTTACTTTAAGGGAGGAAAGGAGATTACGAGTATTTGAGAATAAAGTTCTTAGGAAAATTTTTGGACCAAAGAGAGATGAACAGACAGGTGAATGGAGAAGACTACTTAACAATGAACTACATGGTCTTTATAAGAAGCCAGATATAATAAGAACAGTTAAGTCTCGTAGACTGCGATGGGCAGGACATGTTGCACGTATGGGGAATGAAAGACGTGCATGGAAGCTTCTTGTAGGAAAGCCAGAGGGAAAACGCCCAGTTGGTAGACCAAGAATGAGGTGGGAGAACAACATTAACTTTGATTTGAGGGAAGTAGATTATACAGGGAATGATTGGAAAGCATTAGCTCAGGATAGGGATGTATGGAGAGCTTATGTCCGCGCGGCCATGAACCTACGGGTTCGATAGTGCCAGTGAGTAAGTAAGTAAGTAAGTATATATATATATATATATATATATAGAGAGAGAGGAGAGAGAGAGAGAGAGAGAGAGAGAGAGAGAGCGTGATTAAGCGAAAAGTCCAAAAATCAAATAGATTATAGAGGAAGCTCTATTTAACAATTTGTGGCAGAGAACTTGTTGCGTTTGAAGTTATCTTAAGGGGATATTTATTAATTTGTATATCCAATTATGCCCCATAATAATTAATATGTTTCTTCTTAAGTACGCCTATAGTGACGTCACGATGAGGCAGGGTCATGTACACGATTCTTGCATTGAGTTTAGTGGGAGCAAATTTAAGAAACTCGTAAGGTTTACATAATGGTAATTTAATTCACGTGTGTCAATGATGGAACTTGTATTTGTAAATATCATAGTTTTAATTCAGAATGTGTAAGTAACGAAGCGGTACTGTGTATACAAATATGTGCGACGTTGTAAATAAGCCGAAAACAGTAATGGAGTACAGGAATGTACTGACAAGTTGACTTCCATACCCCCGTTACCTGGCTTCACAGATTCTATGTTCAGTACATTTTACTGTTCAATACAGCTGCATCTACGTCTTGTTTACTTTTATGAACGCTTTTACTGGGTCACTTTACATGTATATATATGTGTATATATATATATATATATGTGTGTGTGTGTGGGGCACACCGTAGCGTAGTGGTTAAGGCACTGCGCTACAAGCCAGATGGTCGAGGGTTCAAGTCCCGGTGGGATCAGGATTTTCAAACTGGCGGCACTATGGCCCTGGGGACGACTCAGCCTCTAACGGAAATGAGTACCAGATGCTTCTTTTGGGTGTAAAGGCGGCCGTCACGCAGGGCTGACAACCCGGCTGACATCAAGTGCCGATTGACCAGAAAAAGTGGGAACCTTAACCTCCTACTACCCGAAGGGCCTCCTGAGGCCTGTAGTGGGATTTCAAATATTGTCCGTCGCCGTGGCGTAGTCGGTAGGTCCCTACCTTCCACTCCGGGGACCCGGGTTCGATTCCCGGCAGGGTAGGGGATTTATAATTTCCACCTTAGGTCTGGGTGTGTGCCTTGTTCTTATATCTGTATATGAGAATAACACAAAGTTAACAAAAAGGTAAAACAAAAGGTAAAAACAAAAAGGAAAACAGTGTAAACGAAAAGAGGGGAAATATATATATATATATATATATATATATATATATATATATATATATATACATATACACACACACATGTATGTATGTACTTACATTGGTTTTATGAGTCATTATTATTATTATTATTATTATTATTATTATTATTATTATTATTATTATTACCTCCTGGAGTCAGGGAATATGTTTATATATGAAGGAAAAACATCTACAACCAGGAGATTGGATGGACCGACAAAATTGGCTATTAGGAATCGGACGATGTCAAAGACATTATTCAACCCATGATCTATCTATCTATTATTATTACTATTATTTTAGACTTAGGGTCGGTTTCGCCAACAGAGGTAACTGTATTACGCCAGTTTAACCTATGCATTATACACAGAAAATTGGCGTAATACAGTTACCTCTGTTGGTGAAATTGGCACTTAGAAAGAGAAATGTCTTTTAGTCTTCAGCAAGGTTATTCACGGTTACACTATATGTGACGTCAGTTGATTCAAACTAGTCACCTGCTGCCAGGATACACAGATCATATAAAGAAGTAAGTACTAATCCTTTACATATAAGAAGTTGTAAGCAGTGTCATTTTCTTATATTTGTTACTTCATACTAATACATGTTTTCACAGTTACCCATCTGTAGTATTGAAACACTAGTATATTTACTTTTTACATGCTTATGTGGAAACGTATTAGATCAATGGGTCTACGGCAGCCGACAACCAAAGGAGAGAGCATTAACATATCACTGGACGATCTAAACCAACATTTCACATCGTATGCCACACTTAACATAAACACTACGACCAAACAACAAACTATAGATGAGCTCCTATCCACACCTACTCCTTCCCCGAGAAAAATTCTTCTTTTCCTATATAATGCCAATCGACGTTAAACTATCCCTGGACCGCATTAGAACTAAGACACAAGGTATAGACAATATAAGTATCGACTTTTTAAAGAAAATACTCCATGTCATACTCCCAACTGTAACCCATATATTTAATGCCTCAATCATGACCTCAACTTACCCCGAACTCTGGAAAAAAGCTATAGTCAGACCAATCCCTAAAATTAAATTACCTGTAACACCAAACGACTTTAGACCAATCAGCATCCTCCCAGTCCTATCTAAGGCCTTGGAGCGCATTGTTCATGAACAATTAACTGATTACCTTAACACTCATAACATACTCGACCCATACCAATCAGGTTTTAGGACAGGCCATAGTACGGCAACCGCACTTCTTAAAGTTACCGAAGATGCGCGTGAAGCAATGGACAGTGGCCACATGACAATATTTACACTCTTGGACTTCAGCAAAGCTTTCGACACTGTTGACACTGACATATTAATAGCAAAATTACGCACTCTGAATCTTTCGGACAATGCTGTTAACTGGCTTGGATCCTATCTTCATGGTCGCCAGCAATGTGTATCCAATGCAGAACTTTCCTCATCCTGGCTATCACTGAAGGGTGGCGTCCAACAAGGTTCAGTGTTAGGACCACTTCTGTTCTCTATCTATATTAACGATATATCCACTAGACTTACCTATTGTCGACATCACCTATACGCTGACGATTTGCAAATTTACATTCACTCCCATCCTGACGATGTACATGACACACTAGACAAATTAAATAGTGACCTAGACTCAATTTCCCAATGGTCGAAGAAACATGGACTTAATCTAAATACTGACAAGACACAGTGCATAATTATAGGACATCGGCGAATCCAAAGCATTATAAATTACGAAAATATCCCTACCATTCTCCTAAATGACAAAAATATCCCCTACAGCTCAGTAGTAAAAAATCTGGGTATCTATATGGACCAACACCTAGACTGGAAAATCCAGGTGAATAATACCTGCAAGAAAGTGTTCTCAATTCTTCACTCCCTAAATAGTTTTAAAAACTTCCTTCCTACAAAATTAAAACAAATACTTGTACAGACTCTTATAATGCCACACTTCGACTACTGCGACATATTACTGACTAATCTGACAACTGATCTATCTGACAGACTACAGCGTGCTCATAATGCGTGCATTCGATTTATATTCAATCTCCGTCGTTATGACCACGTGTCTCCTTCATTTCAGGCCTTATCATGGCTACGCCTAAATGACAGAAGAACTTTACATTCACATACCTTACTATTCCAAATTCTGCACACATATTTACCAACTTATTTAACAACACGTTTTCAACATTTATCGGCTCATCACAATTTAGGAACAAGATCACAAGACTCTTCTTTACTTTTGATACCACAACACAGGACCTGTCTGTACTCTGAATCTTACACAATATCTATGGCTAGAGCATGGAACTCACTTCCCAGTCATGTCAGGGACTGTCAATCGCTATCATTATTTAAATCCAAATTAACTGATATCTTAAGTTCGACACAATGAAAACATTAACTACATGAGACAACTATATAGAGCATTCCATTAATAATCATGTAGGAAGCTACTTACTTCATTTTATATCATTTTAATTTTATTATATTCTACGTTTTTGTTAGTATTACCTAGTATTAGATCACATCATCTTTGTATTTTGTTTAGTCTGTATTCTAATATCTTAAAATTGTAATAAGTATGTAATTTTTGTATAATTTTACTATTCGCTGGTTGAGTGGAAGAGAAGGCCTTATGGCCTTAACTCTGCCAGCTAAAATAAATTATTATATATTATTATTATTATTATTATTATTATTATTATTATTATTATTATTATTATATTAGCTTGACCTGTATCTATCTATGTATATAACGGAATCTTTTAACGCGATTTTCACTCACTTAAAATCATTGGATCGACTTGAAGCTTTGTATACGTGTAAAGGACCCGTAACAATACAATAATTGCATATTTATTTTCTAAAATCCTGGCCAGAATCATCAGAAAATAAAAAAACGTGTCTGTATCTATGTGACGTAATCTTTGAACACGATTTTCACCCACTTAGAAACATTGGATAGACTTGAAACTTTGTATACTTGTAAAGGACCCGTGGCAATACAATAATGTCATATTTGTTTTCTAAAATCCTGGCCCGAATCATCAGAAAATAAAAAAAAGTGTCTTTGTATCTATGTAACGGAATCTTTGAACACGATCTTTACCCACTTAGAAACATTGGATTGACTTGAAACTTTGTACACTTGTAAAGAACCCGTGACATTACAACAATTTCATATTTCGTTTCTAAAATCCTGGACAGAATCATCAGAAAATCAAATAAATGAAAACTGGTATAATAGGTTGCGGACTTGTCGACTTTTTAGTCAATCGTTGTAAGAGCTCAGTTGGTAGAGCGGTCAACAATAGGGGTATATAATTTCAGTAATCCACAGGTCGCTGGTTCAAATCCGGCTGGGAGGATATTTTTTAGAAGAGTATTACTTTTAGCTCATACTACAATAGTATCAAATTTAAAGATATTTACATGTTTATCTTATTCTGTAAAATATTAAAACTAAAAAATAAATAACAGTTTTAAAAAACTAAAACAACATGCTTTATTAGAAAACCGAACTAAAAAATGAAAAATAATTTCAATTGCCAACACGCTTGGGATAAAATTAAAGTGGTCAACAAAAAAATCATCTTCAACACATAGAGAATAAAACTAGAGTTATGAACAAAAAGAAAATAATTTTACCATCAAAAGCGTGGGGTGCTTTTTATGATTTTTACATTTTCTTCTTAGAGACTTTACTTTTACCAATATCTGTTTATTATGAAATATATTAATTGATATAGGGCACCGCATGCTTTTCATGGTAAAATTATTTTCTTTTTGTTCATAACTCTAGTTTTATTCTCTATGTGTTGGAGATGATTTTTTTGTTGACCACTTTAATTTTATCCCAAGCGTGTTGGAAATTAAAGTTATTTTTCATCTTTTAGTTCGGTTTTGTAATGAAGCGTGTTGTTTTAGTTTTTTAAAACTATTATTTATTTCACTCTGTTTCGTCAGTGAGCTTCAAATACGATAGTGTACATGCGTAGGCTTGTGCAAATCAATCCGTTCTATATTCTTGATTATTGTTATTGTCGTTGATTTTGTAATTTAATTCGAAAATAATGTAATTAAAGGTATTTAAATAGGTCCTCCGCTGTGGTCTAATGGCAACGGAGTTGACTCAGACGCAGCGGGGCGGGTTCGATCTCCAGTCGAGACAAGTTTACTGAGTCAGGTTATTCCGGAATTTATCTTCACTTGTAATATACATTTCAGGAACCTTTCAGCCTCAAATTGTTCCTGAACACAATCTAGCCCTCCCGATCTTCCATATAATATTAGCTTTTTTAATATATATATATATATATATATATATACAGGGTGATTACAAATGATTGGAGCGATTTCATGATTTTATGGTAGCTGTAGTATTCGACATATTTTCACGAACTTTTACAGATACATAGAGCAACTTCCCAGGTTTTTTTTGAGATGTTACAGGTACTCCATATGCTCCCCCTTGGTGATTCTGCAGATATCAAGTCTGTAATCAAGTTCGTCCCATACTCGACGTAACATGTCCCTATTAATTTGTTCAAAGGCATTGATTATGCGAGCTCGCAGTTCTGGTAAGTCTACTGGTAAAGGAGGCACAAACACTGAATCTTTCACATACCCCCAAACAAAAAAATCGCACGGCGTCAAATCGGGGGAGCGTGGAGGCCATGACAACAATTTCTGATCATTCTCTCCACTGCGACCGATCATCGGTTTGGCAATCTCATGTTTAAAAATTCACGAACATCGTGATGGAAGTGTGGTGGAGCACCATCCTGCTGGTAGATGAAGGTCTCACTGTCGGTCGTCAGCTGCGGCATGAGCCAATTTTCCAGCATGTCCAGGTACACGTGTCCTGTAACGTTCTGCTCGCAGAAGAAAAAAGGGCCATAAACTTTGAACTGAGAAACCGCACAGAACACACTAACTTTTGGGGAGTCGCGAATGTGCTGCACAATAACGCGGGGATTTTCTGTGCCTCAGATTCGCACATTGTGTTTGTTCACTTTGCCATTCACAAAGAATGTTGCTTCGTCACTGAAGACAAGTTTCTCACAAAAACCATCCTCATCCATAAACTGCTGCATTTGTGTACAAAATTCAAACCGACTCACTTTGTCAATGGGCGTAAGGGCTTGTAGAAATTGCAAGTGGTAAGGTTTATGCTTCAATCTTTTCCGCAAGATCTTCCAAACGGTCGGTTGTGGAATGTTCAGCTCTCTGCTCGCTTTTCGTGTTGATTTCTGTGGGCTACGTGTGAAACTCATCCGCACACTCTCAACCTTTTCTTCACTCACTGAAGGACGACCCGTTGATTTCCTTTTACAGAGGCATCCTGTAGCTTTAAATTGCGCATACCATCGCCGAATGGAGTTGGCACTCGGTGCATCTTTCTCGAACTTCGTTCTGAAGTGTCGTTGCACAGTTATCACAGATTGAGTTGAATGAAATTCAAGCACAGCATATGCTTTCTCCTCGCCTGTCGCCATCTTTGATAACTGCTGCGCTCTCTCGGTTTAAAGCTGAAACACGGCTGCGAGAGAAAACAAAAAAAAACCTTATGAGTTTTTATACATAACTTTAAGTTCTGTGAAGATATGTCAAATAAGATCGCTACAATAAAATCATGAAATCGCTCCAATCATTTGTAATCACCGTGTATATATATATATATATATATATATATATGTATGAGTGAATTATGTCTTTTCTCAAGTATTCGTGCTGTCTCGGAGGTGATACTGGGATTGAACTCATTATTCATTCAGGTAGGCCCTACATGTCCTTGTTGATACAAAATTATGTGTGTGATCAGGAGATTGAAATATTTTTTCGATAGCTCATATCCCTGCAAGGGGCGGATGAGAGTGGGTCATATAAAAGTACGTATAAAATGAGACAAACAAGGTAAGGGGATAAAGTGAATAAATTGTGTACATTACCGTAAATATTTTCCTTTTATTAAATCTATTATGATCACTATTACAAAGGCTATCTGAATACGATGCCTTTGAGATTTGAATCTAAATAGACACGCCCAAGTATTTAGCCTAGATGAGCAGGGAAATGTTCCTGAAGGCACTTGGAGACGAATGAAACGTCACACAACGTAAAGTTTGAAATTTATCACTGGGCAAACAGTCCTTGACCGCAGTGAGTCCTGATCTTAATCCGCACAGCTATTTCCGGGCGAAGGATAATAGTCCTGCAAACATTTGGCAACCAGTAAGCTTAATGATAACGTCCTACAATCCGTTTCCTGGCGGACATTATTCAGGAATCCTGGCTATCTTGTTGTTACACACAATTAAATGTCAGACAGAATTTACCATCAATGTAATAGACCGTGACGAGCTCATAGCTCCATTTTTATTTCTAAATATGTATGAATGTGATAAATATTCCACAACATTTCTCGATATAATTCAAATTAAATTTATTGCAATATTTCAATCCATTATAATAGTTAAGTGGGGAGATGGTTGTAGCTCACTACACAACAATATTTTATTCTTCATACCTGATATTTTATTCGTTAATTTAGGGCATTTAACTATATATACAGGATGTCCATTTATCTGACCACTAATTCTACTTATTGGCCTACTTCACGAATGAAATCAAAGGTCTCTTGAGTGAGCCTCTTAATTTAGGATGGTAGTTACGTATAACATTTGAGTTGCATTAAAAAATGATTGTGTAAACAATATATCTCACCAGAATTAGAAACAGTAATGTAATTAGTTTCGCCCTAATTCTATGGTATTAACTTATCTTTTGTACGTAAGTAAAAAATGAAAATACTAACAGTGGCGAATATGATAATGATGACTATGATGGCCACAGACAGTTTGTTTTACAGATGAGGAAAACATCACCAAAGAAATTTGTCCCAACCGGGGATCGAACCCATAAAATCCATAACAAGCAGTGATACAACCCTGAGATCTCAGCGATGGAGTAGGCGTAATTAATGTATTTATAAAAATTGAAATTAAGACGAATCAAGAAATATTACTAGTGAAGAGAAATAGAAGAAACACATCAACTAATCCGAAAAAGACCACCAGTTCCAATAAAAATGTATTTTAAAGGAAGCTAATCTCTGCCGGTACCTAATTTTATATACAATCTATTGTTATGTATCGTGGCATTTTTCGGTGTCTAGTAAGTAGGATGAAGGTGTGTAAACGTTTAAAAAACCCCTCAATACCAACACTCCTTCGGAAATCGCTAAAATCGGAAAAGCCTTTTTTCACGTACCCAGAATAACTATAGTTTTTCATAGTTCTTCTGTTATAATCTAATATATAAAAATTAATGTTTGTTTGTTTGTTCGTATTGTATGCGCAGCCATACCGTTGATCCGATTTTGACTTTTTTTTTGCAAAATGTTCAGAAGATTCGCGGGACGAACATAAGCTATAAGAGAGTTGTGATATTCAAACCATCCACCCCTAAAAATCACCCTTTATAGTGAAAAACGTGAAATAAAGTCCCTATTGTGACGCTTAAATGGCTTACGCTGCATAAACCATAATAAATACATCAAATTAATGTACACGGAATTGAATATCTCAAAAACCTCTACAAAAAAGTCCGCGACAGCATATGTTTATCTTTTATGGATAACTCACAATAACCATTCTTGTCTTTCATTGATTCCAAGAAGATCGGGATAAGTAGATGCTCGGGCAAGCGTGCTCTGCCTTATCGTTCATCCCATTGAGATGGGGCTTTTTGAAAAATGTTCAGGAGATTCCGCGGATAAACATAGGTTATAAGAGAGTTGTAATACTCAACCACTTCAGCCCTAAAAATCACCCTTTGTAGTGAAAAACGCGAAATAATGCCCCTATTTTGACGCTTAAATGGCTTACGCTGCTTAAACCATAACAAATACACCAAATTAATGTACACAGAATCGAACAGCTCAAAAACTATACAAAAAAGTCCGCGACAGCATATGTTTAACTTCTACGGATAACTCACAATAACCATTTTTGTCTTTCATTGATTCCAAGAAGATCAGGATAAGTAGATGCCCGGGAAAACATGCTCTGCGTGTTCATTCCGTTGAGATGGGGCATTTTGAAAAATGTTGAGGAGATTCCGGGGATAAACATAGGCTATAAGAGAGTTGTAATACTCAACCACTTCAGCCCTAAAAATCACCCTTTGTAGTGAAAAACTTGAAATAATGCCCCTATTTTGACGCTTAAATGGCTTACGCTGCTTAAACCATAACAAATACACCAAATTAATGTACACTGAATTGAACAGCTCAAAAACTATACAAAAAAGTCCGCGACAGCATATGTTTATCTTCTACGGATAACTCACAATAACCATTTTTGTCTTTCATTGATGGCAAGAAGATCGGGATAAGCAGATTCCCGGGCAAGTATAGCAGCGCAGGCTGGTGGTAAAAACACAATATTTATTTAGGAATTGCAGCGCACGCCGAGTATTTGCTAGTTATACATAAAAATGAGTGTTTGTCTGTCTGTCCTTTATGGACTCAAATACTACTTTACCGATTTTATAGGCACTTTTACCACTAATTTAAAGAATTTTTCATAAGTAATGCCACGAGTGATTTCCAAATTATCTATAAATTCACGACTCACGAAGTGAGGAGTAAACTTATCTAGAGAATTTGGAAATCAAGAGTGGCATTTGTTATGACTATTTACCGAATAAAATTAGGCTGTTTACTCACAAATCATTATTTAAATATAGTTATTTTAAAATATTTATATATTTAATGTAAACAGCCATGTTTGAAAACAAATGAGAAACTATTGGTACGCTTCACTTGCTTAATTTGTTCGTCACTGCAACCAGATCATATTATTTATTGCCAAAGGAACGCAATATTGTAAGAATGCACTCTAGTGGAGAAAAAATGAAACACATCAAACTGTATATTAATTCATTTCTGATGTCCTATGATGTAAATATAACAATTACATTTTTCTGGGGAAAAAATACGTTTAAGAAAGTGCAAACAGTGGTTTCTTTTTTTTTTTTTGGTGGTATAATCAATTGCTACAAATGTTTTTATATTAACTCCCGCATGCGGTATGTGTTGATATTCATGCACTATATATACAATCTGGTAGCCGTATTTCTTAGTGAGTCAGTCACTGCAAAATAATGCTATGGCCTATCCAGAATGCTAAAAAGGAGGTGCTTTCTTTATTATGATAAACTTTAGTTGGTAAATTCTAGGCGAAACACGACTGTGATTGGTTGTAAATAAAAAATCATTGCAACGTGATTGGTCTTTGACTCCCATTTGGGGCATGAGTTAAATAGTCTGAGATAATTAACGTATATCACATATTATCGTATGTACCATAGAGCCGGAGCTACAAAAAAATCATCATTGTATTGAAAAGGCCGCTTTTGAACGCTTAATTGGATTACACTGCCTAGATGACAACAAATATACCAAATTGAAGTACACAGAATTGAATATCTCAAAAAAATATTTTATATATTAGAAAGTCTGCGACAGCATATGTCTATCTTTTACTATAGCTCGCAATAACTATCTTTGTCTTTCTGCAAATTTATGTAAGATGATTGGGATTAGTAGATTCCCGGGAAACGCGAGTAATCAGCACGGAGAATCTAAAAATAATTACGATGTAAATTTATAATATTTTTCTTTTTACTTTTTCAACTAAACATAAAAACACATTTTATTTATTTAGGTGTAGCAGCGCACGCCGGGTATTAGCTAGTTTTCCAATGAAGGAGTATAAATTGTATGTGAATTCTATTTAAAATCGATTCATTAAATGTCAGTCTTTGAACAAATTATATTACTTTAGAGACAAATATAATGACTATCGAAATTAATTTAGTGCCTTTTTTGTGTCAGGTGGAAGAGCCTGAAATTGAGTTGTCGTGTACATGTTTAGTGCACTAGGGATTCGTGATCCGAATCTCACGTGAAATTCTGTCTCTCTCTATGAGCTCATGAAAAATTCATCACCGTAAAAAGCATTTTCTTTTCAATTTAAATGAACTCGTAACGGGGACCCAACCGTTCCAATTATGCCTGTGACATTCTAAACACCCATGGTTCGAATCTGATTGAACCTTTTGTTGTTTAACAAAGTATAAATGTACAAAAGGTATACAAATAAATTTGTATTGAAGCAATTGGTGTTACAATTCTGTTAACAATTGGATATTACAGCACAAACAGTCTTGAAACAACTGAGATTTCTGTTGTTCCTAATGTTTCATTCGTCATTTTGTACTTCAGCAGAACTCAACTTTTCGAACTTCTAAGTTGAGTACTTTTCCTTTGCTACGGTCTAATGGTAATAGAAGCAGCGAGCCCGGATTTGGTTTCCCGTTGCGACATGTCTTCTGTGTAAAGTTTCAGCGAATTCCGAAGGATTGCAGCTATTCAGATTGTTCTAATGAAACGATCTAAAAATAGAAAATATATTTCATCATGTATCCTACCTAGTCAAAAGTTAAGTGAATTCATTATAGGCCTCAGGAAGCCCTTGGGGTAGTAGGAAGTTAAGATACCACTTTTTTTAGACAATCGGTACAAGATATCAGTCGGGTTGTTAGTATACGTGACGACCGTCTTTACACTCAAAACAAGCGTCAAGTACTCAGTTATGTTAGAGGCTGAGTAGACCTCAGGATATTAGCGCCGCCAGAAGGTTGTATGTCAGTATAAAAATCCTGACTCCACCGGGAATCGAACGGCCCTTTCGGGTTGTAGTGTATTGCCTTAATCACCTACGCTAAGGCGTACCCCTACCCTACCTTATAGCTATGAAAATAGTCATGGCAAAAATGTATGTTTTCATGAATAAATAAATAAATAAATATATATATATATATATAAGTTACGTGTCACGTTGTTTGTCCGCAATGGAATCCTAAACTATAGAACCGATTTTAATACAATTTTGCACACTGTGTACAGTTTGATCCAACTTGAGACTTAGGGAAGTTTATAACTAAATTTATAGTCGCATTATTTTTATTGCAAATTATTTGTTTATTATTTAACAAAGAGTTATAATTATCTGTGAGTTCCATACGATTCTAACAGATGGCCGAGTAAGGTAATTGGTTTATTATTTAACCAGGTGGCCGTGCTTTTTGTTGTAACCGCGAATTTCAATTGAATTACAAATATTGATTATTTCATAATTTAAGTGTGTTTGTATTTATTTTATTTTCAATGTATTGATAATAATATTAATTTCTCGTGTAAGTATTAGTTTTAAGTAATCTGGCTGAAAGACAGCAACTTAATTTAAATTTAACTGGACCGAGAAGGGACATTGAACAACGTGGCGAATCAGTTCTAAAGACCATGAATGATAAGATATCAAGTGAATTTCCGAAAATTGGTATAGGCTTATGTGGCATAAATCTTACATTAAAGAAGAATGTCAATTTAAAAACATATGAAGGTCCTAAGGAACGGAATAACATAACTGTAAGTAAGTCTGTTAGTTATAATAATATGCCTAATATTACAGAAACAATCTCCATGCCTCAATTAAATGAAAAACAAGATGACTATAATATATCACAAGATGATATTACTGTACAGAGACTTCTTGATGATGGTGAGAATCCAAACTGCCAACAAGTTCGTAGAAAAAAACGAAAGTATAATGAAATCAGCAAGTCTCCTCAAAATATTCCATCAATAAATGTATATAATCCTTATGATGATACTGAGAATGCAGACAACATAAATTCATCTCAATCAACAAAACCAGTTCCACATAAACCACCACCCATATTTATACCGGATGTAGTTAACGTACCAGAACTAAAAAAATGTATAAAACAAAAACTTTCTGATTTAGATTTTTCACTTAGTTTACTACAACATAATTTAACGTATACCTTAGCCACAGCAACGCGTGGCCGGGACTTATATATATATAAAACAAAGTCGGATTAGTTACACTATTTATAACTCAAGTACGGCTGGACCTATTTTTATGATCTTTGATTTGTTGGATTTGTTTCCGCCCCGAATAGCAGATAACTATTAAAACATCAGAAAAATTAACGTAAAAATATTTAAAAGCGATACGACGTTCGCTAGTATATATATATATATATATATATATATATATATATATATATATACACAGGGCTTCCAATATAGATTTTTTTTTTTTTTTTTTTTAAGTGTCATGGCGGATTGTGAATAAGAGTGAAACTGGTTGCTCGTGTTTTTGCACAATTTTCAGCAGGTGTTAGTTTGTTTTTATAAACGTAATATCGATATTGTGAATTTAGTTTGTTTTTTGCTTAATTTTACGCATAATGGCTCCACGTAAAGCAAGAAATTGTGAAGAAAGCAAAGAAGAAATAACTAAGCGTGTGGTCCAAGAATGTTTGCGGGATCCAGCCATGTTGCAGCTGTTGAAGGACTCCGTGCGTGAGGCTATTGTATCGGAGCTAAAGGTAACTATAGACCGTAATACGGAAGTTATTAGGCAGTTGGAACTCTCGCTTCAGGAGAGGGACAACAAAATATTAAAACTGGAACAACAGTTAAGTGAGAAAACCGACTCGCTAGAGCAATACCAACGTCGACAGTGTCTACGTATTTTCGGTATACCTGAACAGGATGGTGAAGATACGGACAATATAGCAATCGACGTGGCCTCCAAAATTGGAGTTAAATTAGAAACCTGTGATATCGACAGGAGTCACAGGGTTGGGAAAAAATCGGATCGACCACGGCCTGTTATTGTTAAGTTTATCAGTTATAGAAAGAGAAGGGAGGTCTTCCAAAATAAAAAACAATTGAAAGGCAGTGGGATCACAGTAAGAGAAGATCTCACCCAAATTAGATATAAATTGCTAAAGGACTGCATCACAAAATTTGGCGTCACAAATGTGTGGACAATTGATGGCGCAATACATGTGAAAAATGGAGATACCAAACGCATCATCACCCGGGCCTCTGATATGTAAATCTACCTAGTGCAAACACGCCCAGTGATACCATATCCCCAATTTAGCACTTTTATATAAATTATTAAAATTATATTTAGAAATTTCACATTAATTATTAGTATTATATTTAGAAATTTTACTTTATTTATTAATTTAATATTTGAATAAGATATTAGTGACTTGTTCTTTTCTTATAATTCTAGTTACAATATTTTTAAAATTTTCCATCCAAATAATGCTATTCATTTGGCGGTCTCTGACAGGTTAGAGGACACTACCCTTCTCAAACCCCTTCCACAACAACAATAATGCAAGACAGGTTCTAGAAACAGCATTCTCCCCCCTTCCCGTCTTCCCTACATGTGGTTCACTTGAACGCACAGAGCTTAACTGCACATACAGACGAGATTAGTATGATTTTCTCTTCTTCCAATATTCATGCTATTCTCGTATCAGAAACATGGCTCACTCCCTCCATTAATTCTAGTTTAATTGACATGGATGGTTATACTTTTCTTAGACATGATCGTGTACATAGTCGAGGGGGCGGTGTTGGTGTCTTCGTTAGGACAGACCTTTGCCCTAAGTCTGTATACTTTTCTAATAACGAGACATCTCCTGAAATTATGTTTATAGAAATATACGCAAGCTTCAAAAAATGCCTTCTTTGTGTAGTGTACCAACCCCCTAAAATGAAAAAAATAGCAGAAATAGAATCCGCTCTACAAAACGCACGTATACAATATGAACACGTTATCGTCATGGGTGACTTTAATATAAATATACTAGACACTGACAACAGACATACACAACAGCTTATGTCCGCGTTCCAAGTTTGTGATATGACTATCCTTCCCTTACAGCCTACACATCACACCAATCATTCTGAGACTTTACTTGACTTAATTGCTACTAATAATCCAGACAGAGTACTAACCCACGGGCAACTGTCAGCTCCCGGAATATCAGCACATGATATTATATTCTTAGCATATTCACTGCAGTGCCCTAAACTAGCTCGTAAGACTATCACATATAGAGACCTAAAACATATAAACAATGCAGCTCTACTTGAAAGACGCTATAAAATTACCCTGGCATACTATATGGGCGTTGCATTCTGTTGACGAAAAAGTTGAGGCATTAAATAACCTTATATTACAACTATATGACAGACACGCTTCACTGAAAACTAAACTAGTGAAACGACACCCTGCTCCCTGGATGTCTGCTAACATTCGTGACTTGATGACTGAAAGAGACGCAGCATATCGGAAATATAGAGTTGACAAAACTGATATAAATCTTAATCACTATAAACGGTTACGAAACAAGACTACACAAACTATCAGAAACGCCAAACTTAGACATCTATACAGCCTTTACTGAACCTAATAACAATAACCCAGATATTTGGAAAAATCTGAATAAAATGGGTGTAGGTAGGAAACACACACAGGTAGAAAAACTACCTGTTTCTCTGAACACACTTAATAACCATTTTACAAGCACATTCTTTACTCCTAAAGACAAAACACATACAACAAGTGAACTACTATTGACAAATCCACCAGACAGAGAACATTTCCATTTTTCATATCTTACAGAAAATGACATAAAGAAAGCTCTCAAACGAATAAAAACAAAAGCAGAAGGTACTGACCGTATAAATATCACTCTACTTAACAAAATAATCGACGTTATACTACCTACCATAACTCATGTTTTCAACTCTTCACTACAAACCTCTATATATCCCACATTATGGAAGCAAGCAATTGTACGCCCACTCCCGAAAGTAAAAACTCCCTTAACTCCTAACGATTTTCGACCCATTAGTATTTTACCTACCCTTTCAAAAGCTTTGGAACGATTAGTCCACAAACAACTGACTGACTACCTAACTGAACACGACCTTTTAGATCAATACCAATCAGGCTTTAGGACAGGACACAATACAAATACTGCTCTACTAAATATATGTGAAGACATACGCGAAGCATCTGATAATCGAAAACTTACTATTCTTACACTACTTGACTTTAGTAAAGCATTTGACACGGTAGACTTGGACTTATTGTTGCTTAAACTAAAAAACCTCTCACTTTCTGACAGTGTCACGCAATGGTTCAACTCCTACCTTCGTGAGCGCCAGCAATATGTTGTAGGAAATTCTACATTACGCTCTTCTTGGGCCTACCGTAAAGCTGGAGTTCCACAGGGCTCGGTGCTCGGCCCATTGCTTTTTACAATCTATATAAGCGACATATCTGACTCCCTAAAACATTGCAAACATCATTTATTTGCGGACGACATGCAGATCTACCTTCACTCAGACAAATATTCTTTAAATGATGCGGTAACCAAAATTAATGAGGACCTTGACTCGCTAACGGCGTGGACAGAGAAATATGGACTTGAATTAAATCCTAGAAAGACACAAGCAATCATTATGGGCCATCAGAGACTATTTATCCTCAATTAACACAAATGCAGTATTACATGTGTCACTTAATGGGGTTCAGATCCCTTATAGTGAGACAGTAAAAAATCTAGGAGTGTTTATGGATAAACATTTAATTTGGAATAAACAAATAAATAACATTTGCAAAACTATCTTCTCAATAATACACTCATTAAATCGTATAAGAAATTGTTTACCGTTTTCTCTAAGAAAAATGCTAGTAGAAACACTCGCAATGCCCCATTTTGATTATTGTGATACTCTTTTTTACTGACCTAAATACTGTTCTTACCCAAAGACTTCAACGTGTTCACAATTCTTGCATACGTTTTATTTGTGGTATACGTAGATTTGATCACGTTACACCATCCCCTGGAACAATTGTCATGGCTTCGTCTTCAAGATCGTAGAACCATCCATTCCCTATGCCTACTCTATAACATATTACACACATCTTTACCTTATTATTTATCACACCGCTTCACTCAAAACTCTCTGATACACATAACTTAGATACCCGATCCCTTGAGCACAGTGTCCTCTATATCCCTCCTCATCATACTACCTATTATTCGAAATCTTTTACAGTTTCTCTTGCTAGAACATGGAATTCACTTCCACCCTATGTCAGAGACTGCCAAACTTTACCATCTTTCAGAAATAAATTGAAAATAAAATCACTAACAGAAACAACTCACTAATACTACTTTTTAAGAATTAATAATGCGTTTTTGCATTATTTAATAAAAATAGACTTAGGATTTGTTAATATATTTACCTAATGCCTTGTATAAAAAGCGTAGATTAATTCATTGTAGTGTATTTTTTTTTTCTTCTTTTTATGCATAGTAGATTCGAGCTGTTATTCCTTTTTTTATTCATTGTATCATTAATTTAATTTTAATTGTATTTAGTTTCATTCTATTATTAGACATTAATTTCATTATTATTCAATATGACAGATAATTAATTGTTCAATGACTATTATTGTAACTTTTTTTTCTATTCATATGTAACATGTTTGTCCTGTCTAATATGACTACTATTGTAATTTTTTTTGTATTCATGTGTAACATATGTTTGTCCTGTTTTATATGACTATTATTGTATTTTTTTTGTATTCATATGTAACATATGCTTGTTCTGGTGAGTGGAAGAGAAGGCCACATGGCCTTAACTCCACCAGGCTAAATAAATCTATTCTATTCTATTCTATTCTAATATAAAACCGGACACGCCTCACGGGGTTTCACCCGTCAGGCAGCGCTCTCTCCTCGTCCGCATTTCACTCTGCCAGCCGCAGAGTGTCCGGTTTTATACTGGAAACCCTATATATATATATATATATATATATATATATAGCCTATATATATATAAGAAAAATAAGTGTTTGTATTGGATTTGCCTGGTGGTGTAATGGATATCATCCTCGAGTATAAATCGAGAGGACCGAGTTCCAATCCCGTACAGGCATTTATTTTTCTTATATATATATATATATATATATATATATATATATATATCCCACAGCTGTGGTGCATGAGGTAGCGTGCTGCCTTGTTACGCAGCGGGCCCGGGTTCTATTACAGGTCGGGCCAGGTTCCTGGGTGAGTTTTTTCGGATGTTTTCATCACCTGGAAGACAAATGTCAGCAGGCGTAGGGTCCAACAGTCCCCGAAAATCATTCGGCCATCATCATCATCCTTATCATTATCATCATCATCCTTCACCGGTGTGGAAAGCTACGGGAAGCTATCACACCTATAATTCCCTAGTAAAGCTGCAAATCATAGCATAAAATATGCTATGATTGCTGTGAAAGACCTGCGCTCGGGCATAATAACTATGGATAGATGGATGGATATATATATATATATATATATATATATATATATTACTCGGAATTGGTATAGACGTTAATTTTGGATATGGACTGTCAACAACACGTATGGCTTGCTGCACACATTTGTAAATAATATTGTATGTACCTTTCTTTTAGTCTAATGTTAGGCTATATATATTAACTATCAAGAAGCCGGAATTTTTGTTATTCTGTTTGGAACCAAATTCGGGATAGACAATTAATTAAAAAAAAAAAAGAAGGAAGGTCGAGTTCGCGTTTCTAGTTTTCATAATAAAACTAAGTATATACTATTGACATAAAACGAGGAAGATGTTATTCGAAATATAAGCAAAATCGAACAATTATAACGGACACTAGATTAACGCTATGAATGCACCATGAAAATTCTACCAATATACTGTATAATTGAAGTACGTTTCACAGGAAATCAGAAATTAAAAAATCGATACAGTAGCCAACATGTTTGTTTTACCGTAGTGTAAGTATTTACACAATAAAATCACAATATCAAAAGAAAAATAATATAATCCGTAAATCAGAAACATTGGACCATAAATTCGAATTGTTGAGGAATTTGATTAATTTACGCATGTCCTACACGACGCACTTTCTCAGTATTGTTTTTCACCTACAAGAGAAAGTATGGAATATTTAAAGCCCAAATAGTCCACGAAATACCAACCGGCCATTATGATTACACTATTATATTCACCTTGGTTAGTATAAATGTATGATTTAGTAGCATGCCATGCCTTAAAAAAATAATTATATAAATCCATTAATTGAAATTGAAATAAAAAAACTGGGTGATGGAGAAATTCCGAATACATATTTGAAAACACGATAAAAAACTGCATTAAGTACAACTATTGGTACTCATGAGACAAAAATCATGTTGACCAGTGTAATCAGATAAAGCCACTATTTGATTTGTTAATTGTATTTAACAATTATCGGTAACATGACGATAAAGAATCTCAACCTGTTTGTCATCTCAGAGGTACGTGTATGAGACCAATTTCTTCCAAATTCGAGGCTAAAACGCTAAACAGCAAAATTGCTTAGTAGCATAAAAATGCTGAAAAACAGCAAACAAAATAAGATATTTTTAGAAAGCCAGATATATTTTAGTAGGCCTATATTGTTTTAATATCACGCTAGTGATAAAACTTGCTAACTAGTAAGGAATAACAACAAAGTTTTAAAATCTAACTTCGTTTGAATAAGTTAGTAACATTCAAATGACATGGGAAATCATTTTTGTTTTTTTGATTTTTTATAACTGCTTTCTGTCCAGATTACATGGCAAGTTAAAGTTGGTAAAATGAGATGCTCAACGAGACGGATTAAACACTTGACCTGTTTCTCAAGACAGTTTCTGGGACGAAGCTTTCGTGTCATTTCAACATTTTCCCTTAACAAAGTGGCAGAAATAAAACATCAAAATAATTATTACTTTTTTGTTTTGTTTTACAAGGAAATTACAACTTTGCCAAGTGAACAATTAGAGTAGAATAAATTGTTGCGATTCTATAACTTCATTCTTATAAAGTACCCATTTTTTATAGAACATTCTATGCACTCTTTGAAGAGTTGAATACAAATTCAATATATTTATGTAATTTTTTGCTATGTAATATATTACGTATTTCTTCCTTTTACTCTGCTTAACTTAATCTCTGAGAAACCCAACTATAACGGGAGAGGAACCCGACATAGAAAGCATATGTAATCGCTATACTGGCTGGAAGATGATCCAACTCTGTGACTAACACATGTGGGTGTGAGGCCAGCAGCCGGCTTGTAAGCCAATGACCTTTCAGGCTTATCGCGCCATTAGGTTTTTGGTTTCTTTTCTATGTAAAATTATAGGTCTTAATTATTCCACGCCTTCGTGTTCTTATTCGGACATGTCTTATCGGTGGAGTATGTTTTAACCCTGGATAACATATATATATCTCTTGATCACGCAAGCACACGGAAGCTATGCTCGGATGAGTGACCAGTTTCAAGCCACCTTGAAGACAACACAACAATTTAGGACAAGGTAGAGTATTCATTAAAATGTATATACCAAACAAGATGAAGATTCTCACTTTAAGTTATCCTCTAATAAAATCAGCTGGAAGACCTGTCATGTTTATCATATTATTTAACATTTTTCAATACTGTTATTTTAACACGGTTCCAATAATGGTTCATATTATAATATTATAATGATATTGTGAAAAGAAAATTAATGTCTGAATCAGGAATCGAACCGTGGACCTCTCCTTCTCCGTAGGAGTGTGCAGCCCACTACACCATTCTAGATATGGTACAGACATTAACAATTCTTTCCACATATATAAATCTATTATTCTCGTTTCGTCCGCTGCCAGGGTAGGTGTCACTACCATCGCCAACGGCCGGCTTCGTTTAGAACCATCTATATTTGAGAATTTTACACCACCAACTTTACAACACTTCTTTTCACAATATCATTATATCATTATAGTATGTTTACCATATGTCACTCCTACATCGGCTGGACGATCATCTTCCTCTGTGATCAATGCATGGGGATGTGAGGCCAGATTCCAACAATAAGCCAAGGGTGAATTCTGAAGGAATGAAGGTATTGAGGTTGTTCTTATGAAAAAAGTTTAGAATTTTTAATACATCTTCACCGATCCTACCTACCAGCATAAAAAATTCTACGACCAAAAATATACCTGTTATCGCTCTAGCAGCCGCAATTTATGTTTTATCAGCACCAAAATTGGCATATAGCAATAATTTAAATAACATAAGGATGGGTTTCTTTCAACAAAAAATGGGATATTAGGTATAGGAATTCATTCGAAACGAAAATTTAAAAAATTGCTCTAGTGGTCTCAATTTTATATTTTTGCAACAAAACTCAGTATATGCAATTGAAATAAAACAAGGAAGATGTTCTTAGAAATTCAATAAAATTCGACCATTAAAAGTATGGGTTTACTTGAAACCCGACATTAAAAATCGCTCTACTGTGGTCCGACATTTTTTAAAAATAAGCTTGCACCTAGAAATTGAGTATCTCCAATTTAACAAAATAAATGTATATTCAGCAAACCAGTAAAAATTAGAGCAAAAATTCGATTTGCTGAGGAATTCGTTTAAGTTTATGTAGTTCCCGCGTGACTTTTGTTTTAAAACTTGTATGTGTGAGTGATTAGCTCAACTCCATCTTGGCGACAACAGGAGAATTATTATTCATTCATACGCCCATACTAAACAAGATGAAGATTATACAATTAACTATGATGACCAGGTGTTGTTCTAAGATATGTTTACCTTTATTTTTTTCTGATATTTGTCTTAAAGTAGAAGGAAAACATTGAAACAAACTCATTCATCTGTATCATGCCACCTTGAAGACAACACAAAAATTTAGGACATAACAGAGGATTAGTAAATATGCCTTTACCAAAAAATATGAAGATTATAAGGAAATTGATGACCAGATGGTCACTTTAATTTATCCTCTAACAAAATAGATCTAACGGCTGGGTGGCCCGTATGGTTACCATATGTCACTCCTACATTGGCTGAGCGATGATCCTCCTCTGTAATTAACGCAAGACCAGAAGTCATTTCACCATAACAGTTGATATTTAATAACATTTTCATTAACTGCATGAATGTAGACCTACAGCATCTATTCATCATAGGCTGTCTATATCACTATGGTCAAACTTCATCCTTAGCAACACCTTCCGCACACTTTAAGAATAATCTCTTGAACAATCAAATTGCAGCAAGACAAAATACAAATGTTTGTAAATAACTGTAAATATCCCGTGACGTGTCCATGGTAAAACACGGGTTGAAATTATAATAATAAAGTTTAAAAATATACCGCATACTACCATCTGGGGACAAGAGAGCTCTCTATCGGAAGTTTCTTAACCAAGCTAATTTATTTACGCTTATTTACCTACAGATGCCTACGAGTGATACGTTTTCATTATCTGAATAAGTGTATATTAGATTTAAATATGCAATCTTGTTTAATACAATACTTCACTTTAACGAATTTCAACCTCATAGTATAATTTAATTCTACAAATTACACTGGTCAACATGATTTTTGCCTCATGAGTACCAATAGTTGTACTTAATATAGTTTTTTATCGTGTTTTCAAATATGTGTTCGGAATTTCTCCATCACCCACAGTTTTTTTAATTTAAATTTCAATTAATGGATTTAAATAATTATTTTTTAATAAACGTTTTTTCGTCCATTTGTCCATTATAAAATAAAACGGGGAACACTTTCATCAGGAGATTTCAGCTATGGAAAAGGGGTATCAAGGCGAATGGAATCCTAATATGCTGGCCGATTATTGTTGGAACCATCAAGAGGGATGCTCCACAGGCGAAATATAGCTGAAAATCGTCATTTCGTACTTTCTAGGTGAGTCCGAATGTTTGAATATTCTGTAGTTACGAATGTAGAAAATATTAAAGTGTTAGAAATTATAAATGCCTGTCTCTCGGAAACCTTGCGTGACGGAGAAAACCCGATATCATATTTGAATTTAGGAGAAACAATACTATCAGAATCACATATTTTTCTTTCTGAGACAAAAAAGTATATATTTTTGTTGCTCAGTGTTATTGGCCTGCCTTCTATGCGATTTTCCATTGTTCTTCCCATTCGTAGTACATGTTTTGCTTATTACAATCTTCGACGCATAACTGTGATTGTTATCGCACCTAAACCAAAATAAACATCACGGTGCGAGAGGCCTAGGAGTCCCTTGGCCTACCAATCGACTGACTGACCTCAGACCCAAATGTGTTAATCACAGAGAAGTACAATAATTAAGCCAGTATAGGATGACATATGATCAGCATATCGGGTACCCTGTCATTATAACTAGTTTTCTGAACCTAGTGTGGCTGCTTAGTGTAGCTACCCAAATTCCTCACGATACTGAGCCAACAGCAGCCACATACTTGTCACAATTCCAGGAGATAATTTAGGCCTATTCCCGAACCCGTTCAGGTACCGTAGCTATGAACGAAGACAATGATATCTTAAATCTTGTTCTTCTTTTTATTATTATTATTCATAATTTGTAGGATTTTCATCCTGTTTATTTCCAAAATCACTCCTCGGCGGAAGACGTATTGGATGTGCATCCACTGTCTATCCATCTCTTGGCTGGTCTTCCTCTTGTTCTCCCGTCCATTGGTCTACCTTCTTTATCTTTTTTTGCAAGTCGGTTGCTTTCCATTCTTTCTACGATTTTTCCAATATTTTCGTCTATCTATAATATATTAGGTTATGTCTTGAATATGGCATATTCGAGTCCCCGTAGTGGAATAAATATCTTCAACCACTCGAGTTACTATTACATCTGATTTCCTATTAAAACGATGGAGCTCACTGCGCCTAACACCTAGTTACTGTTATTAGGCATATTATTATTTTTTCTATCTAAATCTAGAACTCTACTTCGGAAATGCATCTTATTATGCATTACAGAGATTGTTTTCATCCTAATTTCGTTCTTTTTTTCCTTTTTCTTTTTCTTCCAATGTCAAGTCACTTTGGCACTAACGTCGATAACTCATTCTATTCTCTGATTCCCAGTAGCGTATATTTCGCTTGATGATTAACGGCCGTGCAGCGATTAAAACATGTGTTAAAAATATATACATATATGTGGTTAAAGTAATAGGCTAAATAAAATCGTCACAATTTTATATGATTATTATATACTCGTACTTGTATTGTTAAATAATATAGTTTGTATGAAAATTATAAAACTGTGTTAGTTTTATTTATTACCTTAATTACATCATGGATTGTCATAAAGTAAACATCAAATCAATTGATTATTAAAAAAAATATCATCATCATCATCCGGTATCATGGCAGCTGCCGCCGTCTTCCGGAAACGAAACGCGATTCATCTCTGTCCATCCATTGATCTTCCTCCATTCCTCTGATATCCATGGCTGCTTGTACCCCATCCATCCAAGTTTTCTTCGGTCTTTCTCTCTTCCTCCTTTCCATTGGGATCCATTCCATAACAATTTTAAGCAATCTTTGTTCTGGCATTCTTTTGACATTGCCATACCACTGTGATCTTTTCTGTTCTATAATGTCTATGATGTCCGGCTCCTCTTCTACACACATAAAATATATATTCTTCTATTTATACTATATACAAACATGGTGTAAGTGTCAAACACTTATTCCATTCGTAGAAAATGATGTTTGTGATTTGTAAGACACTTTAAATGTCCCCTTGTTATTTAATGTACGAGGCGTGTTTTTTAAACTAAGTTCCGTTTTCAATTATATCCGTTGCATCGCTGAAATCGTAATTTTTCGGATGCGTGTTTTCTTCTTCAGTCCTCAGGCAAGCTGGACATGCAGTTTCAGAGCTTCAGTCCGTGTGTGTGGTTAGTTGTGATCAGTTGTAATGTTTAAAGTGATCGTGCGCCCCGCTGACTGTGAGATGCGGTCTGTTGTATGTTTATTGAATGCGAGAAACATCAAACCAGCTGACATTCATCGTCACCTTAGTGAGGTGTATAATGAAGATGCCGTTAGTGATGGAATGGTCAGAAGATGGGTTAGGAAGTGCGTCTCTGTGCACTACGAACAGCACACCGGTCGGCCATCATTTATCAATGACGATTTGGTGCGTGCTGTCGATGAAAAGATTCATCCTACATCTCAAGACGTTCCTCGGTGGCTAACGTTTTGATGGCGAAGATGAAGTGAAAACAGAAGTGTGGGAGTGGTTCGTATCACAGACGGGCGGATTCTACAATGAGGGATAGAAACATTTGTGCCCCGACTCGATAAATGCCTCAATAATGGTGACGATTACGTTGAAAAGTAATTCAAGTGTGAGGAATAAAATGCAACAAAAATTTGTTGTAAATATATTTCCCTTTAATTACTACAGCCTTTCGGAACTTACTTTAAAAACACGCCTCGTATAGTTTGTTATCTCATGTGAACTTACTTTCATTCGTTTGTGTCTTGCAAATTACATATTCCCTGTCAATGTCTGTCCACATTTCAATTTGTGATTGGCTGGCCAGCTATTGTTAAAATTTCTAAATTTATATTATTAATAAAATTGTAGAAGACATCTTGAATGTAAAAAGATGTGTGAGGGCATGAATTGCCTGAAATGCATTCCACAATGGGAATAGCAACTTCATTTTAGTTGGTCAGGATACTGTACTGAGATAGTATACCTCATAGTTTATTTTTGGAATTTAATCTTGATGTGAAGCATGTGTAGAGGTGCTTGGTTGCTTGATTGCAATTCTACACTTTGATTTAATATTGTGAAGGCATGTAACATTAACCATGATTTGAGGGAAACAGATTATACAGTGATTGATTGGAAAGAATTACCTCACGATAGGGATATATGGAGAGCTTATGTCCGCGCGGCCAGGTTCGATAGTGCCAGCAAGTTAAGTATTGTGAAGGCATGGAAACTTGATTAAAGCAAATTAAGTGAATAATGTATTTTATTTAAGCTATGAAAATTAAACATATTGGTCCTCCTATTTGTAATTTGCATATGAGATATTCGTCCACATGGTTTCTTACTTTAGGAGAGGAAAGAATACTGTAATTATTTGAGTATAAAGTATATAGGAAAGTTTCGGACCAAAGAGGCGAACAGGCAGGTGATTCGAGAAAATAATAAAGAATAAGCTACACGAATTTAATAGGAAACTGGATGTAACAGTAATAGTTAAGTGTGGTAGAATGAGATGGGCAGGGCATATGGCACGAAAGGGGAACGAATGATGTGTATGGAAACTTGTAGTAGGAAACCCAGAGTAGATAGACTATAATGAGGTGGTTTGTTTAATTAACAATACACTGATTTAAATAAAAATGTGCAATATTTTTATTTATTTGGTCAAAACTCATTTAATATTCAATTTCATAATATTATTCTTATATAATTCCTTGTCTTTTCATAAAAACACTGAAATTTCTTTCTTTGCATCAACGGATGCACTTGCCAATACTAACTTCCAATCCACTTAATTCTTCGCTTGCCAGACCACAATTAACATTCAACTGTTCCGGAAAGTCTTATATAGTATATAGCATCGAATATTTTGGAAAGGTCACCGTGTGCACAAACCATGGCGCTCACGAACCATCGAGAAATATATCCTTCTGGAAGCCGAAACTACGAGAAGGAACGCGCAGACAAATATGGAAAGCTCCCAGGGAGCTTTCCCTACTCGTGAATCACCACTCGCGAATCTCTTTCTTATATCTTAAGGGAATACTTGGAACAACGAGAATCTCGCTGTCGACCGCAAAATTCCAAAAAAGCTAGAATTATTCTTACATAAAAAACAAAAAAACTAAATCCCTTGTACACTTCAACAAAAAAAGTTAAATTGCTACTGTCATAAAGGTACACAATACCTACCAATAATGGCAAAGACGCTAATAAAGTATAAAATAAAATATAAATTGCTGCCTGTAGCCGTTCAGGCTGATACCCCATCCTAAAATCAGAAATAAAGTAGTCTCTCTCAAAAAATGGGTAAAAAGTGAAGAATCTTTTTCGTCTGAAAGTACAAACAAATAATAACAATAAAACAGTAATTATAAATACAAAGAAATCACCAAAGTTATTTATCCAAAATACTGACTCTCTAGCAAGAATTACTAATACACAAATTCATTATCTTAATAAAAGAAGGCCAAAATAAATGTAATCACATCCAAAAATATAACCTACTGTCCTCCTCAACAATAATAATAAGTATATATTAACACAAAAATAATGATAAAAAATCACAGACTGAACAAATCAATAAGTTAATATAAAACATAAAGGGGTTAAAAAATTAAAGGAAAAATCACTATTAACATTGTAGTAGGGCCTATATTATAAGAGTTTAAAAACTCATTACCAATGCAGATTACTTCTTGAAACCTGTCACATTCACACATGTTTTGAGAGAGCTGAATTATACAGGGAATGATTTAAAAAAAAGAAGCTCACAATAGGAATGTTTGAAAGTTTATGATCGGGCTGTCAGAGTGTTAGAGTTTTATTTGTCATCTCATAGACATTATTGCCATCTTATTCTCTTTTTTCCATTGCAGTTTAACCTCCCACCTTATATGTATTCCTATGTCCTCACGCCACCCAAACTTTATAGTGGCAAGAATATCGGGAGAGAAATCATACACATATTTTTCTGACCACACAAGGGCATGGAGGATATTCCCGAATGAGTGATCAGCTTAATTCAGTGACTCCTCAGAGACAACACGAATATTTAAAATGGAATGGTACCATTCACTCATATATTCATACTAAAAATTGCTAATATTATTCTTTACTAATTTTATATACAGATTTGTAATGTTTATCCATTTTTTGTGCCTACAGTTTTATTTTTCTTCTCTATTTTGTCTCGATCCATCCACTCCATGTCCCCCAATCCTATTGTTCCAGTTCTTGTTCCTTGCTTCCACGAGTTTCAAGGTCTTCCTTTCCTTCTTCTTCCAGGTGGATACCATTTCAATGTTCTCCTGGATAACCTTTTTTCTTGAATTCGTCGTACGTGCCAATACCAATTTAATTTATTATATCTCATATAATATTCTATTGAATATCTAATATTCGTTTTTTTCTCGTATGACAGTATTTCTTTTTTTTCTAATTTTGAATATCTTGTTGCTGTCCTCAAGAAATTCATTTCCATCGACAGCGAAGATTAAGATGGTCAGATTATATACAGAATCTGTTTAGACATTAAAGTTTCTTGACATTTCTCAAACAGACGAGGAAAAGCCCCGATAAAGACCATCTCAGAGGAAACTTTTAGCGACCGGGATTCGAAATCTGAATGGCTGCATACGAGGCAGCAGTGGGCAGATATCCTCATATCAAATTGAAATTGTACTTTAATTATCAAAACGTTTTATAAATGTGATAAGACGGGTTGTGATTAATCTGGAATCTAACAAGAGAGTCGCAAGTTGATGTATGTAACACATTTCCTATAGCAGATGCACAAACATGTTAACTGAGTAATACATTTGAGTTAAGCGTAACGCTGCGTTGTTAATTAGGGGGGCACATGACTGCCATGTTAGAAATTTGATGAGTGATTGTGAGCAGGCAAACAACTCCAGCGTGTGCACTACGTGAATAAATTATGGAGAACATAGACGCTGTCATTATGGGAGAAGGGTTAATGCCTGGGTTTAGACGTGCCCGTAATTTTTAGATTCCCATTACTCAACTCCTCGGCAAACTCCACTCTCTCTAAAGCGAAGCATCAAAATTCTGCAGTAATGTAGCGAACAGCATGTAGCAAAACGAAACCAAACGTGACAGTAAGTCGACAACATTTTCAGACTAAGTTCATCTGGCATTTGCTTATCCTATAGGTCAGGTAATTTTAGTTTAAACTACAACCTGAACTAAACTACTTTCGTGGGCACCCTTTTCATCTTGATTATTTAAAAAAGTTAAATTTTATTTTATAAGTTATTTATTTTTAAAAAGTTAAAGAAATATATATACGTATATAATAAAAAGGCGTTACTGCTATAAAATAAATTATTCGTAACTAATGCTACGAGTGATTTCCAAATTTATCTACAGAAATTAGAAATCAAGTGTGGCATTTGTTAGGACTATTTAACGAATAAAATTAAGCTGTTTACTCACAAATCATTATTTAAATATAGTTATTTTGAAATATTTATATATTTAGTGTAAACGGCGATGTTTGAAAACAAATGAGAAATGATTGTTACGTTTAATTTGTTTAACACTGCAACTTGATCATACTATTTATTGCCAAATAGGATCGCAATATTGTAGGAATGCACCCTAGTGGAGACAAAATGAAACACATCAAAATCTATATTATAACCAACATTACTGGTTATTAATTATTTTTTTCGGAAATCAACTCAGTAAAATCAGTATTTCCGATTGAGGGTCTTTCCACTTTTCAGCGGTTGCCCTTTTACCAGCCGGCTGCTGGCCCTTCACATCCACATGTGTCAATCACAGAGGTAGATGATCAACAGCCAGTGTAGGGGTGACATGTGGTTAGCATGTCGAGTCCCCCAGCCGTTATAGCTGGTTCCTCAACCTGGAGCCTACTTATTGTAGCTACCCAATTGCCTCACGATGCTGGGTGGGCACCGGTCCCATACTGGCCGAAATACCATGAGAAAATTTCTTCCCCCATGGAGACTCGAACCAGCGCAAGTCCCGTAGCTCTGCGCCAAGGCTTCCTACCTTAACCGCTCGGCTACGGCGCGGGACAAAAATCAGTATTTAAAAACACAATTATTGAATACACAATTATAAAATGTGTAGGCGGAAGGAATCTGTTCACTATTTGCTATTTGGTAGAGAGTCAGACACTGAAAAATAATGCTCTGACCTGTTCAGAATATTATTTTGGTAATCAAAATTCGATAATTATCGAGGTTAAACACGACTGTGATTGGTTGTAAAACAAAATTCATTCAAACGTGATTGGTCATTGACTCCCATTTTGGGCATGAGTAAAATAGTATCATTATATGCGTTATTGTTATTTTTTTGTAAGCCCAAGTTTTCCCTTTACAGAGGTTTAGGCGCTCTCCCCCTACAGGGAAGAATTTGAACCATACTAATTTAGTTACACTTGTTTTCGTATAGATATCATTTGAGTGGTCCGTGGTTAGCGTTCCGCCTCATACTGACATCTAGGAAACCAAGGTAATACTAGGACGGGAAAATTCGGTAAATTTTGCTTAGAGGCCTTTTCATTCAGGCTTGAGGAGAAAATCTTCAGACTCGGGACCCACGGCTTAAAGTCCCTCCCGGAGGACTTGCTCCTTCGATTTTTCCGTCCTAAAAAATCCATCGACCCCGGCCATGTTTGAACCCGCGACCCTCGGGACCAGGGGCAAGGAGCATAACCACTAGTCCACCGCGGCCGACGCGTTATTGTTATAGAAGCCGTAATATAGCAATGCAAGCAACGTCACGCAGCCTCTTATGATAGAGAATTGTATATAAAGACGGAAAGGAATATTGTTTACTGAAGCCTGAATAGCAAAGTGAAAATATCGCTCACATATAGAGTTAGGGGTCTCGGGTTAAATCCCGGTTCAGGCTTTAATTTTTTCTTTTCATGAAATATATATATATATATATATATATATATATTATAATGAATTAAAAACTGCAATGTAATTTCATGTACATACAACTTTTATTACGACAAACATAATAATAATAATAATAATAATAATAATAACAATAATAATAATAACAGTAGTAACGTAATAAATTAAACGAGAAACACCAGTATATATTATACGTTAAGTTAGTGATCAAGACAAGGTTAGAGCAAATGTAATTGGATTTCTTTTAAATTCTTTTAGCGTCTGGACGTACCCAATTTCATGTGATATGGAATTCAAGTAGCGAAAAGTGGAGAGAGTATATGACATGAAGTGATGGGATGTCCTATGTTGCGGTATTTAAGCAATAAATTATTGTGTAATCATGCATTTAAATTATTTTTGGAGGAAAGATACACGAAACAAGACAGATGTAATTTATATCGAAGTGTGTAGAAACTTAAACAAGTAAACTAGACAATGTTCTCTCTTTGAGATGGAATCTAGAGAATTCCTTGAAATATGGAGAAATGTGATCATATTTTCGGACATTAAATATGAATCTGACACACAAATATTATCAACACGCTGCAGTTTTGGCGACAATGCATCACATAGCAGAACGTTGTAATAGTAAAACAAACGGCATCACTAAGGTTTGGAATGAAATTATTTTACGAGCTTAGGAAAGTAAGTACTGAAGCACTTTAGGAATATGTAATATACAAAGATGCCGCTCCACAAGGTCTGTTACATCATCACAGGAGGAGAAGAAATTAAATGAATTAAAATAAATCTGCTCCGATTCATACACCACGATATCCTTCGAGACTCAAACTATGGACCTAACAGTGAATGGTGAAATTGTAATCACTTCGGTCATGAAGGATCATTCTTCCAGACTAGCCTACATAGTTAAGGAACTTGATCTTATACTTAACCTATTACGAGATATTTACACTTTTTGGCTGGTTGGGACTAGCTGAATACGAAGAATTAATTCCAACAAAAGCATTCAGTTAATGTATCAATCAGGAGACAACCACAAGATATATGATTCAATTAAGAGGGAGAAGTTTTATAGTATCCTCCTGGACTTCGGAATTCTTGGAAAGTTAAACTTCTTAGAATGTGTCTGAATGGCACAAATGATAAGGTTCGTGTTGGAAAACAGTTTTCTTATACTTTTGAGATTCACAATTGGTTAAAGCAAGGAGATTCTCGATCTCCTCTCGTATTCAATTCTGTAGTAGAGTATGACATCAAATATTTGGAGGACTAAGAAGATATACAATTCAATGGCATTAATAATCTATTTGTATAATTTAATACACAAGTGATCTTCTTGGTGATAAAATATTAAAATATATATACAGTCAATATGCCCATTTCACCAATTAATGTTTTAAAATGGTCAACAAGTTTCTACAGCCAAGCTGTCATTCTCAAGACCGGATATTATCAATAAAACTAACCTTAGGCTGATTCGTTCGGTCATTGATTTCAAATTCCTTGACGTCCTTGAAAGTTTGGAAATTTATAAAAATAAGGGTAAAATCATGAATAAAGACAAGGGCCCTATTCCGTACAGCGCCCTCTTTTCTTTAATTGAAACAAAAGAGGATTAGTTTTATTATGTTTTGTTTACTTATGAATGATTGCGTCATGTGACGTAGTTTGTTTTTAACTGAATTTGTTTATTTATTTATTATCAATTTTGTCTTCAGTCAATATCCGGTCTCGAGAATGACAGCTTGGCTGTAGAAACTTGTTGACCATTTTAAAACATTAATTGGTGAAATGGGCATATTGACTGTATATATATATTTTAATATTTGTATAATGCTAAAGGAAATTTCTCCGTACTCTATAATGAAATTATACAAGACAATGGTAGTTCCTATTATTACTTATGGATCCGAAATATGGACAGTGACAACACAACAATCTGTCAGAATACAAGCTGCTGAAATGGAATTCCTCAGACCAATAGCAGGATATCAAAGAACTGACAAAACACACAACACAGAAATAAGACAACAACTAAAAGTACAGGAATTAAACACAACGATAGTGAAATATAGGATAAACGGGAAAGAACACTTAGCAAGGATGACTTAGAATAGAATCCAACAGCAGCATACAACTGTTCACCACGAGGAAGAAGAAGTTTGGGAAGACCAAAGAAAAGATGGGAACAGCAGCAATTTGGAGCCGGAACAGGTTATTAAATAAGTCTAAACCGTGACAAAGGAAAAGATAACGCTAATTATGTAGTAGTATTATTAGTAGGCTTATATAGCAAAACATACTAAGGACCAACACGCACATTATTTAGAGCAGCTCTAAGAAATTGAGACCAGAAGTGAATGACAATGAATCTAAATGTATAGTCACAAATACAAATACTTTATATAATTGAAACAGGAATTCAATTAAAAATGAGGTACATTTTGAAGAAGTGGCTGGATAAAATACATAGGAACAATAATTACAAAAGGAATGAGGTACAAAACAAAAGTTAAACAAAGGCCCATTTCCCTAAAAGCATGCAATTATGCATTACAGGGACACTTGTCATCACAACTATAGAAAAATTAAACTATACATAGGCCTATATAAAACTGTTATTCTCCCAGATATATGGATGAAAACATGGACACTTACTGAATTTTATTTGACACGAAATGTAATAAGAATAGACTGCGATGGCCAGAACTGGTGTCATGAATGGGGAGTGGAAAATCTATAGGAAAACCAGAGAGAAAAGTCCAGTATATAGGTCAAGAATAAGGTAAGAGAATAACATTAACCATTATTTGATAGAGGTAAATTATATAAGCGATGATTACAAACATTTAATTCAGAATAGAGATGCATGCTGAGATTATGTGCGCGAGGCCAAAAATCTCCGGGTACAATAAAGTCACTTAGTTAGCTAGTTAGTTAGTATACAGTCACATCATTCAAATTCATGTATGTATACCACAAAACTCAAACAAAAATTGGTCGGCAATAAATTATTAAATTAATAAGTCCATAACAATCTATATTGGCAGCGAATATTGCTGATGTATCCTTTCCTAGATCTTACCTCACTAATCGTCAGCAATCAGTTTCTGTTAATAATCGCATTTCTTCCTGGCGCTTGTTGAGGAAAGGGGTACCTCTTCTCTTCTCGATTTATATTAATGATGTGACCAAGAAACTACAAAACTGCAAGCATCATCTTTACGCCGACGACTTACAGATTTACACATACTTTAGGCCTGACGAAATTAATCAATATATTGACAAAGTAAACACCGACCTCAGGCATATATCTTTATGGTCCATGCAATATGGACTGAAACTAAATGTAAACAAAACGCAAGCAATAATTATCGGACATCCAAGAGTATTACACTCCATAAACAATGGCAATATGCCGGCTGTCATATTAGATAATGAACAAATTCCTTATACCGACGTCGTTAAAAACTTGGGATTTTACTTAGATTCTAATTTAAATTGGCATGTGCAAGTAAGACAAACATCTAAAAGAATCTTCTCCATAATGCATTCCCTAAAGCGTCTTAAACATTTTCTTCCTACAGCTCTTAAAAGAATTTTAATCCAAACCTTAGTGATGCCGCATTTTGACTATTGTGACGTTCTACTAACTGACATAAGTAACGGATTGTCGGACAAACTGCAGCGTGTCCATAATATGTGTATCAGATTCATATTTAATGTTAAAAAATACGATCACATTTCTCCATTATTCCACGAATTGTCATGGCTACATCTAAAAGAGAGAAGAAAATCGCACTGTCTAATTCTCCTATTTAAGATCCTACATACTTCGATTCCCAATTATTTATCATCCCGTTTCCAGTATCTATCCTCAAACCACAACTTAAACACACGATCACAACATAGTCTCTTGCTTAATATACCGCAACATAGGACATCACATCACTCCATGTCATATACCATCTTCACTTCTCGCAACCGGAATTCCCTACAACAAGAAATAAGGGGTTGCCGGACATTGGCATATTTTAAAAGAAATCTAAATTTATATTTGCTCTAACCTCGACTTCATTATTACCCAGTGTAAGGTACATATATTAATTGGCGTTTCTCGTATAATGTATCATATTTATATTATTATTATTATTATTATTATTATTATTATTATTATTATTATTATTATTATTATCGTATCATTATTGTTATTACCCTATAAAATGTTGTTTGTACATGACATTTACATTGCTACATTATTGTATCTTTAACTGTTTATAATTAGTGTAGTGTATATCTATATTTGTCAAATATTTATTTGTATTTGTGCTGGTTGAGTGGAAGAGAGGGCCTTATGGCCTTAACTCTGCCAGAATAAATAAAGTATTATTATTATTATTATACCTAAATCATCTTTCTCCTCTGACCTCTTTTGTTTTATCAATCTATCGCATTACCGGTTTCGCTTCAAAACTGGAGCTTGTATCAATATGAAAATAATATTACATAATAACCAATAATTGACATGCTGATTGAAGGACCACCAGAGCTACAAGTAAATTACGATCACGGAGAATCATGAAAAAGCTGACTGAAGTGGGAACTGTGTTTTAGAATTCTAGCACATGAGAAAATGGATTGTATTTTGTTTGCTACCAAGCTACAACTACCATGAAAGTTCATTTGGGACAAATGTTTTTTAAGCTTTTGTAGTTGATTCTGTTTACTATCCATTATCTTGTTTTTCTCGTGATTCATTGCTTTCTTTTCAATTAGTATTGTTTAGTATTCAATGACCATCAACATGCCAAGAAGCTACATATGGTCACAGGTAATTTTCGAGCCTATGTTTACTACAACTTTTTAAAATTATCTTAATTTTTATTCCCATCCCTACATTATAAAAATTGCAATTCACCGCCATATTTGGTAATATTGTTGCCACAGATATAGTCGGTTTGGATTCCATTCACTTCGGAGCAAGTTTCTAGTTCAGGTTTCTAGGGGATTTCCTCACCTATAAGAAAAAGTTAGAAAACTTTCAATTCGAATATCATCTGGTCATCATAATGAAACATACCATATTGTCTTGTTTAATATGAAAATATGAGTGAATGGTTGGTTGCTTATGTGTTCGTGTTTTCTCGGAGGTGGGTTTGGCATTTAGCTGATCACTCATCTAGGTTCATGTCCAAGTGTGGCTAAAAAATATATGTGTGATCTAGAGTTTAAAAATTCTCTCCAGACAAATCCTGTCCCTGTAAGGTCCGTGTAACATGTGTTATCTTAAATTATCTACAAAGGGAGAGGTTAAGCAAAGGCTAATAAACAAGCAGGTATTAAGATAGCAACACACATCAGTATAATATTTATCCAAATATAATAGAATATGTTTCCTAACATTAAAGTACCAATTGGAATAACTAGGTAACTTGTTTCCTAATGACAAATGAGGGAAATTTTGAGGAAGTGGCTGAATTCAAATACCTAGGAACAATAATCACAAATAGGAATGAGATGCACAAAGAAATTAAACATAGGCTCAATTCTGGAAATGCATGCTATTAAGCATTGCAGAGACTCTTGATGTCACAACTCCTTTCAAAAAACGTTAAACTGAAAATATATAAAACTATTATTCTACCAATTATATTATATGGGTGCGAAACATGGACTCTTATTTTAAGGGAGGAAAGGAGATTACAAGTATTTGAGAATAAAGTACTTAGGAAAATTTTTGGACCAAAAAGAGATGAACAGACAGGTGAATGGAGAAGACTACATAACGATGAACTACATGGTCTTTATAGGAAGGCAGATATAATAAGACTGCGATGGGCAGGACATGTTGCACGTATGGGGGATGAAAGACTTGCATAGAAGCTTCTTGTAGGAAAGCCGGAGGGAAGGCGCCCAGTTGGTAGACCAAGAATGAGGTGGGAGAATAACTTTAACTATGATTTGAGGGAAGTAGATTATACAGGGACTGATTGGAAAGCATTAGCTCAGGATAGGGATGTATGGAGAGCTTATGTCCGCGCGGCCATGAACCTACGGGTTCGATAGTGCCAGTGAGTAAGTAAGTAACATTAAATGAACATGTGTAACATTTAAGTAATATTATTTCTTCCTATACGGAACATTTAAAATGTGTTATGTTACATTCATAAAACTATAAATATATTATTTTTCAACTGATTTAAGAAACAAGTCTTAGTATGTTGCAAGCTTAACTCTCATATGTCAGAGTATAAAAATCCGTTCCCTGATTTTTAATCCTTTAACTATTAAAACATGAGACACTTTAGTTAAGTAAAGTCATCATCACTTTTGACACACTCTGTAAGTAAGGGTTGAAATAAGTAACTGTGAATCTCTCTAATTGGATATACCAGCTCGTTAAAACCAATTCAGTTTATTAATTCAATTCAGAGACTATTTCTGTATATGTCCTATATTGTAGTATATTACTTTGAGAGATAGAGGAAGTTTACATGTATGAATGGAGTATGAAGGCAACTGTTTAAATATATAGCATCCTTTTATATCTTGTAATGTGTATGCGTGTGTGTGAGGGGTTAAGCCATCCTGCGTTAAAAAGTGCTAAAGGGCATGAAAGTACAAACTGGGGAAGAGTGTGTAATAAGGTGTTTAAAATGCAAGTCTCGGTTAGTTTATACACGTATAACATGGCGAGTTGAGAGCAACTTTGGGCGATGTTGTACAATAATCTGAATGAGATGAGATGGGGGAAAAATTCTAACCTAACTTTGGAGATTGAGGACAGTATTAGAATGAATATGTTTCACTGACGTGACTGTAGAAACAGTTGTAACCGAGATTTGGATACTCACTAGACCTCGGAAGTTAATTTCGATGCCTATTATTTCCCTCAAATAATTACAGACAGGAATGAAGTGCAGAAAGAAAATAAACATGCGCTCAATTCTGGAAATGCATGCTGTTATGTATTACAAAGACTCATGCTATCTCATTTTCTCTGAAAAAGTTAAACTGAATATATAAAAGTTGTATTTCCAGTTATTATTACATCGTTTCGAAACATGAGTTATTAATTTAGGGAGGAGAATACCTTACTAGCATTTTATAATATAGTGCTGATGAAATGTTTTGGACTGAAGAGAAGCCGACAGACAGGTGAATGGATAAACTAAATAGGCCTAATTGATTTTTATGGGCAACTTGATGTAATAATGAAACGGTTAAGTCTCATAGACTGGGGTACAGGCAGACAGGTAAATGGATAAACCTCAATAATTGATTTTTTATGGGGAACCAGATGTAATGAAACAGTTAAAGTCTCAGACTGGGACAAGGCATCTGGCAGAAATTATGAATGAAACAGGAGCATGGAATATCCTTGCAGGAAAATCAGAGGGAAAAGCGGCCAGTAGGCAGGCCAAGATTGAAGTGGAAGAATAACATTAATCATGATGTGTGAGAGGAAAATTGATGCAGGGGATATTTGGAAAATATTAGCTTGGAATATGGATGTATTGGGAGATTATGTCCGCACGACCGTGAACCTGCGGAGTCAATAATGCCAATGAGTTAGTTTATGTTTTACCCAAAGAATAAATAAAAACATTTAATGTAAATACGAATTTAACGATAAGTCATAGGCCTACCATTTAGAAGAGTTAAATATTGTGCCTATATTTTTCTCTTTTACCCACCAGTACCTATTTCTTATCTGAAGTCAAACACGGGTATTAACTAAATCCGATGGAAATAAATTGAACAGTAGGGTAAACACAGGTACCCCGTGATAGGTAAAATGCAGGCATAGTCAAATGGAAAGTCGAGGACTTCGATTTCGTAGCCTTCTTCTCCTAGACTGATTTCTATCTCCATGGCATCAAATCCAATCTACACTACGTGTAACCCAGGACCCTTATTAGCTACTACATTCCTAGCCAGAAGGAGTACTTACCCGCTAATCTTACCTCAAGAATCAATATATTATAATTAAACGTTGTTAGAAAGATTCAAAACTTTAACTATAACTTTTCTTAAATATTTCTATCAACAAATCTACACAATAATGGCATTAAAGTAATTATCATAAGTAATGCCACGAGTGATTTCCAGATTATCGATAAATTCACTCCTCACTTCGTGAGTCGTGAATTTATCTAGAGAATTTGGAAATCAAGAGTGGCATTTGTTAGGACTATTTAACGAATAAAATTAAAGCTGTTTACTCACAAATCATTATTTAACTATAGTTATTTTAAAATATGTATATATTTAATGTAAACGGCGATGTATACAAATGAGAAACGATAGGTACGCTTCTACTGCTTCTTTTGTTTATCACTGCAACCAGATCATACTATTTATTGCCAAAGGAACGCAATATTGTAAGGAGGAGCGTTCATTAATATGGTAATTATAACACTGATAAATATTTGGTGAAACACGACTCTGATTGGTTGCAAAACAGAAATCATTGAAACGTGATTGGTCATTGACTCCCATTTGGGGCATGAGTTAAATAGTCTAATTAATTCAAGAAGATTTAATATTCCTCTGTGATGGGCCAGGTATGTGGTACGAAGTGGAAATGAAATATGGTTATGGAAATTCTTTATAAGAAGACCAGAGGAAAAGCGCTCGGTAGGTAGGCCAAGAATTAGTTGGGGAATAAGATTAACCACTATTTCAGAGAAGTAGACTATACAGGGTATAATTGGAAAATATAATAACAGAATAGAGTTATATTTATATGGATGCGAAACATGGACTCTTACTTTAAGGGAGGAAAGAAGATTACGGGTATTTGAGAATAAAGTTCTTAGGAAAATTTTTGGACCAAAGAGAGGTGAACAGACAGGTGAATGCAGAAGACTTCATAACAGTGAACTACATGGGCTTTATAGGAAGCTAGATATAATCAGGACAGTTAAGTCTCATAGACTGCGATGGGCAGAACATGTGGCACGAATTGGGAATGAAAGACGTGCATGGAAGCTTCTTGTAGGAAAACCAGAAGGAAAACGCCCAGTTGGTAGACGAAGAATGAGGTGGAAGAATAGCATTAACTACGATTTGAGGGAAGTAGATTATACAGAGAATGATTGGAAAACATTAGCTCAGGATAAGGCTGTATGGAGGGCTTATTTTCGCGAGGCATGAACCTACAGATTCAATAGTGATGTGAGTAGTCAGTTATTTAAACAATTTCATTGTTTTATATTATATAATTATATTTAATATAGTCCACTGCATTGTCTCGAGGTAGCGTGCCGCCTTGTCACGCAGCGGGCCCGGGTTCGATCCCCGGTCGGGGCAGTTTTTCTGGGTGAGGTTTTTATCGGGGGTTTTCCTCACCTGTAAGACAAATGTCAGGAAAACTTTAAGGCCCAAACGATCCCCGAAATCATATGGTCATCATCATCATCCTTATCATTATCATCATCATCCTTCACCGGTGTGGAAAGCAACGGGAAGCTACCACACCTACAATTCCTAGTAAAGGTGCAAGCATAGCATGAAAATGCTATGATTGCAGTGAAAGACCTGCCCTCGGGCAGAATTACTGTGGATGGATATTTAATATAAATATACTTAAATAATATATTTTTTAACACATTATAAAATATCCAGCTTTAAGTTATACAGATTTCAAACGTGGTCTCATACTTTAAGAGAGGAGGAAAGGTTATAGGTATTTGAGAATAAAGTGCTTATGAAAATGTTTCGAACAAAGAGAGACGGGCAGACCGGTGAGTAGAGAAATCAGCATATCAGTGAGCTGAATGATCTTTATGGACATTAACATGTAATAAGAACAGTTAAGTGTGATAGACTGTGACGAGCAGGATATATGACACAAATAAGGAACAAAAGGGGAGCAGGGAAACATTTTGTTTGAAAGCCAGAGGGAAAACGTCGGGAAGGTTGGGCAAACAGGTGATATATTAAGGTAAACGTTTTTATCACTCACCTGATATTGTTCTTCTTATTTGACTATAAACTAGTTTCGGAACATAGTTTCTGTTCCATCCTCAGTATCGTCACGACCGATGTTCTGTCGTCTTGAAGAGCTGTTCTTCACTCCATCCATTGGCGGACTGAAAAACCTCGAAACCAGGCCATTCTCACTGGGGATTTCAAAGTTCATCAACTTTTCCTTTTCGCTCTTTTGAACGTAGATCGTTTCCCAAACAGTGAGTTCTTTTGGTTTCCTATTTGTTTTAATAATTTAGCTTCTTTCTCGATAAGATGTTTTTCAGACCATGCATGGGCAGCCACTGCAGATTTTTCTACTTCCCCTTTCTTGACATTCCTGATATTTTCTTTCACTCTAGTTTTTTGTTTCAGTCAGCCAATGGAAGGAGCGAAGGATAGCTCTTCAAAACGACAAAACAACGGTCGTGACGATACTGAGGATGGAACAGAAACTATGTTCCGAAACTAGTTTATAGTCAAATAAGAAGAACAATACGAGGCGAGTGAAAAAAAATTCTACCTTAATGAATATACCTCGTAGTGAGAATTCCTAAAAATAAGTAAGGTGATATATTATTCTATCTATCGTTTACAATGTGGGTCTAATTCAAGGTCACCGCCGATCACATTGAGTCTGAATTTTTATCCTTTATCTTGTAATGACCCAGCGGTGTTCTGACATCCTGCCAACAGTAGTTGTATTGTGTGTATAGGAAAGTATAAAGAATTTCCAGAGTTTACCTGAATTTTCCTTACTGAAACAAACTTTTGAGGACGACATAAAGACCATTTAAGGAAAATGGTGTGTGTTTTCTACTGCCAGTTATTGCATTTTACGTGCTTCCGGTTCCGCGCTGGAAGAATAGATAATGTTAATATGGTCTATTTTCAATTTATCTCCATTTCGCCTGACCACCTTTACGTAGTTTATTATTCTTATATATATTCTTGTTTTGTGTACAGAGAGAGGTATAGAATGAGTGTATGTTCACATGTTTGTATAGTATAAAGCGTATTGTATGAGGGAAGGTAATGACGAGAGGAGAGAAACTGAAACCCGGTGCCGGCACGTAGCCTACAGCTGTCGAAAAACACCAAATGGGTCGCCATGCTTAACGTCTCCATCCGACCGACGAATCGCTATCGACAATACCACATGCATTCTCAACATAATTTACTACAGAGGGATTTGTAATGTAATCCAGGAATCTGGCACACAATCTAGAGATTAAAAATTGTACACTAACATCTCTCCTGACCCTGAAATTGAAAATTTACAATTAAATTAATTTAATTAATTTTACAATTACAATTTCTGTTTCTCTCTTCTCTTTATCATCATGTCTCATAGAACACACTTTAGCACTGCACAAACATAAACATAAACTCATCCTAACTCCTCTCTGTATACAAGAGTACATCAGCTACGTAAAGTGATATGCCGAAGTGGTGCATACATTCAAAATAGAACACGTTTACGCCATCTATCCGACCAGCATGCAACTTGAAGCATGTAAAGTGAAGTGGATGGCATTAGAACATATATACATTTACAATTTTCAACCTCGACATGTACCGAACCTTGGCACGCTAGTTAGGAAGCAATCATGCTACACCTGAGCCAGCTCGGCATATACCTGGAGAATAAGGTAAGCAAAATTCTCTAAGAACTATGTAACTCGCCTGACAGTTCCTTCATTTCAATTAGATGAAGATGGATGAAAAATGTGCAGAGAATAAAAACTGAAAACATTGTCAAAAATACTTGTAACACACAAAAGGAAGACGATGTAATAGTATATGATTAGAAGATGTAATAGTACATGAATTTGGTAGTGTCTTGGAGGACATCAAGAAAATGTACAATAGGGCATCAAAAACCCGTGGGTAGTGACTAAAGAGAGATCAAACTGCCCGGAAAATTCTAAGCTAGCTAACAATCTAAATGGTCTGTGATGCTATGTTGATGATGGAAATGGTCAATTTTAGATTTTTAAAACTAAAGAGATCTTGGAGACTTTTTTGGATTCAAATCCCAGTTAAGTCAAAAAAGTTATAATTAGTTATATTAATTTATAGGCGTACGGCTTACGTGAGTATATTAATTTTAATATTAAGTTTGTTATTAGTTTATAGTCCACCGCTGTGGTCTCGAGATGGCGTGCTGCCTTGTCACGCATCGGACCCGGGTTCGATTCCCGGCCGGGACAGGCTCCTAGGTAAGGTTTTTTTCTCGCCTGTAAGACAAATATCATGAAGCTTAGGGCCCAACGGTCCCCGAAAATCATCCGGCCATCATCATCATCCTATCATTACCATCATCATCCTTCACCGCTGTGGAAAGCAAAGGAAAGCTACCACACCTATAATTCCCTAGTAAAGCTGCAATGCATAGCATGAAAATGCTATTATTGTAGTGTAAGACCTGCCCTAAGGCAGAATTACTATGGATGGATGGATGGATGGATTAGTTTACATGGCACGGAATTAATGTCACTAAAATATCTTCTTAGTAGAAGATACGAACTTAATGTCAAATATTGAAATAAAAATTAAAATTAGAAGTACATTAAAAACTCGTTATTGGCGTGGGATATGTTCCGCAAATAGCCGCGAATTCAGAAACCGCGAATATGGAATGGTAATAAGGGATACGTTCCAAGGTTACAGAATAAAATAAAAATTATCAAAATAAAAACAATTAAATAGAGATTTTGAACAATATCTATTATTTATTACTGTCAGGTTTAGGTAAGAACTTAAAGAACTTGTTAATTCTTTCCTGTTTTGCCACTTTTAAAAGGTATTTCAATTAAGATTGATATTCAGCTGTGAATTCTGCGATAGAACTCCTTATTTGTCTTCAGATATCTTGATTCATTAACATTAAAACAATTAAAACAGTGTGATAAAGACGCAAACGACTCGCCAACGCGTATAAACGGTCAAGCATTTATTTATTTTTTTTTTTTACTTTAAGCGGCAACACTAATTTTTTTTCTCTTCGGTACTATTTTTTCTTTCCTTTTACTCGACATTATGTACTGGGAACAAAGCACAAGAAACACGTGTTATTCAATCAAAATTATTGCAACGAATGACCAGTTGAAACAATAATATACCGATCATGGAAATGCAGGCATTTATCAAAGTACATATCGGCAAATTAAATACGACAACAACTTTTAACAATTAACTTCAGGATTAGTGACAATAAGGTTTGTTTTTTTTATATTTATATGTATATTTGGTTTGGATCACTATATGTAAAAGCCTCCTTAGCATCTGCCTAGAGAAACAAAAAACTGCTGATAGTTAGTAAAGGACACTAATCCTTCTAATATACCGACTGGATCCGTATAAAGACTTTTTAGCCGCAAATACAGGAAGTGTGTCGACATGTTTCACCCGCGAATAAGGAGTCTTTACTGTATGTTTCATTAATATAACTTTAGATTTAGATTTGTGTGATCTTGTGAAATCAAGCGTCATGGTTCAGTTTAAAATTATCAATTTTGGTAGAGCATATATTTTACCTCTTCAGTCTGAGTATGATACTGCATGGATAAATGCATGTTTAAATAAAATTATTGCTTGGAAATCAGAGATCGTTACAAAAACTAAATCAGCGAAGACTACATACAGCAGATATTGTACACATCAAAAAACTACAAGGCTCGATAGGCTTAGGCGGCCCATGGCCTACCAGCCAGCTGCTGACCTCACAACAGCATGTATTTTTCACACAAGTGTAAGTTCATTTAGTAACACAGAGTTGACATATCGGGATCCCCAGCCGTAATAGCTGGTTTTCTCAAACTGGAATCGCTATTTATTTTAGCTACCAAAATTTGTCACATTGCTGGGTGAGCAATAGTCCCATACTAGCCGAAATTACAGGAGAACATTTCTATCCATGGCAACTCGAGCCGGTGCAAGATCTGTAGCTAGGCAGCAAGGCACCATGCTTTAAAACACTCGGCCGCGACGAGGGACATATAACCTAATATATGTAACAAGATATCTTATGCCCGTCTATAAATAAGGATGAATCAAATATATTTTTATATTCTAGGTTCAAAATGCAAATATTGAGTATTTAAGTGATGTATGCAGTTCAATTAATCTTTCGTGCATATTTTGTATGTTTCCAAAGTAAACTCATGCACAATGCAGGTATCAAAAAGTTTAGATTCAACATATAAAGACTTTATATTGAATATCACTTTTATGTATTGAATGAATTTTTTCATATATCGTATTAATATAATTGCAGTCAACTTAAGGTTAATGACATCATACACCTCTACTTTAAGCAAATAAATTAAATAAATATTACATTTGTCTGTATAACATAAATATTGCTTTGGAGAATATGATATTGCCATTTTATTCATCTACTGGTAAAAGTAAAAATTCAAACAGTTATTTTAGTAACATTTGACATCCAGGCAAAAATGTTTGTATAATTAAATCAGTGGACATCCATAAGAATGCACAATAGATTTAACGTAGTAGATTCAACCAAAATATTGTAGATCCGTCTATAAATAAAAAGAAAAATATTTGTGTTCTAGAAAACAAAATGCAGAATTTGAGTACTTCAAACACAATTTAAAATTATAATATAAAATTAAATAACTCTTAGGTTCATTTCCTCAACCACTAAAACACGAAGTTATTGTTGGTCTTTCGGGACTAGTCTCATAATCAGCACAAGGTACGTCTACATCCACTGGCTTCGAATGCAAGACTGGTTGGTCCGTTATAGCATTAAAGAGTGGATTTCAAATAATGAGCGTGTTCTCGCTTAATAACAGGTCACTGTTGATTTGCTTAAGTATTTCAAATTCCTCCAGTACGTTAATTTTATTCGGATTATTTTCTTTGTGGAAAATAGCGAGCTATAAATGATCAGTTTGCGGTGTCCTGTCTGGTTTTGCAAAGCTTCATTTACCTCTTGCATAAATAAAATCTTTGAATTATTCTCTATATATCTAATGTTAAAATTTCTACTGGTTCTTCCGATATAAAATTTGTTACAGTGTTTGCACGTTTGTTTATATACACCTTTGTTATCATATTTCTAATTTTGTCCAATGCTATTGTTATGTTATTTAATTTGTTTCTGGTTTTATATGCTATTTTTATATTTTTGTCACCTCCTTTTATTATTGTAGCCAATTTCGATGTTACTTTACGGATATAAGTGAGTGTTACTAAAGTTTTATTGTTTTCATCAGATTCCTTTTCAAGTTTGGTTATGCTGGAAGTGTTTTTTTTTTGTTTGCTTACTAGTTTGTTGATAATATCTTCGTTGCATACGTTAGTTTTTGCCATATGTTTAATATAGTTAGGTTCTTTGATGTAATTATTTTTATTTTCAGGAAGTTTTAACATTCTAATTATCAAATTATTGATCTTTTTTTTGAATGGGTGTCTAGAATTTTTCTTGATGTCAAGTGCATTACTAGTCGGTGTTTAGGACTTCTCTGGTTATTGCTGTATATTTCGCCTAACTTCGAAATCTCCGTAGGTGCTGTTTTTTTATAATTGAATCACTCACACATTCAAATAATTATTTATTTTCTTAAGAATAACACACATAAATAACACTGCTTATACAAACCGTTTGAATAGTTAATCATTTTTAGAGTACACTAGTTCTACGTCCACTTCTCGTGGTTTCTCCGAGCGGAGAGGACGATCGCGGGAAGAAACTGCTATATCACGCAGTAAGTTCTCTCTGCGTATGCTCAGGCGTGCCAGAGAAATAAATGTAGATTGACATTACTGATCTTAGCAGTATAACCAACTATGACTCTGGCCATACAGTAACGAAAATACCAATATAGCCACACTAACATAACTAAATGGAATATACATATAAAGGTTGACGTATATTTACGAAACAGTAGGTTTGCGATAAATGTTGATGTCCAGTTTGTTGAAATTTTGAAACATATATGCTGTTATTTTCAAATGGTAAGGATCATGATCAAGTCACATCACCCACTCGAGGAATATAAGATGAAGTCAGCAAGTTATCTGTGGAGCTCAGAATGTTCCACTTCGTATGTGGAGTTTGCCAGTTCTACAAACTAGATTAATAAAGAATGCGCTTAAAAGTTTCATTAAACATTTATTCGCAGAGAGACGAGTAGCATTACAAGAGCTAGACTCGAGTTTTGTGGTTCACACTCCTTCTCGTTGGTTTACAAGCCGTAAAGGAGTTACAAAACACTTTAAAGAGGCTCTACTAAGCGTCGCCGCAACATCGCATTATCCTTCCTTCAAATGTTCCCTAATTTACATCATTTTTCGACATTACGCTTACAGATAACCATTTGATTTCTGCAACCTCATACTTAAAATTTAATCTAACATTCTGAACATAATCCTTAAAATTATCTTCTTGGTTAAATATCTTTGGTCAAGTTTTAATGAAACTCGACGTCTACTAGCATCAGCTTAGGAGTTCGCAGAAGCCAAGCACAGTCTCCTGAGGATGTCTAACACAGAAATAGACGAAACGTCGAGTTTTATTAATCCTAGAACCATATTGCAATACTTCACACTGTTAGGTTACAGATGATCCATTCAAGATATACTCGTGCATTGATATAACTATATATCTTCCTACGAAGTATAGGGTAATAGGAGATAAATCAAAGGTCTGATTTTACAAGACGGACATGGAAAACTAAAAGCATGAACGAATATATATATATATATTTGGGCACACAAAGTAGTGCAGATGGAAGTCATGATGCTAAAATTAACGAGAAAATAGTTAAAGGAAAATATACAATATCAAAATGAAATGGTGTTTTATGGGATAAGAATAAAGATTCTCTAACAAAAACAAACAATTTTAGTACAATAATAAGGAGTACAATGACATACGGTGCAGAAACAATGGAATTGAAGTCCAGAACAGTAAAGTAAGTAAATTAAATTCTCCAGAAATGGATTTTTGGAGGCGTTCAACTAGAATATCTAGAAGAGATATAATAAAAAACAGCGTAATTAAACAAAATATGAGTGTTCAAACTTCTGTTGTGGATTTCATAAAAAACAAACAATTAAAATTGTATGGTCATGCAAAACGCATGGCAGAAGACAGTTCACAAGAAGAATACCGAAATCGGCGCTACTTGGTAGAAGTAGTAGAGTACGGCCAAAAATAACGTGGATTGGTCGTTTTTTGAGCAGCATGAGGGAAAAAGGTTTGGACATTGGAATGCCAGAGAGATGTGAAAGAGGTTGGCAGTAGATTAAATGGGTGCAGAAAGATGTTGTGAAACCTGCAAAATAAATAAGTATCTTCTTACAGGTCTTTAAAATTGCATTCTCATTTTTGTGTTATACATGAAACTATGGATTTGACATATTAAAAAAATAATTTAACAGAAGTTGTTTCATTTATCAACATCGTACCTTTCTTCTGACCAACGTCAATACGTGGTGCAATCTCTCCTTACTTGGATCCAAACTTCAATTTGTAGTGCCATACCATCGATGAGATCATCAATCTGATCCTGATCCAAATTGTCCCACCTTTCAATGAAATTCGCAAGACACACAGAGTATGTGCTTGTTCTCGACGTCCAAAAACAGTTCGTATAATTTGATCCCAAACTTATTCAATTGGATTCATGTATGGGGAACAGACAGGCCACTTCAGTCTGGTGATCCTAGCACGATCAAGTAACCTGTTCACGAGAACATCTCGATGAGCATGCGAATTATCATTCAATCAAGATAAGTTTTACCACTATTTGTCGCAGAATGTCGTCTCTGTACCGTTAAGCATTGAGCATCTCCTGAACTACCACGAGAGGAGTACAGTGACCGCATGTAATGCCACCCCAGAAACATTGTTGAACACAAGGGACACATTGTTGGAGACGTTCGATGTTATAAGGTTGCCTCCTAACACGTTAACTGTGATCATCAAATTAGAAACAGATTAGAAATTTTGTCCATAAACAACATCCTACGTCAATCAAGAGACGATTACGCGTACTTTCTCATCTATAACGGTGTCTATTAATGTTGTCTTCGTGACTGACGTCAGGGAATGCAAATTCGCATCATTCGACCTTACCCTAATAGTTTGATGCAATATGCGATGTCCTATAGCTTCTTAGAACGCCTAATTTACTTCTGGAGCATTAAGTCTAAGGTTTCGTCGAGTCAACAGTCGTAAGAATCATTAATCATTGTGCAGTTATCCAATATGAACGGCCTGTACGGTGTAAGACATCAACACTTCTTGTCAATTGGAACCGATTCCACGTACGCATCTTGTCACTTTGACTCCGTTCCACTTGTCGAGCAACTTCACTGGTTGATAAGCCTATTTCGGGTAATCAATGGTCGAGAGTGTCGTACGTGGCAAGATGGACGTTCACTTTAATGTCCAAAGTTGTCTCTAATGCATCCTTACTGATGCTTTACTCCCAACTGAAATGTTGCCACCCATTAGAGTGGAGGGTTCTACTTGTAGGTAGAGCTCATCTTAACTGTGGATATGTTTTTAAACAACTTAAATGGTCAACTTCCGATCTGTTCAGGAACAGTCATAACAGTAATACGCCTCAACGATATAGGCCTATCGCAGCGATGTTATTTTTATTGATGTCTGTTTATAGGCCTATGTATATATATGACATATAAGAAAAATAAATGCCTGGACGGTATTTGAACCCGGACCTCAGGATTGGTACTCCAGCGTGCTATCCATTACACCACCGGGCAAATCTAATGCAAATATTTGTTTTTCTTATAGGCCTATATATATATATATATATATATATATATATATATATATATATATATATAACATCGGAATAAAGAAGTGTTACTGCTATAATGTAATTACTCTCTTTAAAAAATGCTTATTTGTTATAGAAGCCGTGAGATGGCATTGAGGACGTTGCCCCGTAGCATCTCGTGACTGAGAATCACGAAGGAAATAAAAATCTTTGTGCTAGGAGCCTGAGTGGCTATGTCACTAACGTATACAGTTGGAAATCTCGAATTCAAATCCCGGTTAAGGCGTTTATTTATTTTTTCATGTTATATGTGTGTGTGTGTGTGTGTGTGTGAGAGAGAGAGAGAGAGAGAGAGAGAGAGGGGGGAGAGAGGGAGAGAGAGAGAGGGAGAGAGAGAGAGGGAGAGAGAGAGAGGGAGAGAGAGGGAGGGAGGGAGGGAGAGGGAGGGAGAGAGAGGGAGGGAGAGAGAGAGGGAGAGAGGGGGAGAGAGGGGGAGAGAGAGAGAGCAGTGAGCGGTACTCCGGAGATCGCTAACCCCAACAGTTGCTCTTGCTGAAAAAATATACAAGTGGACCGTATTTACTCTAACTTCTTATCTTTTATTGTTAACAAAAGTCAGGCAATGGCTGAAAGAGAAATAGGCGTGAACAACAACAAGAGGAAAACATAAAAAAGATCAAAGGAATTTATGTATGCTTACATAACAAAACATAAAGTCTTGAGAATATTGTATGGAAACAGGAAGTGAAATTCGAAGCTGAGAATTTAAACGCAGACAACAAGACGAATAAAATATTCAAATAAAAAGAAAAGCATCATTCTGCATCAGAAATTTATGAAATATTAAATTTAGATTTTAAATATTATGTTAAAATGGATACTGCAATTAATAATAATAATAATAATAATAATAATAATAATAATAATAATATTTCATAAGAAATATATTCAAAACTACAGTGATTATCCTTCAACCTAAAGCGATGTCGCATGAGATCTCTGTCTAATGGATCTTACTCGTTAAGACCCCTTCTTCCATACTTCGTCTTCATTCATTCATCCATATTCTCTTGGTCTCCCTCGTCCCTTGATTCCTCTAGCTTTCCATTTAAAAACCTTCTTCGGTATTCTGTATTCTTCCATTCGTAATGAGGTGTGAATTACCCCTCTATATATGTTCTCTTCGACAATCATAATTTATATTATTATATTATTCTTGACTTTATCTCGTCTTGAAATATAGACCGCTTCCAAAAATCCATTCACACTGCTGACAGCGTGTTAATCTAATGTCTGCTGACTCTCGACATTTCGCACCCATATAATAAAAAAATTACTTATAATAAATAATAGTAATAATAAGAACAGAAATAATATTAACGTAGGAAGCCGGATATTCGAGTCCCGGCCCTTGTGTTGTCTCTACTTCTAACGGAAATGAGTGTGTGATGCCTGTTACATGAATAAAGGCGGCCGTCACTCAGGTCTGAAAACTCCAACTCATAACTAGAGCCGATTATCTACAAATGTGGGAGCCTTAACCTCGAATTACCCCAAGAGACTAGTAAATCTTTTAATGGGATCACTTTAACTTTTAACTAATAATTATTTTTAAACATATGTATACATGGGTCATTTTTATACACTAAACATAAATTAGCATCATCATCATCATCATCATCATCATCATCTAGGGTTAGACCTGCTGGTCTGTTCCGATCTCATGTTAGAATTGGTCTATCCATCTTTTACTGGGTCTTCCAACATTTCTTCGTCCTAGTGGTTTGTAATGAAGAATCTGTTTCGGAATTATGTTGTTGTCCATTCCATTGATGTGGTCCATCCATTCATCTCTGTATTGTGTATATTCTATCTAATAGTTTGAATATATTCAATTCTCTTCGTATATCCTCACTTCGCCTTTGATCCATTATTATATAGCCAGCCACACTCCTCAGAAACCTCATTTCTGACAGTTCTATTCTTCGTTCCTGGTTTTTGGTTAAGACCCAGTGTTCTGGTCCATATAGTAGTGTTGAAACCGCCGTTGTTTTATAAACTTTCAAAAGTGTCTTCTTTCTAGTTCCTTTCAGGCTTCGTTTTACATTAGCAATAATAATATTACTAAACAAAAATACAAATTTATATATACGTACAATAAGCGTGAAGTTAATATTTAAACTAAATTAAAGTAATTAATTTAAGTGATCCGAGAGTCCGGCAGCTTCTGATTTCCGATGAAACAGAATTGCAGTTGAGGGAAGTGGAGATAGTGTATTTGGTGTGGAATTATAGGATATCCTATGCTGAGGTGTATGGAGCAAGATATGTTGATGTTATTTTGTATTTAAATTATTATCTGTTAGCATTTAAATGATCATCTGTAACGAATAACGCAGGGTGTTACAATACCTCACTTTTAGGAACGATACGACATAGAGAGAAGAATATTTTTTGCTTTTATTTCAGACCAATACACGATGTTTATGAATTCTACACACTGACTAAGTCATATGAACTTGAAGTTCGGGGTTTGAATAAAACAATTTTTTACAAAATTCCTTCTTTTTTTTTAAAGCTTGTCCTGACAATGTGTGTTTTTAAATAGAATTATATATAGTGGGTTATGCTATATTATTAAGTCATTATGGTTCAATATTATATCCCAATATAAATATTTTTCTCAAATAAAACAAAACTTGTGAATTTGATCGTGTCGTAACTTATGTTATAAGCAATATAATCTCACGTATGAGACATACGAGAGTGAAAAGTGTTAAATCCACTTCTTATAAAATATACTTTGTTGCTATAAAATTGATGCAGAATCTCAAGAGAAACTTTTTATTATGGAATAAATTGAAAACTGAAGATGTTTGTGAGTTTGGATATGAATATCCAAGCCGTTGTGTCACTCCTAGTATGTAAAATTCATCCTTTGAACATCGGAGATTCCTCAGTTCTTATTTTTATATTGAATTTTATACATTCCACCCCAAAGCGTTGTCTATATCACACACACACAAGTCTTCCATAAACGTGAGGAGCATTCCAATATTCTTAACCCATTTCGCGAAACGAATTTTTTTTCTCTTTCCCTAGCGCTAACAAGGTTACTAACAATTGAGAGATGACGACAGAAATAAGCCTTTTTTTCCCCCTTTAAATAAGTTGGAATGAAGAGAGATAAAACATTTACTTTAGTAATAGAGTCACTTTGTTAGTACACTCAGCTACATTAAAAGTTGTTAGATCTGCAATTATGTAGTCCAATAAACACTGAAGAAACAAGCGGGGGGGGGGGTTTATACATCTAGGAATGTGTACCTGCGTATCATCTAAAACTAGAGTAGTAATAGGACTTTATTAGACAAAAAGTAAGACATTTACAATATTATTTACAAATATGGGTCGCACGGATCTAAAACTAACACTATGGCGCACTAAAGCCTACAGAGTTCTTGGACCACCATCCGACTTCAAGCATCACAACCAAATATGGATGGATCAAAGCACAGATGCACCAAGACCAAAAATTTGGAGGTACACCATTCTAGTCATATTTGATACCTATAAAAAAGAAACCTACTTAATTTTCTTTGGTTTTTTACTGTTTCTTCTTCTTCTTCTTCACTTCAGGGGCTAGGCAAACTGCCTTTTCCGCCTCACAGTTGTTCTGTTCATCCTTTGACGGGCCTTCCTACATTCCTTGATCCTCTTGGCTTGACGTTAAATGCTGCTCTTATTAATCTCGTTAAATTTATTCTTTACACAGGTTTAAACCATTTACTTCTTTGATTTCTTCATTTATTGGATATCTATTTTTATTCATTGGATATCATCATTCTTAATCCGATCCAATCTTGTGCAGCCTTTTTCTTCTTCTAAGGATGTATTGTACTTTGCAATTTTTTTTGGTCATTACCCAAGTTTCGCTTCCATAACGTAATACAGGGACTGTCAATGTTCTATAAAACTCAAGTAAACTTTAATAAAGTTCTAAGTAATTTGAGGTAGAATATGAAATAATATAATTAATACTTGACACGTGCCTTCGTCCTCAAATTGATTAAAATCTTTAAGACCTGAATGCTTTTCGAAAACTTACTTTCATCATTAGCAGAATATTTTAAGCTTAGAACCTTTTAAAAAATCGTTGTCAAATTTAGGACAACGCCAGTCGTCTTGATGCATGCGTGGCTAGCGCGTGCAACTGCCCCGACTGATATTTCAGGTTCGAATATTGTTGCTTTTGGTGGGATATAGGTGGTGCGGTACATCGGAGATTTCTCGGGGTTTTCTCGGGGTTCTCCCGTTTCCCGAATTCATCTTACCAACACTCTCCACTCCTGTTCACTCCCCGCCGTGTAATTTCATATTAATTTATTCTTCTCATATCACATTTCACCTCATCTCATATTAGGTAAAAAATGGTTTGGTTTAAAATATATGTTGTCGTGTTCTAATGGGACACGCTCATGTATTTCATGGCTCCGTAGTTGTGTCAGCTTAAGGTAGAATAGGGCCAAAATTAAAGGTGTAGTCCCTCTATGACGCTATGGGCCCAGCCCAAGTAAATTGCGGTATAAATCATATGATTGACATGTATCGAATCAGGAACACCGTAACAGAATACCTATCATCGTAGAATATCTATTTCATCTCATTCATTTCATAAAGGTTAAGCTGGTTAATAAAATATACCTAAATATCGTTGCCGTATTAGGGTCTTAAATATTCAAACCCCCTATCTCTACTAATCTAATCATTCTGAGGACAACGTCACCTATCAAGTACTAACAGGTATAATTAACTTACAGCCATATTATAATTAATGACTCAACAGAATTGTATTATGTATTTCATCAATAACGCTGAGCAACAAAAAATAAACTTTGTCTCAGAAAGAAAATATGTGATTCTGATATTATTTTTTCTCTTAAATTCAAATATGATATCGGTTTTTCTCCATCACGTAAGGTTTCCGAGAGATAGGAATTTATAATTTCAAACATTTTAATATTTTCCACATTGTCCACCGCTGTGGTCTCGGGGTAGCGTGCTGCTTTGTCACGCAGCGGGCCCGGGTTCGATTCCCGGTCGGGACAGTTTTTCTGGGTGAGGTTTTTATCGGGGTTTTTCCTCGCCTGTAAGACAAATGTCAGGAAAACTTTAAGGCCATCGCAATCATCATCATTCATATTCATCTTAGGATAATCTTAGGATTAGGGACTCTCCTGGCGCACCATTATTATCATCATGACCCATCATATCATCGGGGCAACATAACCCCGTCTTCCACGCGGCCCAACCTCAGAAGTGGGTTACAAATACGCCATGCTAGGAGAGAAACCAGGAATGTCGAAAAACAAACCTGGGGCATTGAAAAAAAAATATTTTCGACATTCGTAACCACAAAATATTCGAACATTCGGACTCACCTAGAAAGTAAGAAATTACGATTTTCTGCTATATTTCGCCTGTGAAGCATCCCTCTTGATGGTTCCATAGCTGAAATCTCCTGAGTTAGCTCATTTGGTTTTATTTTACAATGGACAAATGGACGAAAAAACGTTTATTAATAAAATTATTTAAATCCATTAATTGAAATTGAAATAAAAAAACTGTGGGTGATGGAGAAATTCCAAACATTTATTTGAAAACACGAAGTCGCTAATTATTGTAGCTACCCAAATACCCAAGCAATCATTATGGGCCATCAGAGACTATTATCCTCAATTAACACAAATGCAGTATTACATGTGTCACTTAATGGGGTTCAGATCCCTTATAGTGAGACAGTAAAAAATCTAGGAGTGTTTATGGATAAACATTTAATTTGGAATAAACAAATAAATAACATTTGCAAAACTATCTTCTCAATAATACACTCATTAAATCGTATAAGAAATTGTTTACCGTTTTCTCTAAGAAAAATGCTAGTAGAAACACTCGCAATGCCCCATTTTGATTATTGTGATACTCTTTTTACTGACCTAAATACTGTTCTTACCCAAAGACTTCAACGTGTTCACAATTCTTGCATACGTTTTATTTGTGGTATACGTAGATTTGATCACGTTACACCATCCCTGGAACAATTGTCATGGCTTCGTCTTCAAGATCGTAGAACCATCCATTCCCTATGCCTACTCTATAATATATTACACACATCTTAACTTATTATTTATCACACCGCTTCACTAAACTCTCTGATACACATAACTTAGATACCCGATCCCTTGAGCACAGTGTCCTTTATATCCCTCCTCATCATACTACCTATTATTCGAAATCTTTTACAGTTTCTCTTGCTAGAACATGGAATTCACTTCCACCATATGTCAGAGACTGCCAAACTTTACCATCTTTCAGAAATAAATTGAAAATAAAATCACTAACAGAAACAACTCACTAATACTACTTTTTAAGAATTAATAATGCGTTTTTGCATTATTTAATAAAAATAGACTTAGGATTTGTTAATATATTTACCTAATGCCTTGTATAAAAAGCGTAGATTAATTCATTGTAGTGTTTTTTTTTTCTCTTCTTTTTATGCATAGTAGATTCGAGCTGTTATTCCTTTTTTATTCATTGTATCATTAATTTAATTTTAATTGTATTTAGTTTCATTCTATTATTAGACATTAATTTCATTATTATTCAATATGACAGATAATGAATTGTTCAATAACTATTATTGTAACTTTTTTTTTGTATTCATATGTAACATGTTTGTCCTGTCTAATATGACTACTATTGTAATTTTTTTGTATTCATGTGTAACATATGTTTGTCCTGTTTTGTATGACTATTATTGTATTTTTTTTGTATTCATATGTAACATATGCTTGTTCTGGTGAGTGGAAGAGAAGGCCACATGGCCTTAACTCCACCAGGCTAAATAAATAAATAAATAAATAAATAAATACCCAAGGATGCTGGGTGGGCACTGGTCCCCTACTGACCGAAATTCCATAAGAAAATTTCATCCCCCATGGGGACACGAACCTGCGCAAGTCCCGTAGCTCTAAGCCAAGGCTTCGTGCCTTAACCACTCGGCTACGGCGCAGGACCCGATACTTACTGTAGCTAACTAAATCCCTCACGAAGATGGGCTGTCTTCGGTCTCATACTGATTGAAATTCCATGAGAAAATGACTTACCCCATAGAAACTGAAACCAATCGCATGTTTTTTGCTCTGTGACGAGGCATGTTGTTTTAGACCTGTAGGTCACGGTGCGAGATAGTAATCATATATTCTGATATATTTGGTTGGATGAAAGTTATAAATTAAGTAAAAAATGGCTTCTTCTTCTTTTTCTTCACGGTTTAGGATTATTTACTAGTCGTTTCCGGCTCCAAATTGCTGCTCTTTTCATCTTTTCTTTGGTCTTCCCAAACTTCTTCCTCATGGTGAAAAGCTGTATGCTGTTTTTGGTATTCTATTCTCAGTCATCCTTGCCAAGTGTTCTTTCCAGTTTGTTCAGTATTTTTCTATTGTTGTGTTTAATTCCTCTACTTTTATTTGTTGTCGTATTTCTGTGTTATGTTTTTTGTCTACTATTGGTCTGAGGAATCTCATTTCAGCAGCTTGTATTTTGGCTGATTGTTGTGTTGTCACTGTCCATGTTTCGGACCCATAAGTAATAATAGGCACTGCCATTGTCTTTTATAATTTCATTATAGAGTCTTTCCTGACTTTAGTTTTCAAAGTTATTTTTAGTGTTCCTGTTACATAATTAAACTTATTAATTTTGTTATTTATATCTGTTTCCGCTGTGTATGATATTTCGCAACCTAGGAAGTTATATCTTGGTTCATTTTCTAATATTATCATTGTCCAAACTGGATGAGCGCCCTTGAAAGCCATTGTTTTTTTTTGTGAGGATATTTCCATGTTGTATTTTTTGATATTTCATTTAGTTTATATATCATTCTTTGTAGTTCGTCCTCTGTTTTTGCTATTAAAATCTGGTCATCTGCAAAGGTTTTTATTACTATATTTCCTAAGTTAATTCCCCCAGTCGTCATTTGCTTCCATGATATTATCATGTCGTCAAAATAAATGTTAAAAAGGGTGGTTGATAGAGGACAACCTTGTCTAACTCCTCCTGTTATATGTATTGGTTCCCTTTGATTTATTTTTATTTTTGTTTTCTCGTACATTTTCTTAATGACTGCTATCAAGTGTAGTTGAATTCCTTTTTCACTTAATATGTTCCATAATTTTGGTCTAGACACTTTATCAAAGGCCTTCTTACAATCTATAAACAGGATGTTCGTTTCTAAGTTGAATTCTCTTCGCTTCTCTATTATAAAAAAAAGGGATGAGAGTAATAATAATAATGCCTTGTCGCACATGAGATAACCAATTTATATACGCATTTGCTTTGTCACCCAGAGCTGACAATCCGACTCAGATTCTCATGGCGATTGTCGGAAACGTTGGGAGCCTTAAACTCGTACTACCACAACGGCATTCTAAGACTTATAGTAGACTTGCTGTACCATTAGGGCATGGGAATTTCTAAAAATTAGCGACGTTCTCGATATGCGAAATATGTCCAATGTGTAAGATACATATTAGGATAATGTAACGATTTTGAATATTGAAGGCGTCACTTATTACCGGAAATATTTCTAAATTGAAATCATGAAAGATTGGCATGCTACGAATTAATGGCAAATTCAGAAAATTGGATGAACGTGGGTAAATTTCTGGACAAAACGCGGAAAATAAGAACAACGCTCATACGTGAATAAATAAATATGTTAGCAAAATGTAATATCACTAATTCTAAATAATTCTACATAACCTAATTAATGTATAATGGTATTGTATTGTGTGTTTCCTTTTTGTTTTAAGTTATATTATTACCAAACATTATTTTTATTTAACGGACTGTCAACAACACGTACGGCTTACTGCCCGTGCGACCCATATTTGTAAATAACATTGTATGTATCTTACTTTTAGTCTAATAAAGTCAAATTACTATATTTACAATATTCATTAGCACTTGATCCCTTTTAGAACTTTATCTAAATAGAAGCAGCAACTATATTAGAAAACATATATTTTATAGTAATATCAGAAAGCAAAATTCAAATAAGAATGTTGAATATTTACGAATCATCAGAATCTGTTAATTTTCTTAAGACATCATAGAGGAGGAACTGAACGTCATAAATGCAATAGAAAGGGAAATATTACAATAGTATGGAGATGTCGAAAGAATACTAGAGGAAAAATTACCAAAAAAATTATGGAATGGATTAGAGCAGAGGGAAAGAAAGAAGAGTTACCAGAGAAGATATTGATGGCGGATTACAGATTTCCATGACTGCGGGGGCTGGTATCAATGGTAGAGAAGAAGGCGTTTGCTTTCGGACGCCAACGGCAGAAATTATTAGTCTGATTGATTGAAGTTTTAATCTCTCTGAGTTTACACTTCTACTGTATTCATTAATAGTAACAGACCGATTTAAAACGTGTTTTGGTACTTCTTGTCCTTTTTTACCCAGCAATCTTTTCTTCGCCGTATGTAGATCAGAGGGCTCTACTGTGAAGTTATCCCGACTTAGCTCAACTGTGAAAATACATTATAAATAATAATATTACACTGTATATAACATGTAACCGTTAATTGTTATTGTAATTTAGATGTAAGACTATTTTTGTATTTTTTTTAACCTGGTTAAGTGGTAGACAAAACCTTAAGGCCTTAACTCTGCCCGGTAAAATAAAGCTATTACTATTACTTACTTACTCATATGCACTATCGAACCTTAGGTCATGGCCGCGCGGACATACATCCCTATCTTGAGCTAATGCTTTCCAATTATTCCCTGTATAATCTACTTCCCTCAAATCATAGTTAATGCTATTCTCTCACCTCCTTCTTGGTCTATCGACTGGGCGTTTACCCTCTGGTTTTCCTTATTATTATTATTATTATTATTATTATTATTATTATTATTATTATTATTATTATTATTACTGTGGAGTTAGCCCGACTTAGCTCTACTGTGGAGTTAGCCCGATTCCGCGCTGGGCCCAAAACAGGGGCAGGGTACGTCTCCGACTGGCAGACCTGGGGACGGCTAATGGAGCTCCGTAGTTTCGATGCGCTGTCTCCAGGCTCAATTCAAGTTCTCGTAGATCATCTCTCTGTGAGGTCGCCAGGAGTTGAACGCTTTGCTGTACTAAAACTCATAATGTGGAGTCTGTAAAGCTGGCAGGCATTGGTAGTGCTTAGTAGTCCTTCCGGATAAGTCCGATGGACTTATGGACAAACTTTGGGTCGTCACAATTTAAAAATGCTGGCGTATTATTATAAGTTCACCAATAAGACAAAATAAAGGCTTGCCTGGGAAGTTTAATGGTGACCTGAGGAGTCTTGAATGTATAGCCAATTAGCTCGAATAACCGAAGGGATTATGGGTTTTTGATTTTTTCCCAATTAGGAAGTTTTAAATCAATCTTCCTACAGATCTTCCTGAAATATTAGGTTAATAATCCCTGTAAGAATGTTTTATCAATTCTCCACTACCCACGAAATTTCCTTCCCACGAAATAATACACGAATCTTTTCAGAAACTTGTAATACCGCACTTCGATTATTACGACGTACTACTGACTGAACTGATAATTGACCTACTTGGCAGACTAAAATGTTCTCATAAGAGTAATTTGTATTCAGTCTCCATCGTTATGGCCACGTGTCTCCTTCATTGCATGCCTTATCTTACCTTCGTATAAATAACTGAAGAACTCTACGGTCATATTCTCACATTTAACAAGTTATTTATAAACGCATTTTCAAAATGGATCGGTTCATAAAAATGTTGGCATAAGACCATAAGAAACTTATTTACTTTCGATATCACGGCACAGGACATGCTTGTACTCTGAGCATGGAACTCACTTTCCAACAGTGTCAAAGATTAGGGGGCTGCCTAGTGGGAGCGTTATAATCAAGCTAATTTAGTTAAACATTGGTCCCCTAGTGCCCACTAGTAAAATATAAAAGTCCAATAAATTTTCAAAATTATAAATTATAATTAGATCAACTAAATCTGAAAAGAGCCGTTTCTGATTGGAATGTCGACTAGGCTTCCCGCTCTTGCCCTTTTGAGGGTTGGCGGCTTCTGCGGTGGTGGCGGTCTTCCTCCTGGCGGCTTAGTGAGTCGGCTAGAACATCATCAGGAACACCAGTGACGACCAGTGACAGGAAGGCTTGTTAATGTCCGACCACTGGATCGTTGTCTCCTGATCCGCGTCTGGTCAGCGCTGGCGATGGATAAAATCACTGAACATCATCAACGAGAGAAACTATATCACAAGAGCTAAAGAGGGATAGAAAACCTTAAAATAGCTGGAAGTTAGTTTCATGGAAGCAGTCTTGATTCCCTTCCTACCTGTCGAGGACGCTTCCAGAAAACTGGATGTTTCCTTGACGAGATATGAAGGTGAATACATGTTTGAAAAATGATCCTACTTCCATTACAAAGTCGAGTCGAGTTGAGAAACATTTTTACGTACTTTTGTCAGAGAGCGATAGTCTATGTGGTCGGCATATCGCCTCAGTGAAACACCTGGACGTAATTTAATGTAATACTTGGATGGATAAAGGTCGGTAAATTTTGAACAGATGCCTCTTTATTCAGACTTGTGGTTAATTTACGAGCCTGAAAAACTTCAGACTAGGGACCTACGGCTTAAAGTCCCTCCCGGAGAATTTGTTCCTTGAATGTTTCTATCCTAAAAATCCATCCACCCCGGCCATCTACCCTCGATCCTCGGAACTATAGGCAAGTAATATAACCACTAGATGATCGCTGGCGACAACATTTGAATTGATTTATATATTGAAGTCTAAGTAATGAAGGCGATAGCTATATAACAATATATTCAGCACTTTGTAACAGGGCAACATATAAAAGTTCATCACAGAATTTAACATTACTTTATTTTAGTCTTTGTTTCATTATGGGAAATATTACGAATGAAACGATACCCGCTGTGCCTTGTTGAAACAATAAAGAAATAATATGAAGACACAAATGTAATTATAGATACCGGATTCAAAAGAACAGATACAAACCAAACAAACACTGGATTACGACAAGGATGTAGTTTATCACCCACTTTGTTTAATATATATATAGACGATATTTTAAATAAATGGAAAGTTTTAGTGAATACAGGAATAAGAATAGATAATAAAGTGTGCATAAATAATCTTCTATTTGCTGACGATGTAATCATAATACAGAAAAATGAAGACGACTTACAGAAATCTATGCATGCATTAAATGAAATATGTAAATTATACGATCTAAAGATTTCTGTAAGGAAAACGAAGACCATGGCTTTTAGAGGAAGAGATCCAGTGAGATCCAAAATTATTTTAGAAAATCAAAGTATAGAACGGGTGTCTAGTTTCAAATATTTGGGCTGTGATGTTGGCTACAATGTGGAAAGAGATGTTGACTCCAAAATAAATAAATTTCAGACGGTGTGTGGAACAATACAGAGAACATTCAAAAATAAAATTAGAGAAGAAACCAAGATAAAAATGTATAATGTTATGGGAGGTTCCCACAATATTGTATGGATGTGAAACTTGGGCTCCAGTGAAAAAACAGAAGGATAGAATACAGACGGTGGAGATGAGGTTCCTAAGACAAGTAAAAGGATGTACAAGACATGATAGAATAAGAAATGAGGATATAAGAGAAGAATTGAAAGTACAACCTTTATTGGATAAGGTCACGAATTACAGACAGAAGTGGATTGATCATATGGATTGAATGAGTAAGGAGAGATATGCATTGTTAGCAAGAAATTATCAAGCAACAGGAAGACGTGATGTTGGAAGACCTAGAAGACGTTGGGCTGATGCATTATGAAGTCGGAACGGGCAATTACCTAATCCTTGGAGTGATGATGATGATGTTTTATTAGTATTTGTTAATATTCGAATTTTACCTTGCTTAGGCTATACTATTATGATATTTTAATTATATTAAGTAGGGCCATACAAAATTGTATAATATTTTATTATTTGGTCGTTGAGTGGAAGAGCAGGCCTTATGGTCTGAACTCTGCCAGCTTAAATAAAGTTTTATTATTATTAGGCCCCTATTATTATTATTATTATTATTATTATTATTATTATTATTATTATTATTATTTCTTCCTGGTTTATTCTGTAATAATAAGACTTGGGGACTTTTATTTTTACTTGCTTTTTATATAGTATTAATAAATACGTTTATGGTATAATTACATTTGTGAAATCTAAATTTACCACTCTGATAGGTAAATAACATTATTTGAATTGGTATTAAATTACCTCCTGAAGGTAATTAGAAAAGTTTCTGATAACTAGTTCACAATTTTAACTTTATAGTTATCATTAGCCGATCGCATATACCAGCGTGATGAAGCCAGTTTTCTCCTCATTCTTGCGAGCAGTGGATAACAGGTAATAAAATGAAATGCTAGATCCGTAATATGCACTTATCAATTTTCCAATTAAAGGTTATGAATTCTCAGTCAACATTTTTAATTTCAATTAATAACGAACAGATGAAGGTATCGAAATTTAAAAAAATCTTTCTGGATAAGATAAATAGTTCAATTATTTCTTCTTCATCTAAACATTGTAAAAAAAGTAAATAAAATTAAAATAATAATGAAAATAAAAAATGATTACTGATTTCTATTAATAGTCTGTGAAAAAAATGTTTAAATAAGTTACTTATAAAATAATTAAAGTTATGAAGATATTCCACTGCAATGTTCTGATGAATTAAAAAAATGCATTCTTTACATAACATTAAAGCCATAATATAATATATATATATATATATATATATAAACGGTGATAAAGGAACGAAATACTGAACAATATGAAATTGGTACGTGAGACTTTAGTCGTCCTCAACTTGATAATTTTGTAAAAATATAGAAGCCTTTCGTACCATGTGTTCCATCTTCTGCTTGTATGTTGGTACTTATATGCAAGCAGAAGATGGAACACATTTTCCGAAAGGCCCTCTTGATATTTTACAACATTATACAATTGAGAACGACTGAGATCTCAGGCAACAATCTTATATTAATCAACTTTTAAATAGTGATCTCAACGGTGTTTCGTAATGAATTTTAAAATTATTGATTACAGTGGTCGACAAAAATGAACTTTGCTTCTTTCTATGACATTTTAGAAGTAATTTTAATCCTGAATTTAAATATCATTTCAGTTTTTTTTTCCTATCAGGCAAGAGTTTTCTGTGATATTCATTTACATTTATTACAAATTTTAATAGATTGCACCTCTTTTTATCAACAAGGGGTCGATATGATTATTCTAGAAATTATTGAATTATAAAATGAAAATAATATTTCAATAAAGAGTCCATCTAAGTTTAACTTATTCTGACTTGCCTAGAAAGTGGTAGATCGTGATTTTCGGGCATATTTTGCATTTGACACATCTCTCTTCTAGGTCCAACAGTAGTCAGCCAGCATATTAGAACTCCACTTGCCTGCCTTGGTACCTCTTTTCCATTGTGGAAATGTGTTCATGAAAACGCTCACCGTGCTCATAAGAAACAGCTCTAAATACAGCTTAAATAAAATCGCTACATATAAGGTAAAGGTTCCTATGACAGGTCAAAGAGAATGCTAAAATCAATTTTAAAAAGTAGCTGTCACAAAAAAACACTGTGCCGGATGGAAACATTCTGACTACACATCTGAATTCAGTGTGAAAAATTGCACTAGATTCACTAATCAGATTTTCTTGTGAAGACAACCTTTTCGACCAGTGAATCAGATGTGAGTGACTGGTTTTCGTGATGTTCTTATACCTTAAAGATCATAATAATGAGCTATATAGTATTAAATACTATAATAAATTTTAAAACATGTTTAGCCTATATAGTTTTTAATTTATTTTAAACTAAATATATTTTATAGGTAAATAATATTTCATTTCTCAACGTTAAATAACTATTTACATCACTAGGCTAGGGTCGCAATTCAAAGGGCCAAATAAGTTTGCTTATATGAATCCCTCTTCAGGAATGCGATTATTTTGTTTGTCATAAATTTACAAAACGAAAGTTATTGGTCTCGTGTTGTAGATTCATGATAACCAAAATAATAATGTTTTAGGACTTTCACGCTCTTAAATACCAATCTATTCCAGTCGAGTCCCAAACAGCATAAATAAGTTTTCCTACAATGCAAATACGAAATGTGGCGTAATTTTACCAGCGGGTGACACTTAAATATAACTCTCCCTTCATATTTTAAGACATGGAAGATTTAGTACCACAGAGTGAGCTATTTACAATGTTAATGGTATTGTACAACACAGTGGAACGTTTATCTCCAGTCACAGCAGCACTATTGATGCGTCGCATGGACGTACATACCAACAATGTAAAATCAGAAACAAGTAGCAAATGAAGCACTTTCCCAGCTTACTTAGAGTAATAGCTGTTTTACATCTCGATGCCACAGACTGATGTGAAGCGAGTGTAGGCTGGATGGCACGGCATTAGTTCGCAAATTATCCGCAAAACGAAACAGGTCAATATTCCGCTGTATAGCATAGTATATACGAGTAAATATTTGAAAGATAATATTTATCATAAGTAATGCCACGAGTGATTTCCAAATTATCAATAAATTCACTCCTCACTTCGTGAGTCGTGAATTTATCTAGATAATTTGGAAATCAAGAGTGACATTTGTTAGGACTATTTAACGAATAAAATTAAGCTGTTTACTCACAATTCATTATTTAACTATAGTTATTTTAAAATATTTATATATTTAATGTAAACGGCGATGTTTGAAAACAAATGAGAAACGATAGGTACGCTTCTACTGCTTCTTTTGTTTATCACTGCAACCAGATCATACTATTTATTGCCAAAGGAACGCAATATTGTAAGGAGGAGCTTTCTTTAATATGGTAATTATAACACTGATAAATATTTGGTGAAACACGACTCTGATTGGTTGTAAATCAGAAATCATTGAAACGTGATTGGTCATTGACTCCCATTTGGGGTATGAGTTAAATAGTCATGAAGACATGGTTCATGAGATAAAATAAAGATATTGAATACGTGATCACGAAATGAAGATAACGAGCAAGATGTCCAATTAGAATCATTTTACATCTTATAAACAATTATGCCTATCAGTGCAATTGGGAAAACTCCCCGCCCCACAATGCCATCAGATTGTCTTACGACTTTTCAGGCATTCTCTCCTGGGATTGGCAGTTTAATCCGCTTCAGAATTTGGGACACCTGGAATGCAGAGTTACGTTACCTGGATGATATGATTTTTTTATTAACTTTATTTATTTTATCTGATGCAGTTAAGACCGTTAGGTGTTCTCTCCCACTTCAGGTTATATTATACATATAATAAAAATTGTGAATTATCTACATGTTGGTTAATAATACATAATTATTAGCATAGACTACACAATATAGAGTTAACAAGGAAAGAACAAAATAATAATACAGTAAAACCTGTCTTACCCGGAACCTTTATAAGAACGAAACCTGTAGAGACTGAAAATTCTCCAGAACGGTACGATTTTATATGTAAAATCGTTCTGTACATGCCAGAAACCTTCATAACGCGGAAACGGAATGGTTTTTAAAGTACCAATAGTTAATGTTTACCTCTGTATGCCGGAAAATTATTCTTCAGCACGTTCTAATTACATAATTAATTACCACACGTGGAAATTCTGCATATGACGCTTTCTGCATTATATCGTTCTAGCTTGTGTTACCATTGTATTGCGGAGATACCTTTGCTTTTATGTGACAGCGGGAAATAGCTCGCTTTTCCTTGCCTGCTTACGTTACCTGCGAGGGAGTTTGGAAACTGTTCAGTCTTCCTGTAGTTGAGTACCTTCTCGCTTTTGTATAATAAAATTGTTTTTTATTGCCATGCAAATTGAGCTGTGTTACATACGCTATTTTGTGTGTATTTCAGTCAATAAATTATGTCTATAAAGCGTGCAATGTAAAACCATTACACTGCGTGAGAAAATTCAAGCTTGTAATTTGGGAACCCTTTATAAGAAGGAAAACCTGCCAAGACGGAAATATATTTAAGGAACCGTCATGTTCCTTCATAGATATGTTTTACTGTAATAATAATAATAATAATAATAATAATAATAATAACCTACAATTTGATCAAGTAAGTAACATGGTAAAGAAAGTGTAAAACATAAATTAATAATAAAGTATGCCTAGAATATGATTATATGATATATTGTCTAAAGAAATATTTAGTGATCCTTTTTTATTTTAACTATTTTTGCGTCGGGCAGTCCTCGATATTCAAGATCAAGGAATTCTAGAGTCGAGTGACTGATAAAAGAATGGATGAGGAATAATGAGGTGTGCGATGTAGAGGTACAGCTAGAGTTAAATGTTGGGTGGTAAATGATAATTAAGCTCCCGGAGATTACTTAAATCTAAACACAACTTAAATTGCAGATCATTGGCGACTACAGGAGTAATTTTCTTTCAGGTTAACATTCCTGTGTTCTGATCGGCACTTTGAAATTAAAGAATAGTTTTAAAATAATGATTCCCTATAAAATTAGATACCTATCTTTTCGTTCTGACGCTCTGACCACAAGATCATGAGGCTTTCTATAACTGGAACACTCATGTACAACACATACTCACGGACAGAAAACGAAAGCCTTATATTATTACCGTTCATATGGAAAGAGGCCTGTGTGAAGAAGTAGTCGATTCAAAATTCTGTATTGAGATCTGAAGAGACCAACAGTTCTTATACTTGTATTGAAAATGACATAATTTTATAGAGGCATATTCAAAATAATTGTTTCTCGTTAGAGGCAAACATGGTAGATATATTAAGAACAGTTAAGACTCGTAGATTTCGCTGACAGGACATGTGGCTCGAATGGGGAATGAAAGAGGGCATTGAAGCTACTTGTAGGGAAACATGATGGAAAAAGCCAGTTGGTAGATAAAGAATGAGGTGGGAGAACAGCATTAACCATAATTTGAAGGAAGTAGTTTATACAGGGGATAATTGGAAAACATTAGCTAAGGAAAGGGATTTGTGGAAAGCTTATGTCCGCGCGGCCATGAACCTACGGGTTGGATGGTGCCTGCGAGTTAGTTAGTAATTTACGGGCAAACATGGAATCAATAATCCGAGGAGATAACTGTTTTATATTTCAATATTCATATGAGAAGTGTGTTATATAGCTGGCGATAAGACAGGTATCTGTTGTTTCCTTCATTATTTTATTTTTCCTACAAAATTTTAGTAAGATAAAGATATGTTCTCGCATAGTAGGGTAAGAGCCAGCTCGGATATTGAACCGAAATGAGAATTCTCCCCCACTTCCTGGGTTGATGCCAGCAGGGACGTTTTCGTAAAATATCCCGCCATCATAAAATACGGAGGTTCAATGCAAAAAGTTCTCTGCTATTTGAAGTGTATAAAGAAGTTCATTATATACCGCAACATATTACTTCCCCTGCGAGCTGACATTGAATTATTATAGACACAACAAGTAAAATGTTCAACCACCCTATTGAATTACGGTCGTCAATAGGTCAAAACTTTCATCATCACTATAATCAATGATGTGTAGACCAATTTTGAAATTTTGGTTTCTATGCTTTTTTTCAGCTGATCGTTCTCGGCTTCTGCGTCATTGCGGTTTATAATTCTAATATGTATGAATCATCCTTTCTTTGTTCAAACTATTTTATTTTATACTTTAGCTAATTCCGAAGGAATTATGCTATTGAGACTGTTATCGTGAAAATATATTTTTTTCTACAACGTTTACAGATCTTCATCAATTCTATCTAGCAGACACCGCATGACCAATGTATATACACAGGGTGTATCAAAAAGGATGGCGCAAACTTACGTGGTTGAAAGTACACGATAATAGAAGCAACAATGTCCAGTAAACATGGGTCCGCAAACGAGCCGTTTGCGAGATAATTACGAATGTATGGTTACAAGCCGCCACTGACTTCATTGTAAACATCGTCCTAATTAGTACAAATTAATTTGAATTTAGACTTTACTATTAATTTTTCATCTCATTTAGTTCACATTTCACAGTTCACTTCACTTATGCGTTACCTGTTAAAGGTGGTGTTCGAAGTGTCTTCCTTGCATCTGGATGCAATACTTTGCTCGTCTCTGTAATTAATGTCGAATTCTTTCGAAAACCCCTGGATCATTTCTGAATTCTTGACAAGCATGTATAACTCTCTGCTCCAATTCTTCAATCGTGTTAACGGGAGTGCTCTACACTTCGCTTTTGAGGTGACCCCAGACACAAAAATCCAAAGGATTTAGATCAGGTGGTCTTGGAGGCCAAGGTACAGATCCGCCTCGACCTATCCATCTTTGGCAATATCTGCGCGTTAGATGCCGTCTCACAGCAGCAGCAAAATGTGCCGGAGTTCCATCATGCATGTATCACAAACTCCGACGTTGCTGAAGGGGAAGATCCTCAAGCAATCCTTGAAGATGACGCCGCAGAAACCTAAGGTACCTCCCTCCATTAGGGTTTCGTGGTAGAATGTGTGGCCCAATGAGATGAAACCTAGAACCCCTAACCACACATTCAGTGAGAAACGGTGCTGATGTGGTGACTCATGAACAGTATGTGGGTTTATTTCATACCAAAAATATGTATTATGATAATTAAAAAACACCATCGCGTGTGAATCCTGCTTCGTCTGTAAATAAAATGTTACATGCGAAACGATGGTTGCATCCACTGACAAAACATCACTCTAGGAACGAAGTCCGCATCATTGAAACATTGAACTCGTTGGAGGTGGTAAGGGTACAGTAAATTGCGCTGTAAAATTCTCCATACACTACTGTGGCTTAGTACAGGCACTTGTGTGGCAAACCTTCTCGTCGAGGTTCCTGGAGAGAGCTGTACTTCTTCCAACATCATATCCTCAACCTCGGGCGTAATGCGAGCAGGCCTACCTACTGCTCTGCCATGTGCAAAACCCCCATTTTCTCTCAGGCGCTTATGGACCCTTGTAAATATACGACTTTCGGGGGTGTCTTCGATCAGGATATGTTTCTTGGTACAAGCGTGCAGCCTCTCGTGCATTGCCATTAGCCCTACCGTATATGAAATGCATATCCGCATACTCTTCGTTACTGTAAGGTTCCATTGTAACTACAACACAGCACAAGTGGCACTCCTCAGACGAGACTGGTACCTTTTGAGACTGTGTACTGTATCCGTCCTGTACGTTCTGTGTGTATGGTTTGATTACAACTCCACCTCTCGACAATGTTCAGTTTTGTAAACAAAGAACATAGGAAGGCTTCAAGTGCGCAAGGAGTAAACCGTACGATGTTACAAACGATGACGTCAGTGGCAGCTTGTAACTATACATTCGTAATTATTTCGCAAACGACTCGTTTGCGGACCCATGTTTGCTGGGTCATTGTTGCTCTTATTATCGTGTACTTTCAATCATGTAAGTTTGCACCATCCTTTTTATATAACATGTATATATATATATATATATATATATATATATATATATATATAATGAAAAGAAAAATGAATGCTTGAGACGGGATTTGACTCCATTTCAAATCCCGACTCAAGCATTCATTTTTCTTTTCATATCATATTTGCCTTCATTGCCAAATGTCAAAAATATATTTATAATATCTACATATATATATATATATATATATATAACTTTTAAGGCTCTAGCGGCAGCAATTTTTGTTTTATTAGAACCAAACCTCGCATCATCGTCATCATTATCATTGGCGTGACAGTCCTTTTAGTTTGACCTTACCTTCCCTCATAACAACCATTCATTCTCTTCGGTTAATGATCTTATTTCTCGAATTTTTTATGCCAATATTCCATAGGTCCGCCAGTACGTCGTCCATCCGTAGTAACCTAGGCCTCCCAACCTTTCTCCTTCCATCCAGCTTAGCGTTTGATATCATCCTGAGCAAACGTATCTCGTTCATTCTGCAAATGTGGCCCAATCATTCGATACGTCTAACTTTAATATATATGACTATATCGTTATCTTTATTCAGGTAATACATTTCCTGGTTAGTTCTTATTCTTCAGGTACACTTATCCTTAATTGGACCATATATTTTTTTAAGATCTTTATCTCCCAGGTGGCAAGTCTTGTAGCTGTTCTTTCTGATATGGTCCAGAATTCACTGCCATACACTACAATAGGTTTAATAATTCCAAACCTCGCATATATAGAAATCAATTATAAAATTAATACAGAGTTCGTTAACCTACAAAATCTACCATTATGTGGAATTTTTAAAAGAGATCTTGCAATGTGGTATTCCACAGGGTGTCCCATTCAAACCTCCCACATTTTAATTAATCGTAACTAACAACGTATGCAGAATTATGGAATTAGGCCGGTATTAAACGAAACAGAAACTCAAAGAATTTTCATTGTCACATTAAATCACCTCTATATGTGCACCATTAGTGGCACTAATAATATCAAGTCTGTATTCGATTTCGTGCCACGTTCTGTCCAACATGTCCATTGGTTCTGTTGCAATTGTGTCAAGGATACGGGTTCGTAAATCATGAATATCTTGTCGCAAACACACGGGCTTTTACATACCCCCAGAGGAAGAAGTGTTTGTTGCTGAGGAGTCGCCATTTTGTTTTATGTCATTATTGTCCAATATGCGATAGATGAATTAACTGCAACAATGAAAACATTTTTTTGAGATTCTCTTTCATTTCATAATTCCGCATACTTTGAGAGTTATGATTAATTAAAACGTGGAAGGTTTGAATGGGACACCATGTATATCTAAATCTTCATTATTGTCTGCATTTGTAGTGTCAAGTGAATGGAATTCTTCCCTAGCTTTTTATCAGGACATTTTGGATAAATTAGGAAGTCCGTTTGAATTTTCAATCATGTGACCCAACCAGAGTTTTTAACGTGAACGAATGTTGTCATAGAAACTACTTACAATCATATACCCCTAGGAAATTGTTTTTTTTTTAATTTAAGAGACAGAGTAATTTTGTATTATACATAAAATATGTAAAAATATGTAATTATGATACAGTATGTAAAAATATGTAATTATGATACAGTATGTAAAAATATGAAAAGGAAAAGAAATTAAAATTATATACAAATCCTAGCTTTAGTTATAATTATAGCGAGGAAAATATCCCTTTGCTGAAAATGTGGGTGCGATGCTGAGTAGAGAATCTGCGTCACGAGTGGTAGATGATGTAACTCATGGTACTTTGAAGAGTAAAATAAAGGGAGAAGAGAGTTTAAGAACTTAATGCAGTATGGTACAAGTTCAAGTAAAGAATTGCTTAATTAAAAAAAAAGATCGTCTATACTTTTTGGGTTAACTTTTTCACCAAATTCAAAACTTAGTCTTTCTGGCGAAAGTACTCTTCCAAAAATACATTTCCAGCAAAACCTTCCGACAGAGTCATTTTACTCATCTATGGAAATCATTTTTTTTCAACCCATACTGTATTTCAAAGATAACATTATTGTAACATTTGCGAGGTAACATTATTATAACATTTAGATATATATAGTACCTTCGTAGGGTTAATGGACTTAGTGTATTTTTAATAAAGTTTAAACTCTCCATGGTATAAATACCTCACTGGGCTACGAACCTGTAAGTTCATTGCCGCGTGTACATAAGCTCTCTCTATGCATCTCTATCTTGAGCTAATGTTTTTCAGTCATCCCTTGTATAATTTACTTCACTTAATTCATGTTTAATTTATTCTCCCACCTCATTCTTGACCTATCTACTGGGCGTTTTCGCTCTGGTTTGCCTGCAAGGAATTTACATGAATCTCTTCCATTCCCAATTTGTGCCACGTGTCCCGCCCAACGAAATCTACGAGACTTAACTGGTCTTACTAGATCTGATTTCGTATAAAGATCTTGTAGTTCACTGTTCTGTAGTCTTCTACGTTCACCGTCTCTTCGCCTCTCTCTTTGATCCAGAGATGCTAGAAATTAACTTATTTTTTTATTATCTACTTTGTGAAATAGAATAGAGGTAAGTACAATCAATCAATTTGCATGCATCTTCAAAGAATACTGACTGAAGTAGTAAATTGTTGTGTATTTATTATTTATTTTTCTTCCTCCTTATTTAATATGCAATAAGTACTTTAATTTTTTTAGAACTGCAGTATTCTTTTTAAAAATTCGTTACATCCTTATAGAAAGATACGTTGTATATCATTCAATATTAAACGATCTGTACTAAATTATTCCAATGACTGATTTACTATACCTTCACTAACTAAGGTTGAAGATTTATTTGATATGTGGTTAAGCATGGAAGTAACAAAAAAGTAGCATTCTTCTAATAACTGATTTAATATACTTTCACACCCTCAGGGGTCCTCATCTAGGGGATATGTGGATGGCGACCACAAGGTGCCCAAGCTGAGCAAAACATTTCTTCCACTTACTTGTGTTTTTCACTCTTTTAACTTTACTATCTAACCTCTCTTGGTTAACTCTTGTTTTTTTCGACCCCGATGCTATTAGGGCATCCGAGGGCTAGGGAGTCTTTCTTTTCTTCCATTTCTTCTTTCCTTTATTTTCTTTTCTTCTCCAGAAAAGCCTGACCAGAGGCTATAAGATGGCAGCCCCATCACTGGTCTTGTCTTCCCTTTGGCCAGCAACCAATCGAAGGGACTATTATTATGCTTTCAAGTCTTATACGAGAATTTCCCGGGGAGGGAAAATTTTCTATAGGATCGTAACAGGCCTTGGCCTAATACTTGGAAGGAAGAAGAAGAAGAAGAATATACTTTCACTTGAAGTTGAAGATATATTTGATCCTATATACAGTATAAGCTCGGAGCCTATAAAAATTGCATTCTCTTAATCTGTACAGTACAGCAAATATATCCTACCGAACAGCGCCCACAATGTACTCTGTTTATCCCTGAATATAGCCGGAGTGATGAAGTCATAAAAATTACGTGCATCCCACTAACTCATTTCTTTTTCGACGAATACAAGTCCTCGCTCTGACCATAATTAGGTAAAGGATTTTGAGGTGCGGCACCTTTAAAAATATAGCTGTTTTCATACCAATAGTTCAATATTTGTATTTGGGGGGATGAAATTAACAAAATTTGTGAACCTTATTACAACTTTTCGTGAGATTACTACATTTCGCCCCTTTTTCCTTATTTTTTTAATGCTTCAGCACATTTTCCTCCAGTCTTTTCTTAAATGTATGTTTTCTTCTTGAACATATTTTTAAAATCTCAATTAAGAGTTAGCAATATTAGTAATTATTAAAATATAATTTATCTAATTTATACCCCAGAAACAATGGCCAATCTATAGTGTGAAGTCAACAATAATAAATAATAAATATTAAAATATAATTTATGTAAACTACAAGTAATTTATATCCCTGTAATAATAACTAATCTGCAGCTGAGAAGTCAACTTTTAATTCCAACAGTTTTGCTGTAACAGTTTAAAATAAGTTCAGTTAGTACTAGCAATAATTTAACAGTTTTCTATCTACCGAATTGTTTGTTGTTGGCAGCGTTTTACTATTCTGAACCACAACGTATTTTATTAGTATTACAACTTGGTTTTCACAACAATAATATGAAACATGTTAAGACGGATAAGTTGTATGCACTTTCAGAATTCAAAACGAAATTTATCGAAACTGATTGCAGCATTCTTCAATTTTCCATCTGCGAAGTAAATATTGCAATGAACTAAAGAACTATGAATTACCTATTATAATAATAATAATAATAATAATAATAATAATAATAATAATAATAATAGCTTTATTTTACCTGGCAGAGTTAAGGCATTAAGGCCTTGTCTACCACTCAACCAGGTTTTAAAAAAATACAAACAAAAAAAATAGTCTTAAATCTAAATTACAATATATATATATATATATATATATATAAACGATTACAAGTTATGAATACAATACAATTAATATTTATAATGTATTTTGATTTACTCTAAATTTAACGAATTAAATATATAATATGTACAATATATATAAAAAATCGAGGAAAAGATTAATGACATAGTATAAAATTAAATAAATAGAGAAAAATTAATTATTAGACAACAGGTAACTGTATAAGCGTGACTTAAAGGTGCCAAGTGTGCGGCAACCCCTGATATCTTGAGGAAGGAGATTCCAGGAGCGGGCAGAGGCTACTGTGAAGGAAGTAGAATAGGAGGAAGTGCTATGAAGAGGAATTGTTAGCAGACTGCTATCTTGTGATCTAGTGTCAATATTGTGGTAAGAGGATAACTTCTCAAATCTGGACGCCAGGTAAGTAGGGATGTAGGAATTCAGAAGCTTGAAAAGTAGTGAAAGAGAGTGCAATTTACGTCTGTCAGTAAGACGGAGCCAAGAGAGGTTATTAAAGTGTTCGGAAATATGGTCATAACGGCGGATATTGAAAATGAATCGAACGCAAGCATTATGAACACGCTGCAGTCTCTGCGACAAGTCATAGTTTAGATCATTATATATAATATCACAATAATCGAAGTGTGGTAACACAAGATTCTGCACAAGGATTTGTTTTAACGAAACTGGGAGAAAATTCTTTAAACGTCTAAGATAATGTAAGATGGAGAAAGTCTTTTTACATATGTGTTTCACTTGTGTTTGCCAGGTTAAATTTGCGTCTAGATGTAGTCCAAGATCTATTACTGAAGAAGAATAAGGGATAATTATATTATTTATAGTAATGTTTGGAAGTGTAGATATTTCAAAGGTTGTAAGCAGTCTTTGTTGTCCCATTAGAATTACTTGTGACTTGTTAGGATTTAGATTTAGACCGATACTTGAAGACCAGTTAAAGATGGATATGAGATCGTCATTCATTTTTGTCAAGCTGTTATAGAGAGAATGAGGAGGTGAATGTAGGTAAATTTGGAGATCATCAGCGTAGAGGTGATAACGGCAGTGCTTTAGTACAGTTGGCAAGTCATTTATGTAGATTGAGAAAAGAAGAGGTCCGAGAACACTGCCCTGGGGGACTCCAGCCGGCACGTTGCGCCAAGACGAAGATCTAGAGTTTATGGACTCTATAAAGAAGAAAAAATTGGTGTAAAATGATATGCATATTATATAAACGAGTTCATGTAACTGGTTTAAACCTTAATTCAATTGTTTCTGCAGCACTTATTTTCGCACTTATTTCTATGTATTTTCAGAACCTATTCTCCCCTTTTACGATCAAAATTTGCACCTTCAAATTCTCTCTCTAGTCATGTCAGAGACTGCCAAACTTTACCATCTTTCATAAACAAATTGAAAATAAAATTATTAACAGAAACAACTCACTAATATTACTTTTTAAAAATTAATAAATTGTTTTTTTCATTATTTAATAAAAATAGTTTTAAGATTTGTTAATATATTTACCAAATGCCTTGTATAATAAGCAATAGATTAATTCATTATAGTTTATTACTTTCTTTGTATTTTTTCTTTCTTTTCTTTTTTATGTATAGTAGATTCGAGCTGTTATTCCTTTCTGTACTCATTCTATCATTAATTTAATATTAATTGTATTTAATTTTATTGTATTATTAGACATTATTTTCATTATTATTCAATTAGACAGATAATTATTTAGTATGACAATTATTGTAATTTTTTGTATTTATATGTAACATATGTTTGTCCTGGTGAGTGAAAGAGAAGGCCACATAGCCTTAACTCCACCAGGCTAAATAAATATATTCTATTCTATAATACAATTGTATAATGAAGTTTGCTTAATCTCGGGATAGTTTAGATCAATTGCAGTATAAAATGAGAAACGGAGAAATAAATACGAACAGCATATGCATGTCTTTCTGATATATATACAGTTCTGTTGATATTTAGATTTGCCTAGCAACAATCGAATAGCATTCATGCAAAATTGATACATATTCTAACCCAAGGGATAGATTAAAATTTCAGCACCAGACGGGAATCGAACATATGCCGTCGGGGTATAATTAAGGTATGTTATTAACCACCTTGTGGGACAGAATTCAGTGGCAAATTCTAGTTCACATAGTTCAGGAAATCAGAAGCTGTCGTGCTATAGATTCATCTGAGAGAAATACATTAAATATGTACAGTAACTACGTTTTAATTTTATCTACAAGCTCTTCAACATAATTTGCAAGGACTTTTTGTCAAATTATTATTATTATTATTATTATTATTATTATTATTATTATTATTATTATTATTATTATTATTATTATTATTATTGTCCCGCGCCGTTGCCGAGTGGTTAAGGCAAGAAGCCTTGGCGCAGAGCTAACGGGACTTGCGCTGGTTCGAGTTCCCATGAGGGAAGAAAGGTTCTCATAGAATTTCGGCCAGTATGGGACCGGTGCCCACCCAGCATTGTGAGGCATTTGGGTAGCTACAATTAGTAGCTACTCCAGGTTGAGAAGACCAGCTATAACGACTGGGAGACCCGATATGCTGACCACATGTCACCCCTACACTGGCTGAATGATCGTCTACCTCTGTGATTAGCACATATGGATGTGAGGCCAGCAGCCGGTTGGTAAGCCAATGGCCTTCTAGGCCTTTCAAGCCATTGATTTATTATTATTATTATTATTATTATTATTATTATTATTATTATTATTATTATTATTATTATTATTATTATTATTATTACGTCCGACCCCGTGGTTTGACGGACATATCTTCCTCGTACGCAGTGAGCCCGGGTTTGATCCCCGGTTGGGAAAGTTACCTGGGTAACGGTTTTCGGTATTTTCCTCACCTGTAAGGCTAAGCCGGTAAACGTTAAGGCCTAAATAGTATCCGAACACCATCTGACCATCAAAAAATTCGACTTTTTAATATGAATGAATGAATGTATGCTATGTATTGTGTTAAACATGCATGTTGCCTCGGAGATGGCCACTCATCATGGGAGTTTCTCAATGTCCTTGTGTAATCAAAATTATGTATATTATACAACGTTAATTCTCTCACAACAAATCATGTCCCTGTAAAGCACGGGTGTGAATTGTAGATGTAGCTGAAAGTACTTATAAGGGAAGGTTAAACTGAGGTCAAGAGAGAAGATCCTCATTCTTATTCTTCTGATTATTTTCTTACTATTATTAATCCTATTATTATTATTATTATTATTATTATTATTATTATTATTATTATTATTATTATTATTAGTAAACTCCTGGCGCGACAGGCCTAGAAGGCCCTTAGCCTACCAGCCGCTTCTGGCCTCACATCCACATGTGTCAATCACATAGGTAGATGATCATCAGCCAGTGTAGGAGTGACATGTGGTCAGCATGTCGAGTCCCCCAGCCGTTATAGCTTGTTTTCTCAACCAGGAGCCGCTACTTATTTTAGCTAACCAAATGCCTCGTGATGTTGGGTAGGCAGCGGTCCTATACTGGCCGAAATAGCATGAACAAATTTCTTCCGCATGGAGACTCGAACCAGCGCAAGTTCCGTAGCTCTGCGCCAAGGCTTCCTGCCTAACCACTCGGCTACGGCGCGGGACATTATCATTATTATCATTAATTAAATAAAAATAAAACTTAGTTTTATTTGATTTTCATATTTATTAAGATATAATTCAGTGACAGCAGTTTCGGTACACTGTACCTTCTTCAGACATGTTAAAAATTATGAATTATGTTCCAACTGATCTAAGCAACAATACAACAATAATTTATTTGATTTTTTTAATTTAACAAAGGCGATTCATTCAAATCAAGTTGAGAATATAACAGTTTATTATTACTTTTAAATATAATAAACTGTTAAATTCTCAAATTGATTTGAATGAATCGCCTTTGTTAAAATAAAACATTTAAATAAATTATTGTTGTATTGTTGCTTAGATCAGTTGGAACACAATTCATAATTTAACATGTTTGAAGAAGGTACAGTGTACCGAAACAGCTGTCCCTGAATTATATCTTAACATATTTGAAAATCAAATAAAACTAAGTTCTATTTTTATTTAATTAATAAATATGGATTTTCATCAAGTAAACACCAACTCAATTGATGATGATGATTATTATTATAATTATTATCATCATCATCATCATTCTGAAAAATTCCATTGTACTCTACCGGATTTATCATCATCATCATCATAGTACATTCACGAATTTAGGCCATTTGTTGACCTGTTTCGGCCTCAAGAGAAACACCATCCAGAAGCCTTTGAGTGGATGTCCTGGTCTTCTTCCTGCAGGTTGATATCTTAACATTAGTTTGGGTATTCTGTGATCTTCCATTCGATGAACATGTTGTACCCATCTTGACTTATAATCAGGAATTTTGTTTTCTAAAGGTTCCATGTGTAGTTCTTCTAAGATGTCTTCTTTTTTTTTGTGATCGAGTAGTGTGTATCCTGCAGTCCTCCGAAGATACCTCATTTCAGCAGATCTAAGTCTCTGTATATCCTTCTGTTTCAACGTCCATACTTCGCTACCATACAAAAGAGTTGGAAGAGCCAGTGTTTTATACACTTTCAGTCTTGAATGCTTTTGGAATAACTGTGGCTTGAAGATAGAATTTATTAACCCTATAATTCTTAAAAATTTAGATATTTTTGCATTTACATCATTTGTTTATTAAATCTCCAAGATTTGGAGCCCTATTTTACATATGTACGTTAGGGCTGTAGTTAAAATATAAGAAAAAAATTAAAGATACATATAGTTACAAAATTTACATGAAGAAAAAACAACAAATGAACGAAACAAACCTACCGGGTTTGAACCTAAGATTTTGGGAACGAGAGGTAGAATTATTAATACTAATCCAATGGGATCAGCACTTTTAGTTAGTAAAAATCTTGAAATTCATTTTATTCTATAATTGAAGAAATTCTAAATCGAAAAAAAAGTAATTAGAAACCAACTTTAAGATGTAAATGATGTTCCTATTGTTCCTGTTTTGTTAGCAGAGTGTGACACCCATTATAAAGATAATGGATTCGTGAAGCAATTAGCTGTGATAGCATTAATTGAGTAGAGACATCCTCTGGGCTATGCCTACATTGTCATAGAGTGCCATTAATTTCCCAGAAACATTCATCAGAATCCTGTAGTCTCCTAACAAACATGCGGTTTATTTGTGTCCGGGCAAATAGTGAAATGAGGATCGCCGCTAGCGCATATTCACGGCACATTTTGGCCGCAGCCCAATGACCTCATAGCTTCTTTTTCCAGTCAGTCTGTCTACGTACACAGTCTGACGTCATATGCCAATATTTTTGGAAAGATAATGTAAATACAATTTTAGCTATAATTTTAAAACTCAATATAATCCTTAGACTTTATACTGGAACTTTTCAAACCTCACTCTTCTTATTTTTACAAATACACAGTCAAATATTAACATCATCATCAGCAGGAGCAGCAGCAAGGATTAGACCTGCTGGTCTGTTACGATCTCATCCTAGTGGTTCGTAATGAAGAATCTGTTTCGGAATTCTATTGCAATCCATTCTATTGATGTGGTCTATCTATTCATCTCTGTATTGTGTAATTCTATCTAATAGTTTGAATACATTCAGTTCTCTTCGTATATCCACACTTCGCCTTTGATCCATTATCGTCACTCACCCAAATTTCAGATTAACTATTTGTTGTTACCTTGTATGATCTAGTATAAACGGTTAAACGCCTTTTCTCCCCCAAAGGGTTAAAAAAAGACCAAAGGTACAGAATATGCTATATTGATTTCTTCTAATGTATTTAGTATTGGTCTAGTACTTTAAACGATTTAAGCAATCATGGAACTACTACGAATTAAATATTGGTATTTTTTAAAGTAGGATGCATCATTGAAATTAAATTTTATTATTATAAATATTGTTATAAGTATTCTATTGTTCTGAATGATGATCAAATATGAATGTAAAAAGCATACTGTATAATGGCTTTCCAATATGAGGTACTCTAACCTCACTATGCTGGTTGTCCAGCGGCTCGCTTTGTTTCCCCGCAGCTGTTATATATAATTAAATACAAGATGCCGACTACCGCAACTATAATAATTCGGGCATGTTAATCATTGCCAAGCATTGTCGCGCGGCACCCGCTGTTATATAAACGGACAACCATCATGTGAGGCGATAATAGATGCTTTGGAGTAATAAATTATTAGTCACTCTATTGTTGCTATTATTTTTTTTAATGCCAACCAGTTTTAAAATTAATATAAAATTATAGAATAAACCTCAACGGAACACATCATGAATCTTATAAAAGTTGACCAACCAGTTTTGTCATTTCGATATTACGTCAGCATAAACTTAATCTAATGAGGTGAATGTGATATTGATGGTAATAATGGCCAGATGATGTTCGAGAACCGTTTGGGCCTTAAAATATTCTGACATTTGTCTTAAAGGTGAGGAAATCCCCGAATAAAAACCTCACGCAGGAAACTTGTCCCGACCGGGCCCGCTGTATGACAAGGCAGCACACTACCTCGACACCACAGCTTATTATTATTATTATTATTATTAAAGTATTATTATTATTAAATTATTAAATTATTATTATTATTATTATTATTATTATTATTATTATTATTATTATTATTATTATTATTATTATTAAATCCAAAACACACATTTACATTAACTCAACTTTGCAGACGACCAGGTATTAGACTAATAGCACAAGACCACGATGACATAGAATACATGACAAAAAAAAGCTAAAAGAATATGAAAAATGGGGACTTATATGAATATAGAGAAAACTAAATATCTGTGTATAGGAGAGAAAATGGAAAACATAATTTCAACAATGCAGAAGAACTAAAACCTAGTATTGAATGCACTTATTTAGGAACAAAATTAAACCATTCAGGTGATAACACAGTGGAAATTAAAAATAGAATCGCACAAACAAAACAAACAATAAATGCTTTAAACTCTGTTTGGTGGAGCAAGAATGTTAGAAAAAATTGAAAATTACAAATATATCAAACCATAATTCATATCATTTTAACATATGGTACTGAAGTTTGACACATGAAAAAAAAGTACAGAAATGAATGTTTTAAGATCAGCTGGAAAATCTAGAATTGATAGACTACGAAATAAAGAAATAAGGGAAATGATGGGTGTACAAGAGGAGCCGGACATCACGGACATTATTGAAAAGAATATATTACAGTGGCATGGCCATGTCAAAATGAATTCCAGAGTAAAGATTGCCTAAAATTGTTATGGAATGGATCCCAATGGAAGGAGGAAGAGAGAAAGACCAAAGAAAACTTGGTTAGAAGGGGTACAAGCAGTTATGAATATCAGAGGATTGGAGGAATATCAATGGATGGATAGATAGAGAGGAATAATGTTTGGTTTTCGGAAGACGGCGACAGCTGCTATGATACCGGATGATGATGATAATGAAAATATCGTAGTTTTCTGAGTGTACTCATTTATGAATATAAAAACTATCTGTATAATTATTTCTCAATACGAGGCACTCGTAGATTGTTTATAGTAATTAATAAACATGTAGGCTATCATTATTTGTATTATTATTATTATTACTATTATTATTATTATTAATATTATTATTACTATTATTGTTATTATTAATATTATCATTAATATAATTGTTATTATTATTTTTATTACTATTATCTATCCATAGTAATTCTGCTCGAAGAGAGGTCCTTCACTGCAATCATAGCATTTTCATGCCATGCTTGCAGCTTTACTACGGAATTGTAAGTGTGGTAGCTTCCCGTTGCTTTCCACACCGATGAAGGATGATGATGGCCATATGATTTCGAGGACCGTTTGGGCATTAAAGTTTTCCTGACATTTGTCTTACAGGTGAGGAAAAACCCCGATAAATACCTCACCCACAAAAACTGCCCCGACCGAGGATCGAACCCGGGCCCGCTGCGTGACAAAGCCAGCACGCTACCTCGAAACCACAGCGGTGGACATTATTATTATAGTATTCTAAAATGTTAATAACACAACAATAGTCCAACGCGTTTGTGAGAATTATGTGCTGTTAAATTTACTTTAATAAATTTTCAACAATGAAACAAGTTTTCCAACTAATTGCTCCTCCAAGTATTCCTTAAATACGGAGTAAATACTATCCTCATCACCATCTTAATAATTTAAGGCTCTTGTGAATGTCTAGTGGTTATATTCCTTACTTCTAGTTCCGAAGGTCGCGAGTTCAATCCCGGCCGAAGCCGATGACTTTTTTCCGATTGAGGGTATATCCACTTTTCAGCGGTTGCCCTTTTACCAGCCGGCTGCTGGCCCTTCACAACCACATGTGTCAATCACAGAGGTAGATGATCAACAGCCAGTGTAGGGGTGACATGTGGTTAGCATGTCGAGTCTCCCAGCCGTTATAGCTGGTTCCTCAACCTGGAGCCGCTACTTATTGTAGCTACCCAATTGCCTCACGATGCTGGGTGGGCACCGGTCCCATACTGGCCGAAATACCATGAGAAAATTTCTTCCCCCATGGAGACTCGAACCAGCGCAAGTCCCGTAGCTCTGCACCAAGGCTTTCTACATTAATCGCTCGGCTACGGCGCGGGACCGATTACTTTTTTAAGAATAGAAAATCCAAGTAACAAGTCCTCCGGGAGGGACTTTAAACCATGGGTCCCGAGTTTCAAGATTTTCAGGCTCATGAAATAACTTTAAGCCTGAAAAAAACAGGCATGTAAGCAAAATTTACAGACTTTCATACTTCCAAGTAATACCTTAGTTGCCTACAAGATGTCTCACTGGGTCTGTATGATGACCGAATGCTTACGCATGACATCTATAGAGAAATGAGAGTTAAGTAAATTAGCTTGGTGAACAAAAAAAAATGAGAGAGAGAGAGAGAGAGAGAGAGAGAGAGAGAGAGAGAGAGAGAGAGAGAGAGAGAGATAGAGATGTTGTCCCGGTCTCATTCTTTAAAATTATTGAGATATTCTTGAATATATCGGAAATAATATAAATCTTTAAACTATCCAGTGTTTGATTATTCTTACAACTTCCTCTTTCATGTTAACGAAATATATTTTTCTGGGATCAGAAAAGTTCCCAAGGATATAGTACGTTTTTCCAGTATACATCTACTATACATATACTTTCTTTCAGTCAGTCAGATGAAATTACGTCAAATTAGTAATTTGATAAATGAAATGGTATAGAATACACAGCATCATCACATAAAAATGTTCATGAAATATAAAATTACCTGAATTTGGGTTTTAGGAGCCCCTTGGGATAGTAAAATGCTAAGTCCTTTTGAATATTTGGCATGAGATTTCAGTCAGGTTGACAGCCCTGCATGACGCCCCCTTTACCCTCAGTACATTCGGCCGGTACTCGTTTTCATTAGATGCAATGTAATATCGCTAGTGAAAACTTAACTGTCGTGTTACTTTTTTATCGTCATATAATAAATTACTTGACAAAAATATAAAAAATTGCGAATATAGGCCTATCAATTTCTTTATAACAGGGCCTACTACAGTATGTATATTTTTATATTTTGAAGTCCACTTTTATTTTAGTAATATTTAACATCAGTTCGAGATTTGATTGCAGTGCATAAATAGATTTTTGTGTTTTTCTTATTGAATTCATTAAAAGATGAAAAAACCCCATGACATTATCTTTCAGTTAAATTAAACTTGTTTTATTGTTATTATTACGATATTATAAAATCATTATTATTATTATTACAAATAACCCCCTAGGATTAAATATAAATATTATACGGTCCCATTCCACCCTTACTTTTCCATTAAAGATGCTTTTGGATTCATATTATTATTATTATTATTATTATTATTATTATTATTATTATTATTATTATTATTATTACTACTACTATTATTAATAAGAATAGTAATAGTAGTAGTAGTAACAGAAATAGTAATATTACAATTATTATTATTATTTTTATTATTATTATTATTATCTCTTTGGTCGACGTAAACCTTAGCTTCCCTCACAATATCCAATTCATCTAGAAAGAATTAACTAATTCACAGGCCTCTTAGATTCATGGCCGCGCGTACATAAGAACTTCATACATCACTATCCGAGCTGATGTTTTCCAATCATCCCCTGTACAATTTACCTCCCAGAAATCATGATTGATGGATGATATTCTCCTATCTCATTCTTGACCAACTTATTGGGCGTTTTCCCTCTGGTTTTCCTATAAGGGGCTTATAAGCCCCTCTTTCATTCCCCATTACTGCCACATGTCCTAACCATCGCAGCCTATGATACCTAACCGTTCATTTGATCTATCCTTAACTCTTTTTATCCGGGTTTTCGAAACCAATCATACAATGTCCCATTATTATTATTATTATTATTATTATTATTATTATTATTATTATTATTATTATTATTATTATTATTATTATTATTATTATCGTTGTTGGCACGCTGCGCCAAAGCGCAGTTTGTTAAGGAAATACGTACAAACCGGAAGGTAACGGTTTCGAGTTCTACTCAGATCAAGATTTTAAAACTGGCTTAAATCTTCTGGCGGCACCATGACCCTGGCTTTAATTGAACCTTTGAAGGAAATAAGTACCAGTTATATGTACTGGCAGTAAAGGCAGTCGTCACGCAGAGCTGGATATCTGACTGAAATATCGTGCCAATTATCCAAATATTAGGGGTCCTTAACTCGTACTAACTTCTCATGTTCTCCTTATGCCAATAGAGTGATCATTTTAATTTTACCATTATTATTATTATTATTATTATTATTATTATTATTATTATCATTATTATTATTATTATTATTATTATTATTATTATTATTATTATTATTATTATTATTATTATCATTATCATTATTATTATTATCATTATTATTATTATTATTATTATTATTATTATTATTATTAGTAGTAGTAGTAGTAGTAGTAGTAGTAGTAGTAGTAGAGTAGTAGTATTAGTATTATTATTATATTAGAAAAAAACATTTTATATGGGATGTGGAGCTGAAACCGAAGATTTAATATTAGAAGATCAAACGGGGTATATTAGAGAATGTGATGAATTTGAGTATCTGAGAATAAAAGTAGATAAAGTGGATAAACAACAAAGTGATATTAAGAACAGAACACATAAAGGTAGAGAAATAAAAGCATAATGAATGGAGTCTTATGGAACAGACATATAACCAGAGAAAATAAGTTACAAATATATAATTCAATAGTGAGAAGTGCAGAGAACTGGATAGAATTCAAGAGAACAAACGCCAAAGTTAAAAGGAAAGTGATAGAAGAAAAAACAAATTATGTAAAAGCAAATGCCAAGAAATAGAAAGTTATATAGGAGGATCACAATCATCAGAAGTATGGAGATTTCTAAAAGCACTGAAAACCAACCAAGGAACCAGCAAGATAAATTTGTTAGTAAAATCTGACGCAGAAAAACATTACAAAGCTTTACTGTCAGAAAGTAGAAATGAGTTTATGGAAACGATAGAAAATCTAACTATAGAAATGAACGCCCTGGAATTTGAAAGAATATATATAGAATTAGAAATTCAAACCTTAAAGAATAAAAAGGCTCCAGGGCCGGGGAAACATACCCAATGAGTTAATTATATATGACCAACAAAATTTAATAGGTAGATTGAGGGACTTGTTTAATAAGTGCATTGCAAAACAGAAGATTCCTGATGAATGGGAAATAAGCTACATTGTACCAATATACAAGAAGGGTGATAGGAGAGACGCAAAAAACTACAGAGGACTATGTATAAATAACACATTACATAGAATATTTACGAAGTTATTAAAAAACAAAGTTACAAAAAGATATTAAAGACAAATTAGGAGAAGATTAAAATGCATTCAGACCAGGAAGGCCATGTGTTGACAATATATTTGCAATATAACAGTTAATTGAAAAACGGACTGCAGTTGCAGAAGAAACCCATTTGACAATGATAGATTTAGAGAAAGCTTATGGCTCAATTCCGAGGAACAAATTATAGGAAGTATTGGACAAATACAATATTGATAGAAACCTAATAGAAATTATTAAACAAATCTATAAAGATTTGTTGTTGTATGGAAGTGAAAATTGGATAATGAAATCAAGGGATAAAAGCAGGATACAGACTGTGGAAATGCTGTTTTTACGTAATGTGAAAGGATGCACAAGAGCGGATAGAATAAGGAATGAAATTATACGAGAAGAATAAAAGATTTATAAAATTGAAGATAAAATCAGCGAAAATAATAAGAAATGGACAGAACACTTAATGAGAATGAACAACGAAAGAATACCAAAATGAAACTTCCTGTATAATCCCAGAGGAACAAGAGATGTTGGCCGACCACGTAGAAGATGGACACCACTTTTAACTTCGCCGGAACAGGCTGCATAGCCTAAACCTTATAGTAGAGGAAGAAGGAGAATCTATAAAGATAACTCCGCTTGTGTTAAAATTGCAAATATAATGTCTAATCCCATAAAAACCACAAAGGGATTGAAACAAGGGTGCAGTCTATCACCAATTTTATTTAATATTTATGTAGAATTTATATTAATGAAATGGAAACAAAGCTGCAAAGATATGGGGATCCCAATAGGCAACAGATTTTTGCTGACATTACAATTTGCCGATGATCAACTGGTTTTAGCGTAAGACAAATTTGATATGGCATTCATGATAAAAAGGTTGAAAAATACATATGAATCATGGGGTCTCGCAGTAAATTTACAAAAAACAGAATATCTGGCAATAAATAGCAATGAAAGAGAAAATTTAATATTGGAAGAAGGAATCCAAATATAGCAAGTGAAACAAACTAAATATTTGGGAATAATTGTGGATAACATTGAAGGTATAGGCAAAGAGAACATAAAACATAGAATTGAATTGAATAGCAAAATATTATCATCGTTAAATTCCATATGGTGGGATAAGAATATTTGGAAAGACACAAAAATGTATATTGGTAAAACATTGGTGGAATCTGTTTCAATGTATGGAAGTGAGGTATGGACAATCAATAAGTAGGCCTACTACAAGCATAGACTAATAGCTCTAGAAATGGATTATTTACGCAGAAGTGCCAGAAAGTCTAAATTAGAACATGTCACAAATAAAGTAATTAAAAACACAATGGAAGCAGAAGAAAGCATAATTGAAAGAATTGAGAAGAAGGAATTAAAGTGGTTAGGACATGTTTTAAGAATGGAAGATGAGCGATGGCCGAAGCAACTATATGAATGCCATCCGAACAGAAAGAAGAAAAGAGGGAGACCAAAGTTGACATGGAAGGAAAACATGAAAATAGAAATGCAAGCTAGAGGGCTAAGCATCGAAGATGCCCAAGACCGTAGGCTTTGGAGTTTTGGCACGGGAAGACGGCAGCAGCTGTAAAAACCCGAAGATAGATAGAGAGAAGTACTGTCACATATGGAGATGAAGTTAGGAAATTCGAGAAAAACTTTGAACAAAAACTTACATCGATGGAAATATATTTCATAAGGAGAGCAGCAAGATGTTCAAAATGAGAAAAAAATGAGAAATACTGTCATACGAGAAAAATTAATATTATATATTCAATAGTAGATTATATAAGATATAAGCAATTAAAGTGGTACAGGCATGTACGACGAATATAAGAAGAAGGTTACCTAGAAAAACATTGGAGTGGTGTCCACCTGGAAGAAGAAGGAATGGAAGACCTTGAAACTTGTGGTTGCAAGAAATAAAAACTGGAATGAGAACAAGAGGACTGGAGGGCATGGAATATATGGATAGAGACGAGTGGAGAAGAAAACTTTTGACACAGAAAGATGTGTAAACATTAAAAACATGTATACAAATAAATAAATAAAATAATACAATAATAATAATTATTATACTATTGTTATTATTGTACTATTATTATTATTATTATTATTATTACTATTTCCTAAACCTGGACAGTAAGTAGAATACAAGCCAATAAACTGTTACCAGTAGATATGGAATTTTGGAGGCGATCGACAAGAATTTCTAGAAGGGATAAGGTCAGAAACAGCACAATAAGAGACATTATGCAAATAAAAAAAACATATTAGAAAAAAATAGAAGAAAAACGCTTGAAATAGTAACGATACCTCATAAGAATAGAAGAAGAGAGAATAACTTAGATGATCCTTAATTGGAAAGCTAATGAAAGAAATGGAAGAGGCAGACCTAGAGAACGTTGGATGGAGAGAGTGAGGAGAAGTATGGAAGCTAGAGATCTGAAGGAATTAGATGCTCTAGACAGTAACCTATGGCGACAAACCATTTGGGGTTGAAGGAGAAACACTGTATTGTGGAATATTCCAAATTAAAATATTATTGATTATTGTTATTATTATTATTATTATTATTATTATTATTATTATTATTATTATTATTATTATTATTATTATTATTATTTCTAATTTTCAAATGTAATGCCATCAGAATATTAACCGCCGCGAGACATTTGAACACGCCTCGAGAAATTCAGTTTGGGAAACCCTGCCTTAAAACCAAATCAAATAAAGCAATAGTGGTAGGTCTCGTGCTTGTTTCTCTACAATCATCAATCCTTTTTATTCACCTAATTCTGGTTTCTTTTCCCTCTTTTTTGGTTTTAATTCATCACACTATTGAATCACCCTTTTTGGAAAGTTCCATTTCCACACGCTCCCCAACTAATTGCATTTGTCTAGCCGTCCAGGCAGAAGTTGTGCTGGACATCCCAAACTCTGGTTGACTGGCCGGATGGAACACGTCGAAGGCACGGGATTAATCAGTGTCGACAGTCAGGGACGTAGGAAATCCAATCTTCAATTTGTAGCACGGGTGGCCGGCCCGGAAGCGCGCAGTCTGATCTCCCGTCCTAGTTTACATCCCCAACGGATGCATAGAGAAGCGCCAATTACCATACGCGTTAAGGTAGACTGACTGCTCTATAACATATATAGCGTGCCACAATAATCACGTTAATCATTATTATTGTGGTATATGTTGTAATTTCAACTCATTACTGCAATGACTGGCAAACTAATACCTTGTTGACACAAGTACTATGGATCTATAGCATTTCATAGATATCGCCATGGATCATTACTCTACACATAACTGAGTAAATGCCATGAATAATCAATTCGTAAAACGCTATAAATCAAGTAATTATAACACACGTCACCGTAATATCAAAAGACAATATTATATCTGCTATCAAAATACAAAGTGAATTAAACGTAGGCTACACTCTAATCCGTTTATAAGTATAATAGAAGAACTATTATAATTTTAAAACTGTGCATCCAAAATTATTAACCCAGGAGAGGTGGCGCCTTAGCAACATACATAAGAGATCGTGTGGGGGATTTCCGATTTCAGAAAAAAATCAGTGTTCACTAGAAACTAAATTTTCATTTTATTTATGTAAGTACAAATTATTCTCATATTAATTAAACTAACATTAAAGTAATGTTAAAGTTACTTGATATAGTAACAGTAAAAAAATAAGGCAAATTAGAGCCCTACCAAAATAATTGTGTAATTTTAAATTAAATTTTACCAAATTTGCGATAAACAAAGAAACATATTTAATAAATATACTGATTTAAAAAGTTTATCAAATTTAATTTCGGGCGTAAATGCACACTAGAATTATTTAAGAACATTTTTCACTCCATATATGATAATAATAGTTGTCTCAAGACATTATTAGCCCTTTAAATTATTATATCTTATAAATAGTTTTGCTACAAATAATTACATTTTAAATTGTATGATGATGTAATAATAATAATAATAATAATAATAATAATAATAATTATAATAATAATAATAATACAGTATTTCTATTTTGTTCTGGCGGACTTCATTATTATTATTATTATTATTATTATTATTATTATGCCTATTATTACTGCATTTTTGTTATACTACTGTATTATTATTAGTAGTAAGACTTTAATAGACTAAAAGTAAGATATTTACAATATTATTTACAAATATGGGTCGCACGGGTCCGTTACAATAAAGTAATAATTGGTAATAGTATAAAGGAAAACAAAAAGAAAACAATAATATTACAACTACATAAAGAAAACACAATAATATTGCAATTACATAATAATACATTATACATTAATTAAGTTATGTATAATTATTAAGAATTAATGGTATTGCATTTTGATAACGTATTTTTTCATGAATGAGTGTTGTTCTTATTTTCCGCGTTTTGTCCAGACATTTACCCAAGTTTATCCAATTTTCTGGATTTACCATTAACTCGTAGAATGCCAATCTTTCACGATTTGAATTTAGAAATCTTTCCGGTAACAACTGACGTCTCCAATATTCTAAATCGTTACATTTTCCTAATATATGTATCTCGTCTTCAAAGCTCCCGCATATTGGATATATTCCCATGTCATGATCGTCGCTAATTTTTAGAAATTTCCATGCCCCTAGTCTAAACCAAGCAAGCTATGTGATTTACTGTAATTATAGTTATACTATTTTATTCATTTAAGTAGCTTAAAAAGAGCTTAGTATTGAAGATACCTGATCTCTCTTTAAATCCTAGGTTGTATTATTATTGGCGTGTATTATTATTGGCGTATATTATTATTGATGTACTGTCAAATTGTTTAGACTTACATGTTTGAATGTATATTATTTCTTCACGGTTTATGACAGTTATATTATTTTGAGAAACACATTTTTACTGTATAAATCATTTGTTTACGAACTGATAATTTTACACAAATTATGCTGCATTAATGGAATGCAATTTTTACGAACAATTTCACTGTAATCTATACAAACGTAAGGTAAGACTTGGGGAGAATGGGAACTTGACACCGCAGCATTGGATATTTTTATTCTTATCTTTAGTATTTGTGCCTCAATGTTGAGATTATTAACATCAAACAAAAGGCGAAGAATGCAGTGAAAGGATGTGGACACAGAGTGACGTATTCCAAGAATTAATACTAATTATTAGAAGTTAAAATCATGTGGGATTTGAAAATACCCCGAGCATATCAAAGTGGAAGTTGAAAATTTAATTCAATTATTTTATGTTTAGAAGTGTCACCTTATATATATATATATATATATATATATATGATATGAAAAGAAAAAAGAATGCTTGAGTCGGGATTTGAACTCGAGTCTCTAAAGTCTGTACCTTTAGCGCTCTAACCAACTGAGCTACCCAAGAATTCCAATAGAAGCATACAATTTTCTTATACATGTAGTATTCTCAATTCACCCAAGAGGTAGCGGAAATTTATTCCAACTGCCATCTCGCGGCTAACATAACAGTTGAACAAATTTTTAAAGAGAATGTTTACTTTATAGCAGTAACGCTTTTATATATAGATATTATAAATATATTTTTGACATTTGGCAATGAAGGCAAATATGATATGAAAAGACAAAAGAATGCTTGAGTCGGGATTTGAACTCGAGTCTCTGAAGTCTGTACCTTTAGCGTTCTAACCAACTGAGCTACCCAAGAATTCCAATACAAGCATACAATTTTCTTATACATGTAGTATTCTCAATTCAATATTTCATGTATAAGAAAATTGTATGCTTGTATTGGAATTCTTGGGTAGCTCAGTTGGTTAGAGCGCTAAAGGTACAGACTTTAGAGACTCGAGTTCAAATCCCGACTCAAGCATTCTTTTTTCTTTTCATATCATATTTGCCTTCATTGCCAAATGTCAAAATATATATATATATATATATATATATATGGAAATTCTCATGAGAACAAGTTCACTAGTTTCATTCCTTCGGAATTCAGTACAAACGTGCATAATAAACTCTCTCTAAGATAGGTATTTTTTTTACCAAGAGAGATGAACATATAGATGCATGGAAAACACTACATGACAGTAAGCTACAATTTAACAAATATTCAATATGCGATACCAGACAAACTTCACACACCAAGACAATAATTTTCTATGAAATTATCATAAGTAATGTGACGAGTGATTTCCAAATTATCGATAAATTCATGACTCTCGAAGTGAGGAGCGAATTTACCTAGAATTTGGAAATCAATAGTGGCATTTGTTAGCACTATTTAACGAATAAAAGTAAGCTGTTTACTCACAAATCATTATTTAACTATAGCTATTTTTAAATATGTATATAATTAATGTAAACGACGATGTTTGAAAACAAATGAGAAAGGACTGGTACGCTTCATTTGCTTCTTTTCTTTATCACTGCAACCACATCATATTATTTATTGCCAAAGGATCGCAATATTGTTAGAATGCACCTTAGTAGAGAAATTTATAACCAACATTATAGGTATTAATTAATTTCTGATGTCCTATGATGTAAATATGTCAATTATATTTTTTCTGCAACGTCATTTTTTGTAAAAAAAAATCGTTTAAGAAAGCGCAAACGGTGGTTTATTATTTTTTTGTTGGTATAATCAATTGCTACAAATGTTTTTATATTATCTCCCGCATGCACTATCTGTGACATTCATGCACTATATATACAATCTGGTAGCCGTATTTCTTACAGAGTCAGTTACTGTAAAATAATTCTATGACCTATTCAAAATGTTAAAAAGGAGGAGCTCTCTTTAATATAACACACTTCGTTCATAAATTCAAGGCGAAACACGACTGTGATTGGTTGTAAATAAAAAATCATTGAAATGTAATTGGCCATTGACTCCCATTTGGGGCATGAATTAAATATTCCATAAGATGGAATGAAAAATAATCACTATACAACTCATCGCCTGCCATAAAACGTGACCTTGTACCTCCTGATTTTTCCTGTGGCGGTTTGTAAGGACCAGGTCTACACAATACCAATACGTGTATGATAGACTTACAATAAACAATATATGTTGTTGCTATCAACAATGCAACATGCACAGAATTTCTTAACACATGGGTTGTAGTTGAATACAGGTTAGACATTTCCCGTTTCAGTAATGACAGTTATGTTGATGTTTATGGAACATAAATATTTCAGCCTGTGTGCAAATTGATCTCGTCTGTAAATTAGTATTAGTTCATTTATTTAATCTTCTAACCGGAACACCGGGTATATTGAAACCTACTAGTTTTAGTGGTATTTCTATAACAAATTCCGAGAAATGTAGCTTTTGAGTTTGTTCACATAAAAAAAAGGAACTTATCACAAATCTCCATCGATTCAATTTACAAGGGAAATGTCAATCATTCCATACAGTAACCTACTTCCAAATTTATCACCGATCAGAAGATTCTTCTTCTTTTTCTACCTCTACGCATGAAAGCTGGCAGCTTGCTGCGTGTTCATTCGCTTCAGGTCCGGGGTATGGTGATGTCCTTCCATCGTAGTTGTGGTCATCCTAAAGGCCTTTTCTGCTGAGGTGTCCAGTCACGTACTTTCTTCACTATGTGATCGTTCCAATTTAGACTTCTATCATTTATCCAGAGGTTCGATTAGGTTCAATTTCACATTCTTCTCTAATAACAGATCTGCGAATTTTCTCTCTCAGCGATTTTCCTATGATTTTCCTTAAAATATTCATTTCGGTTGTTTCATTAATTTGTTTTGTATTTTGAGTTTGTATTCGGCATCCAAAACCATATGTTTGAACTGTTCTTATGACAGATTTGTAAATTCTTACTTTTGTATCTATTTTTAAATTTTTATTTTTCCAAACAATATTGTTTAAACATCCCAATATGTTGCTTGCAGTATTTGCTTGATGGAGGATTTCATCTGTTTTTCCGTTGCTGCTATTAATTTCTATTCATAAATATTTGAATTCCGTGACCTGTTCTATACTTTCCCCTTCTATTTCTAATTTAACACGTCGTGGGTCCTTGGATATTGCCATTGATTTGGTTTTATTTATTGAGATTTTCATGTTATATTTTGCTGCAATGATTCTAAATTTGTGCAATAGCATTTGTAAAACATCTTCACTTTGTGCAATTAGAACTGTGTCATCAGCATAGTTTATTAACTTCAGCTCTTTGTTACCTATTTTAATCCCTTTTCTAACTTCAACTTTTAGTTATTTGATGATGCCATCCATTATCAGTGTGAACAATATGGAACTTAATGAGTCTCCTTGTCGTATTCCTTGCTGGACTAAAATTTCTTTAGATTTACTATTTCCATAGTGGACCTGATAAATACCCCGCTGAATCGGACAATATTTACTTCGTATTATTAACTCCTTGTTTAAATTCCAAGTCGGAGAATATTTTTTTTAATTTCACAGAAGTTAGCATGTTAACCACTAGTCCAACTAGAACTACCCTTCCTGATGCATTCGTAGCTTAACTATTAATGATAAAGTACTCCTTCCCTAGGTAAATCCCAGTAGAAAATATAATCGAAAACAGGCCTATGTTAACAGTGTTCACTGCACTTTTTGTAAATTCCGAAGTAATTAAGGTATTAATGCTGTTTTCAAGAAAACAATATCGTTTTTTGCACAATTTCACACCAAAAATAACCAATATATATATATATATATATATATATATATATATATATATATATGTTAGAGCGGCTTGCATGCTTAAAGGGCCCCGAGAGCTATGCCGGTGGTAATTTTGCTGCCATAAGAGATATCCATATCCATGCTGGATAAGTCAAAAGCGATAAACTAGACGAAAACATTACCTTGGTCGTAAGAGTGACGCCCTTTCACCGTGAAAACACAACCGCCAAAAAACGCGGATATGGATTGAAAAGGGGTACAATTTTGCGGAGATAAAACATTCCTCCATTCGGACGTCTTCAGCAAATCCATGCCAAAGACTCATATAGGCCTTAATACGTATTCAACACTCTAGCAGCAACAACTTGTTTTGGCAATTAATCTTCGGAAACAGCAATAGAATAAGGGTAAAAATGAGTTCGTTATCTAGCAGAAGCCGGCCATTAAGAATAGTGATTCAGCTGAAGCGGAAATTTGAATTTCGCTCTAGCGGTTATAATTTTCAATTTTTCGCAATGAAACTAAATGCATGCAATTTATTTAAACTAAAAAGGTATTCTCCGAACCTCGTCAAAATCCGACCATTAGAAATGGGGATTTATCCAAAACCGAAAATTAAAATTTGCTATCCCGGCTGTTTTGTTTCTTTTATCGTTTTCTAAATTATACACCAACGAGAGTACATTCCTTAAACCAGTAACAACGGGCCATACATTCAACTTGCTGAGGAATTCGCTCAGTTTTAGCAGTTCCTAAGTGACGTGATTTTTAAACTATCTATGAATAGGAAACTTCTTAGTTTCAACATCAGTAAAATCGAAATTAACTAGATTTTGTTTAACCTAAACGCTGAACAAAGTTTTCGAATTTCCGCAAATATAAAAAGTATAGATTAGAGACCTTCGTTTTGGTACTCACTTTAACTCAAGTCTAGGAATAATGTTTCTTTTATTTTCTTCTTTTCTTTTTTTGTTTTTCTCGTCTCAAATATTAATATAATGCAACAAATGTTGTTTGAATGCTTCATTGTGTAAAATACGAAAACTATTATCACAATCGTCCTGCCATGTATTAGGCCTAGTGGCTGTTACAGTCCCATGTCATCTTTTAAGTGTTCTTCTAGAGATTTCTTTCCTCTGGGATAGTAATTATAAATCTGACGATGAATGCGGGATGGATCCATAAGTTGAAAGTGTTGTTACTAATTATTCCTCTATGCAGGTACGCCTACATTTTTTCCAAAACAGAACAGATTTGTAGTTCTTGTAGGACGTCATAATATCTCTTTTTGTCCATTTTTGCTTACATTATGTTCTTCTTATGAACTTCATTTCACCCGCTGTGATTCTGTTTGTATCTGTTTTCCATATAGTCCATAGACAAGCATTGGTAGGTATTAACAAGCCCTCATTCTTGTATCTCCCTGGAATAAAAACAGTGTGACAGCTCTATTAATGATTCGATGGATTTATTAAACAATAACTGACAGGTATTTTAGCTGATATATTAATGTCATTACCATTACTGAAGTCATAATATTTGAATGAAGAGACTTGTTCAACAACTATTTGTATATGCATGTTTTGTTATGAATAATTTTGCGCCATTTTAATTCAATTTTTTTATAAATTTATTCAGACTGGACCCAACGACTATCCCAAAGAGCACCGTGACCTGAAGGATCTATTGCGCTCTGCAAATATGTTATGGATTATTGGAATAAACGTCTACCCAACTGTGTAATGTAATTTGTAGGTTGTCTTCCCTGTCGCAGATCAGGATGTTTTCCTATGACCCATACCTCATTTTAGGGTTGGCCCCATTGCCACGAGGGTGTAATACATCACCCGTTAGCGTCTTCTCCCTTTTTATTATTGTTCAAGCTCTGAGTCATGACCCAGGACCCTGGTGGGCCCCTACGAAACCTATGTGACCACTTACTTTGAACACCTGTGGGTGGCAAAAAAACTATCTTTCCTAAAATTAGAAGAGATGAAAGGTGATATGAAATGAATGATTGAAATATGAAATGACATGAAGGGGCAGTGGAGAGTATTGGTGGGATGAAATTCGGGAAACGGGAGGACCACAAAAAAAAATCCCAGTATGGCCGCCAGCAAAACCGTTTGGAACCGCCAGGATTCGAACCTGGGATCCCAGTGGGGATGAGCCGCGCACGGTTGTCACGCGTATACCAAAAACGACTTAGAAGTCCTTAACTTTTGTTTAATTTGATGTCATGCTGTTCTGCTAAGAGTTGAAGATGATGGGTAAATTGTTGTAAGCCTTGTTCCGACCTCGCTAAATACCAAGCTATTGAACATCCTGGTAACACCTTAGTTGCCTGCTAGATGTCTCATTAACTAGGTGTGTTAACCGCATGCCGCTTATGACATCTATGAACAAATAAGGTAACTAAAATGAACTTGGTTTATTAACTCCTAACATAGGAGAGGCTATGGCTCAACACTGGGCTACTCCACTGTAGATAGAGTAGTGTATATTTGGGAGGAAATAAGGTTACGATTATTTGAGAATAAAGTTTTTAGGAAAGATTTTGGACGAAGAAAGATGAACAGTCATATGAATGAAGGAGAATAAATAACAGTGAACTACATGAACTTTATAGGAAGCCAGATATAATAAGAACAGTTAAGTTTCGTAGACTGCGATGGGCAGGACATGTGGCACGAATGTGGAATGAGAAAGGTGCATGGAAGCTTCTTGTAGGAAAACCAGAGGGAAAACGTCCAGTTGGTAGACCAGGAATGAGGTGAGGAAATAACATTAACCATTATTTGAGGGAAATAGATTATCCAGGGGATGATTGCAAAACATTGTCTCAGGATACAGATGTATGGAGAGCTTATGTCCGCGCGACCATGAACCTACGGCTTCGATAGTGCCAGTGAGTTAGTTAGTGCATATTTAATATAAACTGCAAATTGTGAAATACGTAGAAGACCCGTGCTCCATCAAACAGGCACTTACCTCACATCCGCATGTTCCATTTTCGAAAATGTACTCGATAATACATCATGTACGAGTATGATGTGTGGTCAGCATGTCGGATTCCCCAGCCGTTATGGTTGGTTTTCAATAAATAAATACTTTATTTTTGTAACCTAAATGCCTCAGGAAGATTGATAAACGTTGGTTCTATTCAAGGCGAAATTCCATAAGGAATGTTTTCCACAGGTGAGGTTGTAAGTAATCGGAAGTTACATAGCTCACTTTACAAATCTGCCTGAAATACGTTTGGTAGTCAACCGCTGGCCTCACATCAACATGTGTCAATTATAAAAATGTAGACCTATGCGATCACCCAGCCAGTATATGAGTCAAAAGTGATCAGGATGTCAGGTCCGTTATTCTTTGTAGCTGATATGCGATAGCCAAACTTTAGTTATTAAACTAATATGCAGACTAATAAATGTTGCAAGATATCTAAAAGATGCATGTTTTTAAACCAAAATGTATCCTTCATTAACAAAAATACTTGTAATAATATCAGATAATTAGAATCGGAGATATATTTTCTTACAACCGTCTTTGATATAATAACATTGCTTGATTCATCATAATTTTAGTTTAATGGGCATAAATATCATTTATAAATGTAGGCCCTATATGTTATGATATTTTCTAAATAATTTCTGTTTTTGTTTTCTCTGATTGAGCAGAAGAGAAGACGTTATTGCCTCAATTCTGTCAAGTTAGATAAACGGCTATTGTATGTCACCATGTCATCTGTAAATATTCGATCGGAAAACAAGTGACTGCTAGCTTTATGTTTGCCAATATAAAAACATAGATTGCCGCTAGAGCCAATTGCCAACATGTTTACTCCCATATAAGAGATTCTATTCCAAGAGTCTATCCACATTAGTGCGCAAGCTAGAATGTAATTTTGCAGTTTTCAAAATTTCTAAAAGTTCGTCATTTTTGGGGGAAAAATCCAAGACTATAGACTTGGAAACAAATAACTAAGATTGAAAAAATGGGCAAGTTAGTGTTGATTTGGGAACGTTAGGGTGAGCAAATGGGCGAATTAGTACAACAGATTAGTTCAACGTTCACTTGTATGTTAGAGGGTTTATTGTGACTATTTAACTCATGCCCCAAATGGGAGTCAATGACCAATCACGTTACAATGATTTCTGTTTTACAACCAATCAGAGTCGTGTTTCACGAAATATTTATCAGTGTTATAATTGCCATATTAAAGAAAGCTCCTCCTTTTTAATATTCTGAACAGGTCTGACCATTATTTTGCAGTGACAGAGCCCGTGAGAAATATGGCTACCGGATTTTATATACAGGGTGATTCAAAATTGACTTTACAATTTTATAAGCTTATAGAAATTTATTTACAAGACCTACAGAATTGGTTTTAATGTCATATGATAGCACAACTCATCAAGGTTTCACCGACATAGTTTTATAGTACCTAGTTCTCTCACCGCGTGCACTAACGTAGTTCATATCAAAATGACTGCTTTCACAGGTGCCGAGCGTGCTCGTTGTGTGCTTTTGTTCGAAGAAACTAAATCTGCGACAATTGTTCAGCGTAGATTTCGTGCCCAGTATGGGAAGGATCCTCCTAGCAGGCCAACAATTTATTCTTGGCACCAAACATTTGTTAGGACTGACTGTTCTGTTAGTCATTCCAAGCATACTGGCCGTCCACGTACGGCTGAAGCTGTGGTTGAACAAGTGAGGGATAGCTTTGCTCGCAGCCCTAGCGCACGCGGTGAGAGAACTAGGTACTATAAAACTATGTCGGTGAAAACTTGATGAGTTGTACTATCATATGATATTAAAACCAATTCTGTAGGTCTTCTAAATAAATTTCTATAAGCTTGTAAAGTTGTAAAGTCAATTTTGAATCACCCTGTATAGTGCATGAATGTCAACAGATGCCGCATTCCGGAGTTAATATAAAAACATTTGTAGCAATTGATTATACCACCAAAAAAAGAAATCATTGTTTGCACTTTCTTAAATGTATTTTTCCCAGGTAACAATCCAGAAAAATATAATTGTCATATTTACATCATATGACATCAGAAATGAATTAATATACAGTTTGATGTGTTTCATTTTTTCTCCACTAGAGAGCATTCTTACAATATTGCGTTCCTTTGGCAATAAATAGCATGATCTGGTTGCAGTGATAAACAAAAGAAGCAGATGAAGCGCACCTATCGTTTCTCATTTGTTTTCAAACATCGCCGCTTACATTAAATATATAAATATTTTAAAATAACTACAGTTAAATAATGATTTGTGAGTAAACCGCTTAATTTTATTCGTTAAATAGTCCTAACTAATGCCACTCTTGATTTCCAAATTCTCTAGATAAATTCGAAATCACTCGTGGCATTACTTATGATAAATTGGCTACACAGTCAAAGCATTTATAAATACATATTTTACATTCAAAATTAGCAAATGTGGTAATTTTAGGTTACTTTGAGCTCAACTTCACGCTGCATTTTAAGGCATATCTCACTTTTATTTTTAAAAGTCAGCATATATATTTCTCTCAGGCAATTATTCACATACTGTAAAAATAAATTGTGTCTTTTTCCGTTATTTGATTTGATATAGGTGGCATGTTGGCATGTAATCCCCAAATAAACTATTATTATTACTTATTATTATTATTATTATTATTATTATTATTGTTATTATTATTATTATTAATATTATTATATTTCCTGAACTATTAGGCCTACTCCATCAGGATAATAAAGTAGATTAACATGATGATGATTTTGGACATACGGCAAAGAGCTAATTGTTGCACTTTGTATGTTCCTTCATTGTGATCTATCATCACACTACGTAAGTTATTTTTAAAGATCTCAAGGATATAAAAACAGTCCAAGCATTTTAACGAGATACTTCTTTTTCTTTATAAATTAATCTCGTTTTGAGTCTCTGTTTGAGCAGCACTGAACATGCTGGGTTGGATAACATTAATAATTAACATTGGAATCTGGAACATTCCAACTGTTCTCATTAGGAGATTCTGAGGTTGGAGTCAGCTATTCATTGATAATAATTGTACTTCCTACAATAGATTGTCTATTATAATTTCCACACAGGGAACGTAATGACCTTCAGAAATACGTAGGCAGTCACAAATAGACATTTTAATTATAACAGTACGATACCACGCAGCTACGTGGAAAATAAATATCTTAAGGAAAACTATGGCCCAATTAATGATAAAGTTACCTGAAGAATTAGAATACTCCAGGAAATATACAACTAAAATAGGCCTATGACTTCCTAAGGCTCACGTTGAGGCTCCTGTGAGAAAATCAATAATTTTAGTAATGATTATGGAAAGGAATTATAAGAAATTTTAGGTTTCAAACTAATAGTGAGAAAACACTGAAATAAAGAATTGTTACATCTTATTATTCGTAGAATTAAATAGTAGTATGGGACTAATAAAAACTTTCATAATATTTTATCAAAATTTTCATAAAATTCACATTCAAATTAAGATTTTATATTCCTTTATGTTTTTTCAACATTTCAAATATTGGTAATTTAATTTTTAAATAAAGTTTAACTATGTGAAGGTAGCGAAGTTCTTGAAGTAAAACTAATATAATCTTTACTGACAAAAATTACCTAATAAAGGGTGGCACAAGTATGCTCTGTGCACCTATTATGTTTTAGATCAGATAATTGAAATATTGACGGGATAATTTTATTACTATTTTTGGTTTTATATTAGTATATCCTTTGATGTGTAGCATAGTCTTTCGTCGTTCAAAACAATTTTGACAGATGTTACAGAGCAATTTAAACACCAGGAAACTTATAATTGAGGAGTTTAATGATATATGGCACAATTAAAAAAATATACGTTTTGATATATTAGCAATTGATATATAACTAAATGCGTAACATTATTTTATATTCATAATTACAAAGAAATAAACGTCATCTCAGTCAAAACATAAAATTTATTAAGTCGACGTTTCAATATCCGTATGTGAGATAATTTTCAAGACATCGTTCAAAATGATCTCACATAAGGAGATTGAAACGTAGACTTAATAAATTTATGTTTTGACTGAGATAACTTTTATTTCATTGTAATTATAATATTAATTTTCTCAGTGAAACATATTTTTAAAAATGTATTATAAATTGTTTATTTTAATTGATACAATCAGCTGCTGAATCTGCTGTAATCGAGATATCGAAACGAAACTTTTCAGGCTGACCAACTACAAAATGGCGAGTTCAAAAATGCATTGAACGGAAAAAGGGCAAAACATGAGTTATGCCATTTAACTCCTCAATTGTGTATTGTGAACAGAATTGACATTTTAATGTTATTGTTATATCTAAATTTACTGGAGTTAAATATATTTATGTAATATAAATAGCAATCAAGGTAAATTGCACGTAGTCTAAATTCTATCAGTGCTAATTTCAAGGAAGACAGTTAAAATCGAAATATTGTGAACATCTGGATTTCCTGAGCTAGTAAGAGGTCTGCTGATATCATTTAAGTGACGGTATCTACATGTATAAATTATATAGAGCCACATAGGCGGCTCAGTGGCGCAAACGGTTAGATGCTCGCATTTCACCCCTGGAGTCTCGAGAAAGAGTCTCGGACACTACATGTGGATCTCGTGGTTGACGAAATGGACGTTGGGCTGGGGTTTCTCTCGTTTTCTTTGTGCCACAAATTTCACTCCGCCGTGTTTTTCCTACTCTGTACCATTACATTCATTCACACCTATGAGGTGTCGTTCACAGACCTCTAAAATATGAGGGTTTCATCCCTTCCAATCCATTCCAATTATGAGTTGAACACAAGTTGAGGAGATATATATAGTAGCTTTATAATATTTTATATCCTAAGTATCATATTTGTTCTTAAGATTTCATATTTTTGTATAATGTCTTGATTTAAAAATTATATAGTTACAGACGATGAAATCTGACGCATTGAATTGATGAGATATGTGTGCTTAATGATGATATTCTCTTACCCCGAATAATATTAGTTCTATAGTTCTTCATTCAGTCTGAGCTGTCAGACTGACCTGAACCGGAACCTGGTAGATCTATTGCGCTAACCCAGTATATTGCGGATGAATGGAATAAAAAGTCTACTCTACGGTGTTATGTAAATTGTAGGTCTTTCCGGGTCCGGCACACCCGACTCTTCTCTCATGATCCATACAGACAATTTCGGGCCGGTCCAATGGCCGCAAGGGGGACTACAATTCTCCCATTGGTCCCCTTCTGATTTATTTTATTTTTCATAATCGGAATCTTAAGCTAGCACCCTGATGGGAACCGCTAGTTCCTCACAACTACATATTAAATTATTTTTATTATATATAACTTTCCTCATTAGAGGATTGCCTCAAGGGCAAATTAATATTTGAAATTGATGAAATACATTTTTTAAATACATTAAAAAATTTCAAATTGCAATTGACGTATCCATACTATGAGGTAGAAATTTTGTAAACATGGTTTCTTAAAATTGAAATTGATCCTCTAATGGCATCGATGGCAATTTTAGAAAGTTACACCCTGTCCAAATCTAAGGAATTCCAAAATTTAACTAAGAATTCTGTTATAGTACCCCTTGCCCCGATCATGAATCCTGTGACAGTTAACTATCTAATTGGTATTTATCTTTGTAATAGTCAATTGGTGGCTCATATATGGCTTTCATTTCATAGTCAACGTCCTCAGGTTGGCCACTATGAGTCTCAAAACGGATTGTGGGATCCAATATCATACCAATTTTAGAAGATGGTCTAAATACAATAACATCTATTCGTCTGTTACTTCCATTAGTGGCCACACCATGAACTTCCTCATAAACTGTGTATCCATAAAATCGATAGGCTTCTGCCATCATATTTCGAATAGTGTGGCACCGAATGTTTCTCAGTGATTCTCCAAACGGACATGTCCCAGGTGTTTCGTGCTCTCTGCTACAACGTCTACAGAGGGTATCGTCCGTAGACCTGCAAAGAACGCACCGACGATACATTGGCTTGCATCTACTGCGTAGAATCCATTGATTTGCTGGTGTATATTCATTGTAGAGAACAACGCCTTTTCCTTTATGAGGAAGTTGACTCCAGAGAACTGCTTCTTTGTCTCTTAGTTGTTTCCTGAGTTTCATTGCATCTGGTAGAAGACTTAGAGTGTTAATATTGATGTCACTAGGTTCAATGTTAAGGTCTCTCACACATTGTATGAATGGGAGGGAAGAGAAATTGAGAGGTTTGGACGAATGAAATTCAGGAAAAGGAGAACCCCAAAAAAACCGAAAACTTCCGGTAGATGGCCCACCTCCAATACCATTATGGAACCGCTAGGATTCAATCCTGGGAACCCAGTCGAACCAGCCACGCATCAACCGAGAATGATACTAAATACCACAAGTATATGACGTGACGAAATTCGGTAGACCTTGATTAAGATAGATGGGTAATCAAGAGAGAGATTTACAAAAAAATTAATAGGTTAATATTTGGAATTAAAAACCCTCTAACGAAATGAATTAATGGTTGTCATAAGCGAGGCTAAAATCAAACTAAAAGGACTGTTACGCCTTTTACGATGATTTAATAATGTTATAGTACATAATAATGCTGAGAACGAGTTAGCCTACTTAGCAGTGAAAAATACACACTTATTACACATTTTTAAGTGATAGAATTTCCAGGAACTAATGAGAAAGAAAAATAAAATTAACATGTCATTAGAATACATGACCATCCTGAAACACCAGTAGAAAAAATAATCAGTTTCTTGTCGCAGTGAGTAAGTTAGTTAGCTTATTTAAAAAGTGTTGAATCGCAGTGAAAACAAATAACGATATTTAATTTCGGGTTTCAAGATATACTCCCACTTATAATGCTCCGATTTCTCCATTTTTAGAATATCTCACTCGTTTGTTTTAACTGAATTATGTTGTAAAACATCGAAAATTGTGATCGCTAGAGTTATATTTAAATTTTTGTTTCACATGCACCCATACACCTAATGGCCCAATTCTACTGGTTAACGAATTCAATCTTCCTCATCTTTAATTGATTTGCTATACCCCAAATTTGGTTCCTATAAAACAAAAATTACGGCCAGTACAGCACTTGTTGACACATCCAATACTGGAATGCGCACACGCATATATATATCATAACGAGATTTTTATATTGAAAAATTATATAGAGTTTAATAGTTCAATATCCTCAGGTAATAATAGTAGTACTGTTAGTAGCAGTAGTAGTAGTTCTGATAGTAGTACTACTAATAGTAATACTGTTAGTAGCAATACTGTTAGTAGTGGAGTTAATAGCAGCAGTAGTGTAGTTTGTAGCAGCAGCAGTAGTACTGTTAGTAGCTACAGCGGCGTCGGCGGCAGCAGCAGCAATATTAGTAGTAGTAGTAGTAATAGTAGTAATAGTAGTAGTAATAGTAGTAGTAGTAGTAGTAGTAGTAGTAGTAGTAGTAGTAGTAGTAGTAGTAGTAGTAGTAGTAGTAGTAGTATGTTCTTTCACTCCTTAGAAGAGCATCGAACACGATTTGTCTGTATGATCTTCACTTCTTTCAAAATCGTTTCACACCTTTCCATTTCATCCTGAGGTAATAGGGATAAACACAAATGTATTTATTTTAACAAATTGATTGAATGAATAGTATTAATGCTATTTGATGTCACTTTGAAAAGTAATATTAACTTAACAGATGCACTATGTTGTAGTATAAAGTTTATTAATTACAGACTACGTCCGCAAGTATCAATTTGTATGTACTGAAGTTCTATTGTGAAATGTTTGAAATTCCACCAAATTTCTTTAGTCCTTAAAGTTTGAGTTCATTAATGAACTTCGATCAAATTCCAAGTTCTTCTTCTTCTTCCTTCCAAGTATTAGGCCAAGGCCTGTTACGATCCTATAGAAAATTTTCCCTCCAGCGTTTGAGGGAAATTCTCGTATAAGACTTGAAAGCATAATAATAGTCCCTTCGATTGGTTGCTGGCAAAAGGAAGGCAAGACCAGTGATGGGCTGCCATTTTATAGCCTCTGGTCAGGCTTTTCTGGAGAAGAAAAGAAAATAAAGGAAAGAAGAAATGGAAGAAAGGAAAGACTCCCTAGCCCTCGGATGCCCTAATAGCATTGGCGTCAAAAAAACAAGAGTTAATCAAGAGAGGTTAGATAGTAAAGTTAAAAGAGTGCAAAACACAAGTAAGTGGAAGAAATGTTTTGCACAGCTTGGGCACCTTGTGGTCGCCATCCACATATCCCCTAGATGAGGACCCCTGAGGGGTCCAAGTTCAAATATTTAATTAGGAGATATCAAAAGTTCCTTGTCTGGAAGACAGTAAAACCCCGACTCGTGTATCAGCACTGCATTTAAATTGTTTATGCGATGGAGTATAAGTACCTACAAGATAACTGCGTTAATGGAAGGGGATGGAATTGAGCATATACGCGAAGCGTCTTTTTCTAGATTTTATCAGAAAAACTGTGTTCGATCACCACTTCGTTTACTCGGCACATCTGTCTCTCTTCACAACAGGTGAAGGAGGTGCAATGGCGTCGACCCTTCCACTGTGTAGTCGAATTTAGTTAGTGATTAATTATCTCCAAATCTGAAAGATATAGACACACGAAGTCTCCCAGTTAACCCTACTAATCAGTGTTATTGAAGATAAATCTGAAAGATATAGACACACCAAGTCTCCCGGTTAACCCTACTAATCAGTGTTATTGAAGATAAATCTGAAAGATATAGACACACCAAGTCTCCCGGTTAACCCTACTAATCAGTGTTATTGAAGATAAATCTGAAAGATATAGACACACCAAGTCTCCCGGTTAACCCTACTAATCAGTGTTATTGAAGATACATCTGAAAGATATAGACACACGAAGTCTCCCGGTTAACCCTACTAATCAGTGTTATTGAAGATAAATCTGAAAGATATAGACACACCAAGTCTCCCGGTTAACCCTACTAATCAGTGTTATTGAAGATAAATCTGAAAGATATAGACACACCAAGTCTCCCGGTTAACCCTACTAATCAGTGTTATTGAAGATAAATCTGAAAGATATAGACACACGAAGTCTCCCGGTTAACCCTACTAATCAGTGTTATTGAAGATAAATCTGAAAGATGTAGACACACCAAGTCTCCCGGTTAACACTACTAATCAGTGTTATTGAACATAAATCTGAAAGATATAGACACACGAAGTCTCCCGGTTAACCCTACTAATCAGTGTTATTGAACATAAATCTGAAAGATATAGACACACGAAGTCTCCCGGTTAACGCTACTAATCAGTGTTATTGAACATAAATCTGAAAGATATAGACACACGAAGTCTCCCGGTTAACCCTACTAATCAGTGTTATTGAACATAAATCTGAAAGATATAGACACACCAAGTCTCCCGGTCAACCCTACTAATCAGTGTTATTCAAGATAAATCACTAAGATTGTCAAATGTCTGTTTTCTAGTCGAATTTAATACCAGAGAATTTAGGGTAAAAATTAATAAATTTAACTTACTACCCTTTCTTGAAGAAATATAAAATAAATTAAACACACGTGTTATACAAATAGCACGTATATGATTTAATATCTCAATATTTGTTTTCATTTTAATTAAAACACTTTTAACTAATTGCACAAGATATATTTTACATCAAAACATTTTAAAATTTGTTTTACATCTAACTCATTGATACACGGATAGCCTGGACAACTTGCAAGTACAACTTCTTGACTCTAAGTGAAGGTGCGAAGAACGCCAAATACAAGCAATCTAGGGCCAGACTTTGAGATTCTGGAAAGGAAAAATATTCGAGAATATTCTTAAAAAAAAAAAAGATATTGGATAAATTGTTACAGCACATTTTTTTGAGGAAAATGACCAACAGCCAATCAGATTTTGAAAACAAAATTACTCCTGGTATCATGAAGGATGTCTAATCCAATAAAAGACTGGCGGGAGTTAGCATGTGTTACATGAAGAATGCAGACAACCCTTGTGAATGAAATACAATTATTTTATAAGATGATGCAATGTTTCATTGTCAACAAAATAAAAAGGAATGCGTAATTTAGGTTGATGTCTATAACGTCGAGTTCAGTAAAGATATTTAATGAAGAATGTAGGGGCGGGTTAAAAAAAATCCAGAAATTTCTATCCATTCAAAATTCATGTGGACTCGGCGCAAAAAACCTTTAAGTTCTCCTGGCTCAGTTATACCTCTTAAAGCAATACACTATACCAGTGTTATACAGATATTTCAAAATGTTTTCGAAATTTATATATTATATATAACCCATCTTAATTGCGATAGATTTAGAGTTTTAAGTAGGCTTTTGGATTTGTTTAATGGGTACGGTATTTTGTTACATACCCAAATTGATTCTGAAACGTGTTTCCAACACGCGATGAATTTATGTATTGTTTTTGTATTGTTATATCACATTTACTGTCGTCTGTAGTTTTAATTCGAAGATTTTCATCCGAGGATGATTACTGATTCTTTTAGCGGAATTACTAAAAATATCCTCAACTCGTGTCCAACTCAGGGTCGGGTCGAGGGATGAGATGAGATGAAGTGTCTTATATAGAGTCTGTAAATGACAGGGGTGCAGGCCGACCACGCCTGACGCACCACCACGGGGGCAGATGAACGAAATGGATGAGTATGGAGAAATCCGTCCATAGTAATTCTGCCCGAGGGCAGGTCTTTCACTGCAATCCTAGCATTTACATGCTATTCTTTGTAGCTTAATAGGGAATTTCAGATGTGGTACCGCTGCTTTCCACACCGGTCAAAGATGATGATATTGATAAGGATGATGATGATGGCCGGATGATTTTCGGGGACCATTGGGGCCTACGCGTCCTGACATTTGTCTTACAGGTGAGGAAAAAAACCCAAAAAAACCTCACCCAGGAGCCTGTCCCGACCGGGAATCGAACCCGGGCCCGCTACGTAACAAGGCAGCACGCTACCTCGAGACCACAGCGGTGGACTATGGAGAAATGATGGAATGAAATTGTGACAGGGGAAAAGGGAGAAAACCCTGCCCAAGCTCCATTTCATCTACCACGAAACACACATGTAGTGACTGAGATTCGATCTCGGGACCCCAGCGCAGCGGTGAGAGGCAAGCGTTTAACCGTTTGCGCCGGAGCCGCCTAGCGGAATTACTACTAAGGTAAATTGTTTTATTTTGTAATGATCAATGTCGGCAAAGTTACGCATGACTTCATTAATTTCATAAGGAAAATTGCAAATTTTTATGTAAAACAGTGTGAAGTAAAATTACAGGAATTCTACTTGTCCTGTCACCGTAGCTAGTTGCAACATTATTGTAACTGAAACAATTAATGACTGTAATAAGATCTGGCATACTAGTGACACTGTATTACTACGTACAGAATTTTCGGATTATTTGTCACAATGGAATCCGTATTTTGGAACGATTTAAAATAGGTACAGATATCTGTATTTGCAAAAACTCCAGCCAGACTATCTCACATCTGTTACTTGAGTGTCGCGCATTTGATTCCAAAAAACATGAATTCATTAAAAAATTAGGTCATTGCCATAATAGATTCCAACTGCCTTTGTCAAATATTTTTAGTAAGAAGTGTTGCAAAGCTGTGCGACTTTATCCATCACATTTTTAAGTTACTTCGAGTTAGTTTTTTCTTGGGTTTGTTAATTAATTAATTTATTTGTTATTATGTAACGCTAGAAATTAACCATACTCTAAATTACTGTAAATAATTAATTGTATTGTAACTAAAACCCTGACATACCGGATGGCGAAATAGGGTTCATATTATTGGAGATCCAATAAAAATAATACAAAAATGGAATCGGCATATAAAATATACATTAATCCCACTACAATCCGAAGAATTATTTGAGGTCACAGGATATTAAGACTCCCATCTTAGAGGACAGTTGGCAATATATATTATCCGGTTGTTAGCTCTACGAAACGGTTGCCTTTACATCCAGGATCTACATTTTGTACTCATTTAAATTAAAGGTTGATTCGATTCCAAAGTCATGTTATCACTAGAAGGTTTACACAAGTTTAAAATTTTGACTCCAACGCGAATCGAACCGGTGACATCTTGGTTTGTATAGTATTGCCTTTACCATCTACTCAATGGAATCTCGAAGATAATATACAATAATTTTGTAGATATTAAAAAATAACCTTCTAACATGCACACGTAGTCAACTATGCTAATAAACGGTTTTTTATTTAACATTTCTTACTCACCTAACACAATACAGTAGTCTGATGTCGCGTCTTTCTTAAACTTTGAATACTGCACAAATTCTGTAATTATTGAACCTCTAGCTGTACATATACATACCTGAAACGAAAGAAAAAATAAATTAATTTAAGGTAAAATAAAATAAAACATATGTTGGCTGAAACACAAACTCTGCTGTAGAAACGAAACCAGACGGAGTTAATTGTTGTAACTTCTGTCACATGTTAATATATGTCTGACTTATCTGACAGCATCAGAAAATGCTTTACAACAATTTCTTTATACTTTACATAATATCTCTCTAAAATACAACTTAAGAATATCTACATCTGAAACAAAAATATTAGCTCTGAAAGGAAAATGTGCAATAAGAACAAAAAAAGATAAACAATGTAATTGTAGACCAAGTTCAGAATTTTAATTATTTGGGATGTAATTTAGGCAATGACAGAAATTTAGATAAACACACTAAATACAACGAATCAATTATCTATGTGGCACAATTAAACGAACTCTATTGAATAAGACTAGAAAAGAAACTATTTTGAAGTTTTACAAAGTATTGGCAGTTCCATCTCTTATCTATGGATGTGAAACCTGGACATTAACAAAGGCAGATAGTAAACAAATAGAGGCTGCTAAAATGAAGATGATGAGAGCAATAGCAGGATACCAAAGGACGATAAAAAGAAAAACGAAGATATAAGAACAGAACTTAATATATTTAATCTCTGTGAAAGAATAAAATATTATCAAAATACTTATCTTCAGCACGTATTACGAATGAATGAACAGCGCATTCCAAGAAGAATGTATAATTATGAACCAAAAGTGAGAAGATTGTTGGGAAGGCCATTGAAGAGATGGAAGGACCAATTCGACCTATAATGAGATCGGAACAGGCCATTGGGCTTAATCCTTGTTGTTGATGATGATGACTTATCTGACAGTAAATGGACTCGTCCGTACGTCTCAAAGCGTATATTATATAGGATATATTTTTTAAGATAGGGTATATTATATTAGGTAGTATATGCACGAATGGGGAATGAAAGGCGTGCATGGAAGCTTCTTGTAGGAAAACCAGAGGGAAAACGTACAGTAGTAGACCAAGAATGGGGTGGGAGAATAACATTAACTATGGTTTTAGAGACTGAGATTATACAGGGAATGATTGGAAAATATTAGCTCAGGCTAGGGTTGTATGGATAGCTCATGTCCGCGCGGCCATGAACCTACGGGTTCGACAGTACTAGTGAGTTAGTTAGTTAGTTAGTAGGCCTATGTGTTTTGTTAGGTACGTATTCGAATATATTATTTGTTTTTATAGCGTGTTTTCCAACTTCTCACTCAAATTTTAGCATTTTATATTTTTTTAAGAAAACACAACACACACACACACACACACACACACACACATATATATATATATATATATATATATATACGCCTACTCACATATAAAATATTTCTCAAATAATTAGCCAGATGTTGTTAACACTGAAGTTTGCGTTGTTTTCATTTGAATTTATGCAGACTTTTTTTAGTGTGTTATTAATAAATTGGCTTTTTTGTTGGAGCAATGAATAATATACCATATTTAACATTTACGTATAATTAATATGCCGTGTTTTAGGTTATATACATGTCTGAACATCTTATTCAATTTTTAGGCATTTTTAATAAATGTTTTAGGAAACGATACCACACACACACACCTATATATATATATATATATATATTATATATATATATTCTATTGTAATATTATTCACATATTGTTATACTACACTTTGCATTTTGGAATTCCGGAGAAATGAATCTATTGTGATTATTATGAAAATATTTTTGAAAACGTTCGACATATCTTCATCGAATTTACCTACTTGACACCGAAAATTATCATAAATAATGCCACGAGTGATTTCCAAATTATCGATAAATTCATGACTCACGAAGTGAGGAGTGAATTTATCTAGAGAATTTGGAAATCAAGAGTGGCATTTGGTAGGACTATTTAACGAATAAAATTAAGCTGTTTACTCACAAATCATTATTTAACTGTAGTTATTTTAAAGTATTTATATTTTACTGTAAACGGCGATGTTTGAAAACAAATGAGAAACGATAGGCACGCTTCATCTGCTTCTTTTGTTTATCACTGCAACCAGATCATACTATTTATTGCCAAAGGAACGCAATATTGTAAGAATGCTCTCTAGTGGAGAAAAAATGAAACACGTCAAACTGTATATTAATTCATTTCTGATGTCGTATGATGTAAATATGACAATTACATTTTTCTGGATTGTTACCTGGGAAAAAATACATTTAAGAAAGTGCAAACAGTGGTTTCTTTTTATAATCAATTGCTACAAATGTTTTTATATTAACTCCCGCATGCGGCATGTGTTGACATTCATGCACTATATATACAATCTGGTAGCCGTGTTTCCTACTGGCTCTGTCACTGCAAAATAATGGTCAGACCTGTTCAGAATATTAAAAAGGACAGCTCTCTTTAATATGGTAATTATAACACTGATAAATATTTCGTGAAACACGATTCTGATTGGTTGTAAAACAGAAATCATTGAAACGTGATTGGTCATTGACTCCCATTTGGGGCATGAGTTAAATAGTCATGCAAAACTGTTTATATATGTCTTTTAACTCTCTAGCGGCCTGACATTTTTTTTTCTGAACCAAACCCGTCAAACAATAATCAACCAAAAAGTAAGTTCGAGTTCGTTAACCAAGAAAATTGGATCATTAAAAGGTCCCAGTTTCCGCAATTTTCGAATTTTCGCAACGAAACTCAGTAGGTACTAGGAGAATTGAAATAATGCGAAGGTATTATAAGATAAATTAGCAAAATCCTTCCATTGGATGTTTACTTACAAACCTGAAATTAATTAATCGCTCTTTGTTTTAATAGTGGAGCGGTACATTTGAGTAATTTGTCATGAGAAACTAGTATTTCGCAAATTTAAAGTTTAACAAAAGAAATACATAATCCGTGAACCAGCAAAATACCACCATAAATTCGACTCGATGAGGAATTCGCTTAGTTTACGCAGTTCCTGAGTGACAGAATTTTTTATTTTTAATTTGAATGTATGTACATATTGGTATGTCGCATGAAATACCCTACTTGGGTTTGGTGTATTATATAAACTGAAGGGAAAAACATTTATACCAGGACATTCGATAAGTAATGGCAACACTGTTGTGAATCAGTGATCCTAGTGGTGGCCATTAAAATCTTATAGTATGTTGTTGAGCAGTCTTTGTTGTCTCGAAATAGTAATATTTTGTGAATACATTCACTCTTTATCACATTTAGTAAGTAATACCGCCCTAAGAAGATGTTCAGTAGAATTTGTTCAGAAGGTGGAATTGAGAACTACTCGAACATTCACCAAATTCACCAGACAGGAGCCCTTGTGACAAAACTTATTCTTAAAGTACAATAAACAATGCATTCGATTTCAATCTAGTGTTGATATCCAGAAACTCTAGATCGACCAGATGAGAGAGAGATTCAGAAATGGTGCTTCAGATGGAGTGATCAGTATTCCATGGATTATGTTACGTATAGTTGACTTGACAAGAGACTAGAAATGAAGGCGATTATGTCAAAAAAGTTCTCCAAATACCCCAGGTTTTAATTTCGACATTTCTGGTGTTCTCTCCTCGCATGACGTACTTGTAACCCACTTCTGAGGTTGGGGCGCCTGGAAGGCGGGGTTATGCTGCCCCGATTATATGAGAGTTGATGATGATGATGATAATGGCGCGCCAGGAGAGACCTTAAACTAAATTTAAGCTAATTAGGAGAATATGATATTGATGATACTGATAGCCAGATAGTATTCGGGGACTGTTTCGGCATTAAAGTGCAGATGTTTAACTTACAGGTGAGGAAAAACCCCGAAAAAACCTCACCCAGGAAAATTGTCCCGACCGGGGATCGAATCCGGACCCGCTACGTGACAAGACAGCACGCTACTTCAAGACTAGAGCGGTGAATTTAATATCATTATATTTTTGTGATGTTATAAGAGTGTTGCCATTACTTATCGAATGCCCTAGTATTATATTGACTATTTAACTCATGCCCCAAATGGGAGTCAATGACCAATCACGTTTCAATGATTTCTATTTTACAACCAATCAGAGCCGTGTTTCACGAAATATTTATCAGTGTTATAATTACCATATTAAAGAAAGCTACTCCTTTTTTAATATTCTGAACAGGTCTGACCATTATTTTGCAGTGACTGAGCCTGTGTGAGAAATACGGCCAGGGAATACGGCTACCAGATTGTATATATAGTGCATGAATGTCAACACATGCCGCATGCGCGAGTTAATATAAAAATATTTGTAGCAATTGATTATACCACCAAAAGAAGAAACCACTGTTTGCACTCTCTTAAATGTATTTTTTCCCAGGTAACAATCCAGAAAAATATAATTGTCATATTTACGTCATACAACATCAGAAATGAATTAATATACAGTTTGATGTGTTTCATTTTTTCTCCACTAGAGAGCATTCTTTTGGCAATAAATAGTATGATCTGGTTGCAGTGAAAAACAAAAGAAGCAGATGAAGCGTACCTATCGTTTCTCATTTGTTTTCAAACATCGCCGTTTACATTAAATATATAAATATTTTAAAATAACTATAGTTAAATAATGATTTGTGAGTAAAAAGCTTAATTTTATTCGTTAAATAGTCCTAACAAATGCCACTCTTGATTTCCAAATTCTCTAGATAAATTCACTCCTCACTTCGTGAGTCGTGGATTTATCGATAATTTGGAAATCACTCGTGGCATTACTTATGAAAATTAAGTTTCTTAACATAGAAATGGAGTAACTCCCTGGTTCAGGGCAAAACGACCTGTTACAAATCAGCTTCTTTATGTCTGATCTCAAATGCTCTTAAATGACGATTTATAACAGTGATTGAATTTTGTAACCAATTTTCTGATACAAATTCACTGCAGTACACTTAAGAGAAGCACTTAAAAGTTTTCAGTGTACGATATTTCACAAGGCAAACTCTACTTAACTTTTCATGTTAAACCAACTTTTAGAGAATTTTCTTAAACCATTTGTTAAAACGTCCAAAGCAGAAGATTAATTACTAAAGACCCACTGAACATCGATCCTAGTTTACTTCGACTAAATGAAGAGACTGAAATATTTCTGTGTTTTGTTTTTGTATGTCGTTCATATATAGAGTGTAACAGAACCTCAATGCTAATGGGATTCCGATATGCAGGGACTGCGTAAACTAAGCGAACTCCTTACCAAGTCTAATTTATAGTCTAGTATTGCTACTTTACGGAAAGCATATTAATTTTGTTAATTAAATAGTACGTATACATTTTCATTGCCAAAAATATGTAGGTTGCTAGAACGATTGTATAAATTGAGTCAGTAAATCCTCATTTATAATAGTCGGATTTAGCTCATTTTTAGAGGATTCCTTCTAGTTTTATTTCAACAGTGTATACAGAGTTTCGGTCACAAACATCGGAAATTGTGACCACTAGAACGATCAACACTTTTCAAACCATATTATAGCACTGTTGAGATTATGTAATAATATATTAAATATAAAATTGGTACCTGGTGAGTCAGTCGTCCTCAACTAAATTAATAAACTTCATTAAGTAGTTCCGATATGGAGGCCTATCAAAATAAATGTTTCATCTTCTGTATTTTAACTGGTACTGATTTGTTGTATAAGTTGTACAACGGATTTACATACGCGGGTGTGTTTTCATTGAGTAGGTCTGTATTCTTTGCTTTTTTTAGAATCTCTGTATCTTCAAGGATGCTGATCCTGTTGTTGGAACTACTTAATGACATTTATTAATTTGGTTGAGGACGACTAACCTACCAGGTACTAATTTTATATTTAATATCTTATCACTAATCCGAATAACCCAAATCAAGGTTGCGGTATAGAATACCTTCGGCGATTTGGGTCGGAGAACTGATGGGAAGAGGGGGTCCTTTCTGTGGGATGATAAGAGACCCATGCTCGGGGAAACAAGAGTAAATTCCACAACGACAACTAATTTTTAATAGGTTGGCGGAAGTGGCAACCCTCTAGATGGGGTTAGTACATCCAGGAGCTGGACCTAAAGCTTCGAGGTGGCAGCCCCACCAAGGGTCTACTCTGCATAGCGTTGGTACTGCGATCAGAGGATCGTATTCTTCACAATGGAAACTCGGACGGACTTAACCACAGACGAACTCAGCGTAGAATTAAGGACAAACGATTTGGTATAAAGGATCGGATTAAAGTGGGAATTTGGAATGTCAGAGGACTAAACGCAAAAGAAGAATAATTAATTAGAGAACTAAATAATCAAAATATTGATATAGCAATACTTACTGAAACAAAAAAGAAGTTGAAAGGAACAAACGATATTGGTAATTAAATACTAATATACAGTGGAGTACCTCAAGATAGAAGAGCTTACAGTGGTATAGCTATACTAATTAATAGCAAATGGAGATAAAAAATAATAAGCTACAAATATGCGGATGAGAGAATAATAACAGTAAGGTTGAAAATAGATTCGGAATTACTTAAACATTGTAGGAGTGTATGCACCAGAAGAAGGGAAAATTGAAGACACTTATTTTCTATGATAAATTACAAGAAGAAATAAATTGTATTAAAACACAGAAAGTATCATTTTAGGAGGTGATTTAAACGCCAGAGTTGGGTAATCTCCCAATCCCAGGAATAGTAGGTGTGTTTGGAGAAGATGTAATAAATAGAAACGGGGAAGAACTTCGACAATTTGCTACCTATAATAAACTAAAAATCACGAATACTTTCTGTAGGAAAACGGACACAGAGAAGTATACATAGTGCGCTAGAAACCAAAGATCTTTAATAGATTACATAATGATTAATGATAGACTCAGGAATCAAATACAAGATGTAAGAGTATACAGAGGATGTGACCACTATCTATCGGTAGCCACGATACTTATAATAGCCAAATGGAAAAAAACCAAAAACTCAAGAAAGAATAAAAGAAGAAGTTTGTAAGTATGTCTTCTAGAAGAAGAAAGTATAAGACAATTATACCAAAAGAGGCTACAAGAACACTTAGAAAGAAAAGCAATTAATGATAATCTAAATGAAGAGTGGGAAAATATGAAAACATGTATTATAAATGCTGCAAATGTAGCTATTAGAAAGAAGAAAAAGATTCGCAACAAAAGAGGATTAAAGATATGGATTGACGAAATAGAGGAGGCTGTGCAAGACAAAAAATTAGCTTATTTAGAGTACTTACAAAAGAAAACTGAAGAATCTAGAACTATATATAAAAAAAAATTGAGCAAAACAAATAACTCGGACAGCTCATAACGATTCCTGGGAAAGATCTATTTCCAAACTAGAGCACGATGTACATGGCAGACAATCGTTAGCATTTAAAGTAATGAAACAATTAAATACAATAGAAAAAATATACTGCAAAAATAAATACCATTGATCTGTAGACATGGGAGAATCACTACAGAGAATTATGGTGTAATGAAGAAGAATTAATTATAAAACGCGCTTCTGAAAGTGAAAATAAATCAGAAATAGACAGAATTACTCTAAGCGAAATGAGAGAAGCATTGAAAAAATGAAAAATAGAAAAGCACAGGTATGGACGGTATAAACAGTGAACTGATAAAGTATTCAGGTTTATTTGCAGAAATAAGATTATTCAACTTAATAAACGAATGTTGGAAGACATATAAAATACCTGAAAATTGGAAGATAGCTGAAGTCATATCCCTCTTCAAAAAAGGAAATAGATTAGATAGTAAAAATTATAGAGGTATCAGCTTATTGAACTCCACTTATAAATTATATGCATCATCATCATCATCACTCCAGGGATTAGGCAATTGCCCGTTCCGACTTCATAATGCATCAGCCCAACGTCTTCTAGGTCTTCCAACATCACGTCTTCCTCTTGCTTGATAATTTCTTGCTAACAATGAATATCTCTCCTTACTCATTCCATCCATATGATCAATCCATTTCTGTCTGTAATTCGTGACCTTATCCAATAAAGACTGTACTTTCAATTCTTCTCTTATATCCTCATTTCTTATTCTATCAAGTCTTGTACATCCTTTTACTTGTTTTAGGAACCTCATCTCCGCCGTCTGTATTCTATCCTTCTGTTTTTTCACTGTAGCCCAAGTTTCACATCCATACAATACTGTGGGAACCGCCATAACATTATACATTTTTATCTTGGTTTCTTTTCTAATTTTATTTTTGAATGTTCTCTGTATTGTTCCACACACCGTCTGAAATTTATTTATTTTGGAGTCAATATCTCTTTCCACATTGTAGCCAACATCACAGCCCAAATATTTGAAACTAGACACCTATTCTATACTCTGATTTTCTAAAATAATTTTGGATCTCACTGGATCTCTTCCTCTAAAAGCCATGGTCTTAGTTTTCCTTACAGAAATCTTTAGATCATATAATTTACATATTTCATTTAATGCATGCATAGATTTCTATAAGTCGTCTTCATTTTTCTGTATTATGGTTACATCGTCAGCAAATAGAAGATTATTTATGCACACTTTATTGTCTATTCTTATTCCTGGATTCACTAAAACTTTCCATTTATTTAAAATATCGCCTATATATATATATATATATATATATATATATATATATATTGAACAAAGTGGGTGATAAACTACATCCTTGTCGTAATCCAGTATTTGTTTTGATTGTATCTGTTCTTTTGAATCCGGTATCTATAATTATATTTGTGTCTGCATATAATTTCTTTATTGTTTCAACAAGGCACAGCGGGTATCCTTTCATTCGTAATATTTTCCATAATTTTTGTCTTCCAGGAAACATTCATCTTACTGAGAAGCTTCATGGAAATCAGCCGGATTGTCATAAATTATATGCAAAAATAGTAAATAATAGATTGAAGCAGATATCTGACACACTCTTAGAAAAAGAACTAGCAGGGTTTAGAAAAGGAAGATCCTGTAGTGACAATGTGTTTATTATAAAGAGACTAATTGAAAAGAGAAGAGAATTTAACCTGCCAACATATTTGTTGTTCATAGATTTTGAAAAGACCTTTGACAGAGTAAATAGATCTATACTATGGGAAATAATGAAGAAACGAGGATATCCATACCATCTAATAAAATCAGTCCAAGGCTTATATGAAGAAATTAAAGTAGTCATAAAAACTGATGGGAAAAGGTCAGAAGAAATTTTAATAAAACAAGGAGTTAGACAAGGGTGTAGTCTATCGCTCACTCTTTTTTAATATATATATATATATATATATATCGACGACATTATGAAACAATGGAAAATTATAATGGACAAAGGCCTTAGATTGAACAATATCTCAAGTATTAATAACTTAATTTTCGCCGATGATTTAGTCTTACTACACCATGATGAAGATCTGTTACAATTAGCTGCTTACAAACTAAATGCAATATGTCCATCCATAGTAATTCTGCCCGAAGGCAGGTCCTTCATTGCAATCATATCATTTTCATGCTATGCTTGCAGATTTCCTAGGGAATTGTAGGTGTGGTAGCTTCCCGTTGCTTTCCACACGGGTGAAGGATGATGATGATGGCCATATGATTTCGGGGACCGTTTGGGCCTTAAAGTTTTCCTGACATTTGTCTTACAGGTGAGGAAAAACCCCGATAAAAACCTCACCCAGAAAAACTGTCCCGAGCGGGGATCGAACCCGGGCCCGCTGCGTGACAAGGCAGCACGTTACCTCGAGACCACAGCGGTGCAATATGTAGCGATTATAATTTTAAAATGTCAATAAGTAAAACAAAAGTAATGGAATTTTGTGGAAATAATACTCTGCTTGCAAAAATAGTAATTAGAGACGAAATTGTTGAACAAGTATCCCACTTTAAAAATTTAGGATGTGACATCAGCTATGGGTATGATAAAAATATTGAACACAAAACACATCAGTTTCAAGCTATTTGTGGTAAAATAAATAGAACATTGAATAATAAAGCCCATAAACAAACAAAATTAAAATTTTATAAAACAATGGCTGTCCCTGTCCTTTTGTATGGGAGTGAATCTTGGATTACCACTACCAAACAAGAAAGTAAAATCCAAGCAGTCGAGATGAAATTTTTAAGAAGAGTAAAAGGCTGCACTAGAATGGACCAGATAAGAAACGAGGATATCCGTGAAGAACTGCAGATCTACTCCATAAAAGAAAAAGATATTTAACAACAAGATACAGTGGAAAGAACATGTAGAAAGAATGGAAGAAAGTAGATTACCAAATAAAATCATCATCATCATAGTACATTCACGAATTTAGGCCATTTTTTGACCTGTTTCGGCCTCAAGAGAAACACCATCCAGAAGTCTTTTGAGTGGACGTCCTGGTCTTCTTCATCCTGCAGGTTGATATCTTAACATTTGTTTGGGTATTCTGTGATCTTCCATTCGATGAACATGTTGCATCCATCTTGACTTATAATCAGAAATTTTGTTTTCTAAAGATTCCATGTGTAATTCTTCTAAGATGTCTTCATTTTTTTGTGATCTAGTAGTGTGTATCCTGCAGTCCTCCGAAGATATCTCATTTCTTCCATTTTTCCAAGAGGAAGAAAAGATGTCGGACGTCCTCGGAAGAGATGGTCTTAGATTTATTAGTGAAGACGGAACAGGCAACTCTTGCCTAAACCAGGAAGTGAAGAAGAAGAATATCTTATCACTAGAACGATTTTTAAATTTTCGCTTCAAGTTAGACACCACTCATAAAGGTCCGATTTTGCTAGTTAAAGATTGATTGTTAAGCGCCGAATTTGGCTGTGAAAAAATGCGCCACTAAAGCATTAACTCTAATAATTATACATGTAAGTTTCTCCCATGGTAAGTTTCGTTGTCTAGTAAATAAAATAGATGAAGTTATGTAATTTTTAGAAAGTAATTTTATGAGAACAACCTTAATAATTTAATTCCTTTGGAATTCGTTAAAATTGATGACAAAATTCCTTTGAGTTATTATTCACCCAAAAGCATCCTTAATGGAAAAGTAAGGGTGGAAGGGGATTTTGTCAATATATCTATAATATGAAAGTCCATTCCATTAACTTAGTTTAACCTCCAATCTCACAATATATCATTATTTAAATTAAAACTTTCAAGATTCAGTCTCCTCAACTTGTTAAAACTATTTTTTTAATTGTTTAGGCCTTTCAGAATCAGTTCTATTTTCAGCTAAAAGTTGTTTGTTTAACTGACTTGGCTGTTGTATTTCTAGAGAGGATTGAATATACTGAGTGTCTTCCAGTTAATATAATGTTATCGTAATATTTTTAATCTATCAATTGAATAATCCGAATCAAATCAGTAGTCAAACAGCCTTTTGTCGAAGAAGCAAACGGATCCAAATGGCATAGAGAACTTTAAACATTTTAAACTAATAGAGGCTGGACCTTACAGATACTCGAGTTTTTAATTTAATTTTATATTATTTTTAAGATATGGAGGACTTCAAATAGCTAGAAATAATAATTATAAGGAGGAATGAAGTTCAAGAAGAAATTACATACAGACTAAACTCTCAATGAAAAATATGCATTACAAGGAGATATGTAATCTCGTCTTCTTAAAAAAAAGCCAAGCTATATAAAGCTTTCATTCTTCGAGTTTATGAATTCGAAATAATATTATCTTATTTTAAGGGAGGAGGAAATATTAGAAGTATTTAAGAATATTTTTTTAGGATTTTTACCAAAGAGAAACGAACAGACAGATGAATGGTGAAAACTAAATAAGTGAGCTATACGATCTTTGTGGGAAACCATATGTAATAAAACAGTTACATTTCATACACTGCGATAGGCAGGACACCTAGGTAAATTAGAAATGAAAGTGGGGTATTGAAATCTCTAGTTTGAAAATAATAGTGAAAGCACCTAGCCGGTAGCCAAAAAATTATATGGGAAAATTACATTAACCATGATTTGAAAGAGGTTAATTACACAAGAAATTATTTGAAAATAATAGCTCAGGACGGGGATGTTTGGAGAGATTACATACGGGGCAATGAACCTTCAGTTAGATCATCATCATCCGTGCTATTATTAGGCCATGTGGCCTACTATGGTCTGAAATAGGAATTTTCCATCCAGCGCTTTTTTGGACGTCCCAGTGATCCTTTGCCTTGGGACAGTAACGAAGCTTGGTTTTTTTAATTCTATGAGATGAAATTCGTTTAAGATGGGCTTTCCAGTTGTTCTGGTAGTTTTATATATGGTGGAGAAAGAGTTAGTGTATGTAAGTAAATTTATATTGAACAGGACTTCACGGACAAACATATAGATACGACAGGTCAAAGATAGAGCATATATTCACACGCATCTCATTTATGAGTTCTGCCGACTGGCCAAGGTGCGTATGATATCACTCTGTCACTATGGCTGAATAACACCTTTCACCACATCAAACAGATTTGAACGGCCACTGCCGTTGGTGCGACGGTTTCAATGAGGCATGGAGCAGACTCAACACACATTGTTAAATGTCAGAAAATAAATTATAATAAAATATATTTTGCATACAACTGTTCTTTTTTCAATGTTCCAACCTTACTCTAAGCACATGTACTAATGATCAGAAGTCATAAACGACGTGTATGCGAGTACTTGTGTCTTATAAAAAATACGTTGTTTGGATTAACTAAACGTTTTATTCATTTATAGGTTATGTCCTGTTATATAGAGTTTATATAACTGTACTTTTGTTTTTTTTTTGTTATATTTTGCTTCATATGGACGCATTTGCTTTATATACGGTTCAACATATAAGATCATATCGCGGTGTTCAGTAAGTTATGTAGGGTACAGCCTACAGAAAGGAAAATAATAATAATAATAATAATAATAATAATAATAATAATCATTTTGAGAATTCTCCTCACCGTTGATGATCTTCTCCAACCAAAGTTAATAATTAAAAATAGTTTAAAAATACATTAATTACTTCGGACTTATAGACTATCAAGTTTGTAACAAACATTCACAAATTCCCCTTAATTAAAGTTCACCATCGTTCTCTGTCCTCTGTGTCATCCGTTACACCAAATTTCCTCATTGAATTCTGAATGTTATACTTTCAGGTTGCTATTGGCCTTCCTTTTCTGTTTATTCTTTCAATTTTCCATGCATAGACAGCCTTTGGTAGTCTTCCATCCTGCATTCTTCTTATGTGTCCATGTCATTTTAGCCTTCTGTGTTCAATCTCATCCATTATACCTCCTTCTGCATTCATCCATTTTCTAATTTCTGTATTTCTAATTCTTCCAATAGAGATTTTCTGGCAGCTCTTCTCCAAAAATCCATTTCAACTGCAAATATTTTGTTGATATGTTATTATGTCATTGTACAAACTTCTCATTCTACCTATACACTCTCACACGTTGTTCAGAAATCTTCGTCTCCGATGACGTATTATAGAGAAGATTAGATTAGATTCGATTAGTATAAATGGATTAGGTTTTTAAGACCCAACACAACATTATTTATGGTTCATTGCATTACCAGTTTTACTTTAATGTAATGAATGACATTAAATCTGCTTTGCATTGATATGTAGTCTGTTATGGTGTTCCTGGTTTGACAAACATCAAGCATTCATACACAAGAATCATGTGCTAATTATTTTGGCAAGGCCTAAGACTTTAAAAAGAGGCAACAGCCCTCCCTTTGGCCCTATTCTGCCCTACTTTGACACATAGGCTCGAAATAATGTGAATGTAGTTGAGTGTATCCCATTAGATCACCACAACTAAATATTTTGAACATCTGTGGTTTGCTAAACAATACTATTTTTACCTAATATGAGATGAGGTGAATGATTTTATCAAATGAATAATTGAACATGAAACGAAATGACATGATTGGTGGTGGAAGAGGAGTGGAGAGTATGGTGTGATGAACTTCGAGAAACAGGAAAACCCAAAACATCCCAATGTGACCCAACACCAATATCCGTGCAGATTCGAACCTGAAATATCAGTCGCGCTTACCAAGCGACCACGGAGATGGCTATTACTCGTATTACAATGTAACGTGTTTGTTCCATGGCTTTATTTTCCTTTAGTAGGAAACCATACTCAGATTTTCACTTCCTTAATAACGCATCGACCTCCGTCGACTCTGAATCCATAAAATTCGAATCCTAAAATGACCATGATAACTACTACTCGGCATAAACGATACCTTTCCTAAGACAGAGTTTACTACTTGTTTTAATTGCGTAAAATAATACGTTCCACCACCATAGTCTTCGAGATAAATTCGCTGTCTCAGACGCAGAGGACCAGGGATCAATGTATGGTCCAGACAATTTTTCTGAGCGAAGTATTTTCGAGATTCGTCCTCATCTATAAGATAAATATTAAGGAAATTTAATCACAAAAAAATATGTCCATAAAAATAATCCATATTATATTCGCCGACGTTCCAGCAGTCCGATGCGAATCCTTGAGTAGTTTAGTATATGTGACGTCCCCTGGCTACGTTACATGCGCCGCAAAGGCTAAGGACAGTACTGGGACTGCCATCTTAAAGCTTCTGCTCCAGCATCTCTGTTTACAAAAAACAACTAAGAGGGTTACTGATTCAGCCCCTCGAGCTTTAGTGACGATCAGATGGTCTCATTTTGCCTCTTAGACCGTTGCACGTTTTGTCCGTTGCCTGAAGAAGGAAAGGTCAGACTTAATGATATCGTAAGCTGCTCTACACTATAATTAAAAAGAAAACAACTCCTTTGAGACGGAACGGATCAGAAGGCATAATTCTTATTATGATGATGATTACATTCACGTCGTTTAGTATAAATTGATGAGTTAATGGTGTCCCTTGTCTTAAATGTTCGTATTGTCCAGGAGGTATCTCTGGCACTGAGTGATCACTCATCTGGTGAGGCCATCCTTGTTCTTGTCTGGTCAAAAAAGTGTCAATATGATCCAGAGTGTAAAATCGTATCCTAAGTGGTCGTGTTTCTGTAAGACCCGGGTGGTATGAGGTATGTAAAAGTACATACAAAACAAGATTAAACTATCATAAGAAAAGAGAAAGAAAATTAATACTATTTTTTGTATTTGTATGCATTTTTATACTTCATGGAGCAACAAGCCTAGAAGGTCATTTGTATTAGAGATCATCCAACCAGTAGAAGGGTGACATATGGTCGCTTAGCGAGTTTCGTAATCGTTGCAGCTGGTTGCGAGTATTTTATACTAACCATTTCACATGCATAGGCATTTTAATATTTTGACTTAGACTTCAGTGTTAGGGAGAGATGCCTCGTGACATAAAATCTGACCGGGACAAACACATAAGTCGTGCAGTCAGATAGATTTTCGCGGCACTCCAGAAGTTAACCGAATCGGTGATTAAAAACAACTTATCTCTGTCAATTTGCCATGGTTTCGCTGACAAACCACGTCTATTCAACACTAGATCCGGGTAGGAAGATAACAAGTTATATTAGACTTCATTTATTTTTAGAGAGCTACAAATATCAGCGACAAAGTATAATGCATTATAAGCTTTAAGATTAAGAATGAATTTTTCTATGACCATGAAGGTAGAGATGGCAGAATAATGAAGAAACAAGGTTAAGCTTGGCAGCGAATATAATGCAGTAGTGCTGCGCATGCCCTAGAATTTTATGACGTAATGCTCTCCTTCCAGACAACCTGAGTTGGAATTCCCCATGATCTAGTCATTTAGTTGTAACCCTGGGAGGCGTTCAATTACATGAACATCGTTGTTATCGGTCATCACGTAGCTTAGGTTTCCTGGTAAAACCAACTCCAATTGAAGCGATGTAGATATTGACGCTGATTGGTTAAACAGGAGGGACAGAGCAGAACACCCTAGTCTATTAATTGAGGCGTTGACAATGGGAAGGTGGTAAGTTATAAAAAGCAAATTTTACAGGGAAGCAAAAAACAATTTTTCCAACACTAATTTTAATATAATTTTGATACTACTGTACAAGAAATTATATTTACAAAATAGTTACAAAGTATCCATATCAGGTTTACAAAACATACTTAAATGTAAAAGGGTCAAAATTGTTTTTTGCTTCCCCTGTAAGATTAGATTTTTATGACTTACTACATTTTCCATGTCAACGCCTCAATTAGATTTTATAGGTTCATCATAAAATAAAATAGTTGTAAATTTAAATTTCACTTAAACATTTATATCCAAAGCCCTTATATTTTAAGCAACTAACTACTAACCAAAAATAATTACTCCCATTCTATGTATAGCTTGTTTGGGAGTGACAGATATACAGACAAGACAATAATATATTAGCACAGTATTTTATTCGCTATTAGGCTAATAGTAAGGAAAGGGTCAAATTATAAAATTAACGCAGAAATTATTCTAAAACTTGTGTTATAAAAATATATGTAAATAATATCCTTTGGTCTATGTCTTCTGGTTTTCGAGGAAGGATTATAATGGTATATCCAGATGTTGTATTATGAAATGTTTATTAAACAAAATGTATCTGGTAATGGAATCCCAAAATATCATTTGCATGAAGGTTGAATAAACAATAATAATCCTCTATAAGATAGTTGGACACTAGGATTTGATCTCGAGACCTTCCGAATAAGAATCTTAAACGCTAGCTCCTGAGCCATCTTCCAGGTAAGTAAAAAGTTAAAATTATAAAATATTTAAGCCTTACCTGAGATTTTAGTCGTACGAACAAAATAAAATTCCATTCAATAATGTTTTATACAGTAATTTCAACTGTACATCAAAATTAATTTTAAAAGTATTTAGTTTCTGGTAAATAGTGGATCTATCATAAGTAATATAACGAGTGATTTCCAAATCATCGATAAATTCTTGAGTCAGAAGTGACTTGTGAATTGATCTAATGAATTTGGAAATCAAGAGTGGCATTTTTAGGACTATTTAACGAATACAATTAAGGCTGTTTACTCACAAATCATTATTTAAATATATTTATTTCAAAATATTTATATATTTAATGTAAACTGCGATGTTTGAATTAAATCATTCAATAAAATAGATTAATTCATTCATAGTAAAATAGACACTTAAAAAAATAGTCTAATTCTTGATAAACATAAAAAATAAATCTTAAATAACAAATAGATATAAATTTCACAATCTCATTTGTATATCCACTGTAATTTGATCATATTACTTATTGACAAATAGGATAGCAATATTGTAAAAATGCACCCTAGTGGAGAAAAAAAATGATGCACATACAACTGTATATTACAACCAATATTATAGGTTATTAATTTATTTTTTAGTAAACAACACAGCAAAATCATTATTTAAAAATACAATTATTGAATATAGAATTATCAATTGTGTCGTTCGAAGAAATATGTTCATTGTTTGTTATATTCAATGTATTTTTTGGAGAGTCAGTCACTGCAAAATAATCCTCTGACCTGATCAGAATATTATTAAAAAGGAGGACCTTTCTTTATCACAAAAGCAGGAGATGGTAAACATAATTCGATAAAGATCGAGGTGAAACACGACTGTCATTGATTGTAAAACAAAATTCATTGAAACGTGAATCCTCATTAACTCCCATTTGGGGCATGAGTTAAGTAGTCACAAATAAGCTTCAAGACTGCATTATTGTAGATTCTATTTGAAATTAACTCATGTTTGTGAAAATTACGTATTTCCGGTAGAGAAATGACGTTTCAGATTAATCAGGTTTAATGTTAGATGGAAAACAATCATGTAAAATTCATACAAGGTAAAGTTTCATATGTGTATGTGTGTGGAATCAATGTGACGTCATGCGCAGTGTAGCTACACCAATTTATAATTCATTATTACTCCTTCAGATGTCACTAGCATTTACCGAACACTAGACCTTATTATTGCCTAATATACTAATATCTTATAGTGTACACTAACAAGTCAATCACGTTACCTACATGTAGGATGCTTTAGGAAGTAATTACAAGCTTCACAATATATTCCCCTGCTCTTCAAAAGATAGGTGTGACGTATTGAGATGTAGGAGTTTAACTATCTATCTATCTATATACATACTACATACATACATACATACATACATACTACATACATACATACATACATACATACATACATACATACATACATACATACATACATACATACATACATACTACATACATACATACATACATACATACATACATACATACATACATACACATACATACATACATACATACATACATACATACATACATACATACATACATACATACATACTACATACATACATACATACATACATACATACATACATACATACATACATACATACATACATACTACATACATACATACATACATACATACATACATACATACATACATACATACATACATACATACATACATACATACATACATACATACATACATACATACATACATACATACATACATACATACATACATACATACATACATACATACATACATACATACATACATACATACATACATACATACATACATACATACATACATACATACATACATACATACATACATACATACATACATACACATACATACATACATACATACATACATACATACATACATACATACATACATACATACATACATACATACATACATACATACATACATACATACATACATACATACATACATACATACATACATACATACATACATACATACAGTACATACATACATACATACATACATACATACATACATACATACATACATACATACATACATACATACATACATACATACATACATACATACATACATACATAACATACATACATACATACATACATACATACATACATACATACATACATACATACATACATACATACATACATACATACATACATACATACATACATACATACATACATACATACATACATACATACATACATACATACATACATACATACATACATACATACATACATACATACATACATACATACATACATACATACATACATACATACATACATACATACATACATACATACATACATACATACATACATACATACATACATACATACATACATACATACATACATACATACATACATACATACATACATACATACATACATACATACATACATACATACATACATACATACATACATACATACATACATACATACATACATACATACATACATACATACATACATACATACATACATACATACATACATACATACATACATACATACATACATACATACATACATACATACATACATACATACATACATACATACATACATACATACATACATACATACATACATACATACATACATACATACATACATACATACATACATACATACATACATACATACATACATACATACATACATACATACATACATACATACATACATACATACATACATACATACATACATACATACATACATACATACATACATACATACATACATACATACATACATACATACATACATACATACATACATACATACATACATACATACATACATACATACATACATACATACATACATACATACATACATACATACATACATACATACATACATACATACATACATACATACATACATACATACATACATACATACATACATACATACATACATACATACATACATACATACATACATACATACATACATACATACATACATACATACATACATACATACATACATACATACATACATACATACATACATACATACATACATACATACATACATACATACATACATACATACATACATACATACATACATACATACATACATACATACATACATACATACATACATACATACATACATACATACATACATACATACATACATACATACATACATACATACATACATACATACATACATACATACATACATACATACATACATACATACATACATACATACATACATACATACATACATACATACATACATACATACATACATACATACATACATACATACATACATACATACATACATACATACATACATACATACATACATACATACATACATACATACATACATACATACATACATACATACATACATACATACATACATACATACATACATACATACATACATACATACATACATACATACATACATACATACATACATACATACATACATACATACATACATACATACATACATACATACATACATACATACATACATACATACATACATACATACATACATACATACATACATACATACATACATACATACATACATACATACATACATACATACATACATACATACATACATACATACATACATACATACATACATACATACATACATACATACATACATACATACATACATACATACATACATACATACATACATACATACATACATACATACATACATACATACATACATACATACATACATACATACATACATACATACATACATACATACATACATACATACATACATACATACATACATACATACATACATACATACATACATACATACATACATACATACATACATACATACATACATACATACATACATACATACATACATACATACATACATACATACATACATACATACATACATACATACATACATACATACATACATACATACATACATACATACATACATACATACATACATACATACATACATACATACATACATACATACATACATACATACATACATACATACATACATACATACATACATACATACATACATACATACATACATACATACATACATACATACATACATACATACATACATACATACATACATACATACATACATACATACATACATACATACATACATACATACATACATACATACATACATACATACATACATACATACATACATACATACATACATACATACATACATACATACATACATACATACATACATACATACATACATACATACATACATACATACATACATACATACATACATACATACATACATACATACATACATACATACATACATACATACATACATACATACATACATACATACATACATACATACATACATACATACATACATACATACATACATACATACATACATACATACATACATACATACATACATACATACATACATACATACATACATACATACATACATACATACATACATACATACATACATACATACATACATACATACATACATACATACATACATACATACATACATACATACATACATACATACATACATACATACATACATACATACATACATACATCCATACATACATACATACATACATACATACATACATACATACATACATACATACATACATACATACATACATACATACATACATACATACATACATACATACATACATACATACATACATACATACATACATACATACATACATACATACATACATACATACATACATACATACATACATACATACATACATACATACATACATACATACATACATACATACATACATACATACATACATACATACATACATACATACATACATACATACATACATACATACATACATACATACATACATACATACATACATACATACATACATACATACATACATACATACATACATACATACATACATACATACATACATACATACATACATACATACATACATACATACATACATACATACATACATACATACATACATACATACATACATACATACATACATACATACATACATACATACATACATACATACATACATACATACATACATACATACATACATACATACATACATACATACATACATACATACATACATACATACATACATACATACATACATACATACATACATACATACATACATACATACATACATACATACATACATACATACATACATACATACATACATACATACATAACATACATACATACATACATACATACATACATACATACATACATACATACATACATACATACATACATACATACATACATACATACATACATACATACATACATACATACATACATACATACATACATACATACATACATACATACATACATACATACATACATACATACATACATACATACATACATACATACATACATACATACATACATACATACATACATACATACATACATACATACATACATACATACATACATACATACATACATACATACATACATACATACATACATACATACATACATACATACATACTACATACATACATACATACATACATACATACATACATACATACATACATACATACATACATACATACATACATACATACATACATACATACATACATACATACATACATACATACATACATACATACATACATACATACATACATACATACATACATACATACATACATACATACATACATACATACATACATACATACATACATACATACATACATACATACATACATACATACATACATACATACATACATACATACATACATACATACATACATACATACATACATACATACATACATACATACATACATACATACATACATACATACATACATACATACATACATACATACATACATACATACATACATACATACATACATACATACATACATACATACATACATACATACATACATACATACATACATACATACATACATACATACATACATACATACATACATACATACATACATACATACATACATACATACATACATACATACATACATACATACATACATACATACATACATACATACATACATACATACATACATACATACATACATACATACATACATACATACATACATACATACATACATACATACATACATACATACATACATACATACATACATACATACATACATACATACATACATACATACATACATACATACATACATACATACATACATACATACATACATACATACATACATATACATACATACATACATACATACATACATACATACATACATACATACATACATACATACATACATACATACATACATACATACACAAACAACGTAAATCAAGACCAAGACTATTTTATATATGTTTATGGAGGTGTGTGCATGAGTACATTGTATAAACCTACTAGAAGTCCCGGCCACGTGTTGCTGTGGCTAAGGTATACGTTAAAAATTTAAATTAAGTTGCTGTCTTTCAACCAGATTACTTAAAACTAATACTTACACACGAAATTAATAATATTTAAAATAAAATAAACACACTTAAATTATGAAATAATCAATATTTGTAATTCAATTGCAATTCGCGGTTGCAACAAAAAGCACAGCCATCTGGACCTCTCTTTGTTAAATAATAAACCAATTACCTTACCAAATTATCTTATACCGCCATCTGTTAGAATCGTATGGAACTCACAGATAAATATAACTCTTTTTTAAATAATAAACAAATAATTTGCAATAAAAAATAATGCGACTATAAATTTAGTTATAAACTACCCTAAGTCTCAAGTTGGATCAAACTGCACACAGTGTGCAATATTTTATTAAAATCGGTTCAGTAGTTTAGGATTCCATCGCGGACAAACAACGTGACACGTAATTTATATATATTAAGATATATATATATCCATCCTTAGTAATTCTGCCCGATGACAGGTCTTTCACTGCAATCATAGCATTTTCATGCTATGCTTGCAGTTTTACTTGGGAATTGTAAGTGTGGTAGCTTCCCGTTGCTTTCCACACCAGTGAAGGATGATGATGAAGATGATAATGATGATGGCCATATTATTTCGGGGACCGTTTGGGCCTTAAAGTTTTCCTGACATGTGTTTTACAGGTGAGGAAAAACCCCGATAAAAACTCACCCAGAAAAACTGCCCCGACCGGGGGTCGAACCCGAGCCCGCTGCGTGACAAGGCAGCACGCTACCTGGAGACCACAGCGGTGGACACCTATATATATATATATATATATATATATATATATATATCGCTCATTTGCTGCAACAACGTCATAACTCAAAAACCATGATATTTTAGTTAATATCACAGGGAGACTTGGAAGTTATTTAAAACTTCAATTGCTTCTCCTGAAAAATTGTGATTTTCGAGTTATGACGTTGTTGCAGCAAATGAGCGGTAAATAAATAAATATAGCGTATATATATATATATATATATTATATATATATATATATACTTACTTACTCACTGGCACTATCGAACCCGTAGGTTCATGGCCGCGCGGACATAAGCTCTCCATACATCCCTATCCTGAGCCAATACTTTCCAATCATTCCCTGTATATTCTACTTCCCTCAAATATATATATGGTAAGATAAGAAAAATAAATGCCTGGACGGGATTCGAACCCGGATCTCTGAGTCTGTACCTCAGCGTGATATCCATTACACTACCAGGCGAATCCAATTCAAATACTTATTTTTCCTATATATGTATTATACTCTCCATTATTACTAGATGTCGCGAGAACAGTGTCTTCACTGCCATCTAGTAGCTGACTATATCAAGTAAGCAAATTAAAGAGAATATTTATTTTACTTTATAGCAGTGACGCTTTATCGATGTTATAATTAAATCTTTAACATTGAGCAATGCAAGCTTAATATGGTATGATAAGAAAAATAAATGTCTGGACGGGATTCGAACCCGGATCTCTGAGTCTGTACCTCAGCGTGATATCCATTACACTACCAGGCGAATCCAATTCAAACACTTATTTTTCTTATATATGTATTATACTCTCCATTATTACTAGATGTCGCAAGAACACTGTCTTCACTGCCATCTAGTAGCTGACTATATCAAGTAAGCAAGTTAAAGAGAATATTTATTTTACTTTATAGCAGTGACGCTTTATCGATGTTATATATATGAAGGGCTTATGGCAATAACATGATAAGCCACATATTCTTTTTTCTGAGATATAGGGATTTTAATGTTTCTAAAAATTATAAATCGGGCAGTATTGCTGTTAATAATGTGTGTGTATACAATTTTAACTCATCACTGGCGCACTTACATATGGTTTTATGGATATTTCAATACATTATTTGTAAAAGGATGTACAAGACTTGGTAGAATAAGAAATAAGGATATAAGAGAAGAATTGAAAGTACAGCCTTTATTGGATAAAGTCACGAATTACAGACAGAAATGGATTGATCACATGGATGGAATGAGTAAGGAGAGATATCCATTGTTAGAAAGAAATTATCAAGCAAGAGGAAGGCGTGATGTTGGAAGACCTAGAAGACTTTGGGCTGATGCATTATGAAGTCGGAACGGGCTATTGCCTAATCCCTGGAGTGATGATGTAATAAAGAACATTTCTTAACAGATTGTGGCTTATCATTTTACTGCCCTAAGACCTTCTTATATATATATATATATATATATATATATATCGGCCGCGGCGAACTGGTGGTTACGTTCCTTACTTCTGATCCCGACGGTCGTGGGTTCAAACCTTCAGGGATTGATGGATTTTTTAGGATGGAAAAATCATAAGAGCAATTCCTCCGGGAGGGACTTTGAGTCGTGGGTCTCGAGTCTTAAGATTTTCAGACACATAAAATAATCTTAAGCCTGAATAAAGAGGCCTCTAAGCAAAATGTATCCACCTTCACCATCGTAGTAATACATTAGTAGCCTATTACATGTCTCGTTGTGTCGATATACTGTATTGACCGCACATATTCATGACATCTATAGGGAAATAAGCATAACTAAATTAACTTTGTCTAGTAACTCTTAATAAAAGAGAGGTAAAGACCCAACATTGGGCAATTATGCCGTTATATATATATATATATATATATATATATATAATATATATATATATATATATATGCCTAAGCACGAAATACCAAACGGGCCTTATGTGTATTTTACTCCAAATGTAGGCATTTTTCGTAAACAAAATGTTAATAAATCACAGTTATACTACTACCTGAAATTAAATGTTAACTAACTCATCCCGCGCCGTAGCCAAGACGATTAAGGCATCATGTCTTGAATACAGAGCTTCAGGACTTGCCCTGGTTCCCTGTAGGGTTCTCATAAAATTTCGGCTACTATGAGACCGGTTCCATCCCAGAATCATGAGATATTTGTGTAGCTACAGTAAGTGGCGGCTCCAGTTAAGGAAACCTATTATTACGACATCCTGACCATATGATACTCTATTCTTTGCTGAAAGATTGTCCATCTTTGCTATAAACACATGTAGATGCGAGACCAACACTCGATTTTTACGCCTAGGTCCTTGTACGCACGTCAGCCTTAAATATAATAATAATAATAATAATGATAATAATAATAATGATAATAATAATAATGATGATAATAATAATAATAATGATGATGATAATAATAATAATGATAATAATAATGATGATGATAATAATAATGATGATAATAATAATAATATAATAATAATAATAATAATAATAATAATAATAATAATAATATAATAATAATAATAATAATAATAATATAATAATAATGGCTTTATTTGCCAGAAGGAGTTAAGACCGTAACGACTTCTCTTCCACTTCATCAGGGTTAAATTATATAGATATTGACAATTACGACTGATCTACAATTTATAAAATACAGTTTTGCGCGATAGTTCGTTTTGTCGTACTTACAGCAATAGCAACCATGATTGAAAGTTCAACTTCCTACATTTCGGGGTTGCCAACCCTAAATACCTATACTCTAATAACATAACTATACTATAATATTACATATTACAAACCACGTGTGGGAAGTAAAACTACTGCCCTCGATGTATACTACGTACAATGTATGTACAAAAAATATTCAAAAGATAGTGTTAATATACATTATACGAAAAAAATCACTGCATTTTAAATGAATTAAACTTTCATTGAAACAATATAAAACAATAAACACGTGCTTGCCGATATTTTATCATCGATCCGTGCCACGGTCTCCTGTAATTTCAACCAATAAACATTGCCCACACTGTTAACGTTAGTCAGTTGCTTATAATTAATCATGCATTCCCAACAAAGATACTGTTTTACTACTATTTATTATTTTGAAAACCCCATCGCGCGAAAAATAGTGTAAAAAGCACGTTTGTAAAGTGTTTTACAGAATATCGGAAATTAAAAACCTCGCTATAGCTCTGTTTTTAAACATCTCGTCACTTCTGTAAAAACCAATTCCCAACCTCGAATCATAATATACTATCAAAATACACATGTGATAGAAAAGAATTACAAAAATATTAATTCCGTTTGTATTTTCCTTTCATGAAAACAAAATAAATATTCAGACATAAGAGATATGAATGATAAATTGAAGAAAGTTCAGAATGAAATAAAAAGTCAGTAATTCATGTTGTGTTTGAGCCTTTGATATTAATAAACTGTTAGTTTTACGTCGAAGATGTATTATTATTATTATTATTATTATTATTATTAGATAATAGCGAGAAAATAATAAGGGCCAACATGGACACACTATGGGCAACACTAAGAAATTATGACTGGTAGTTAATATCAAAAAAACTAAATATATAGTCACACACAGAAACAGGTACATTTTATAATAGAAATTGACTGTTAATGACAAATAAGGGGAATTTAAAGAAATGATTGTATTCAATACCTAGTGAACCGAAAGTGTGTTTTTCGGCTCATTATTGTAACGTCGTTCTCCTCCCTAGACTGGAATATTTATGAACTATGCCAATATCCTTTTCTCCTGGTAGTTACCCCCACTCTCCCCTCTTTACCCATCCTGCCGCGCAATGTCTACGGCGCATCTCCCCTCTACTTCGGAACCTTCATATACGTGGTGCACGGGCAGAACATTATCATTCATTCATTCATTCATTCTATCATTCAAGCAGTCATCGTTTAGTTCTTTGAGCAGATTCAAAGATTGAATCGGCATCCAGTCCGCGATGCGAATCAAGCTCTAATGGACAAGCTGATCTGAAGCCGAGAAGCGGCGTGCTTTAGCTGGTCCGGCAGACCAGGGAAGAAGTGGTCCCTGATTCGGACGCAAGTATGAGTGTAGCGTGAGGTATGGTGTGTATTTTTCTATTACAAGAATATTGTTATTTATTTGTTTATATTTTGTTTTGCTCTCTGAATGATCAAAGTCTTTTTTTTTGTATGTTTTTAATTCAGACAACTTGTTTATATTAAAGGTCATCTTTTATTTATCTGCTGCTTTATTGATCTGCACATAGTTGTTCTCAATCCTAGACGGAAATTCACTCAAGTAGGAAATCATTTCCAGCTCCCTTGCTATTATGCTGTTTAGCTTTCTGGAATGACAATTATTATCTTTTTCACTCACTCTATGTATTGGAGAATCATTAACTATTTATGTCTATATATCTGAGAGAGAAAGATGAATCAATTGCTGCCTTCTATGGGCCCAAGGCAAGCAACTTCGTGATAGATAACCTTGCAGGAAATCAGATCCACGTTAATAGAGACAGCAATAACAAAACCCGATCCCGGATTAATGATAGCATTAGCGTGGTTTTCTTGCCCACAAATGGTAGCAGTCTGCGTGGTTTTTAAAAAAGCTACACTAGTATCAATGATTATAAACAGAAATGAGGCGCAGATATAAATGAAACATAATCTCAATTATGGAAGTACATGATATTATAAAGGGATTCTTGTTGTCCCAACTTATCTCAAAATTCATTAAACTGAAAATATATAATACTGTTATTCTCCCAGTTCTGTTATATGGATGTGAAACATGGACTCATAATTTAGGAGAGGAGAAAAGATATCAGTATTTGAGAAAAAAAAGTTTTTAGGAACAATAAACAGACTTGCGAATGGAGATAGCTACAAAACAGTAGGCTATGAGATTTTTATGAGAAACCAGATAAAATAAGAATAATTAAGTCCCATAGACTGCGAAGGGCAGGACATGTGGCACGAATAGGGATTGAAAGAGGGCATGCCAACTCCTTGTTAAAAAGCAGAGAGAAAGCGCCCAGTAGGTAGGCGAATAATCATGTGGGATAATAACATTTAAAATTATTTGAAGGAAATATATTATACAAGGGATTATTTTAAAATATTACTTCAGAATAGGGATGTATGGAGAGCATATTTCCGCGCGGTCATGAATGTACAAATTCGATAGTGAGTCAGTTAATTTATATCGTTGTCTTAATTTTTGGGTGGTTATTAAATGAAGGATTCTGAAATAGGCAGGTATTACTCTAGTCGATGGCACGTAGAAATTATTAAAAATATTATTTACTATTCTTGGGGAAAAGATCATTAAAAAATCCTAGGCGTAAACGGGAGGATAATATTAGGATGGAACTGGATATGAGAGATAAGAACTGGATTCAATAGGCTTACGATGGGTACTAAGGAAAGCGATATTGAAACTGAAGCCATAGAATTAGTTACTATGAAGTTGGTTGGCTGGGTATACGCCTGAATAGAGCTCGCGGCTGCCCATCTTGAATCCCAGGTTCGAATTCTGGTGGTTCCATAAGGGTATGGGCGTTGGAAAATACCAGGATTTTACGGGTTTTTTCGGTGTCTCCCGTTTCACGAACATCATATAATCAACACTCTCCATTCTCCCTTCCCACCCTTCATGTCAATGCACTTCTTATTTGTTCGTTTCATGTCACCCTTGATCTCATTTCATGTTGGGGGAAAATAATTTGGTTGGTAATACACAGGTGTTGAAAATGTGAGATTGCGGGGATCTAGTGGGAAGACCCATGAGGGTGATGGCTCATAACTCCGAGACTGAATAAAAAAAAAAGCCAACGGGAGGGTTGTAATCCTCCCTCATGGCCACGGACTGAACCCGAAAATGGCGGTGTAAGTAATGGAAATAGAACCTGGAGTGTTTGGACCTAGAAGACGATCTACAATTTACAACACCGTCGAATAAGTCTTCATTCGACTCATCTCTCTCCACAATAGTGGGATAGCGCAATAGATCACTCCGATCTGGTGCTCAGCGCAGTCTGCCATTCCAGTTTTAATAATGAACAAAAAGAGTTACAACGAAGTTAACACAACTTCCCATTTTTTACAATTAATCATAATTTCAAACATATAAGTATAGCGCTATTTCAATATTTTATTTTTAATAAAATCGTGATTTATATTAGAAACATAAAAAAGAACATTCTGGAATTCAGGAAAAAAAAGCAACTGGATTCCATCTATATTACGTATGTACTAAATAAAGGGGAAAAAAGTTATTTCGAATCTATTTTCACGAAAAAATCTTTACTTTTTTCCTTGATTCGTTTAACTGAATTTATACATGTAATTCTATGAAAAAGTATGTGGACTAAAAACAATACGGCATAACTGGATTCATAGCATGTTGACGTTTTGAAATAGTTAAATGTATCGCGTGTCATAAATGTTGGGAATTTTCTAAAAAAAAGTTTATATATCACATCATATCACGTTTCATTCACAATATGAGAGAAATTGTATTCATATCTTCAATTTTCCAGTTAATCTAGGCAACATGTTTATGTATACTAATATTTGCAGCGTATCTAGAAATTTCTGCATATGGTTATTACAAGTATCACATTGTATTATGAAGGTGCTGCCACGGAATGAAGTGAAATAAAGTGGGGGATGTGAAACAAATGAAGGATATAAACAATAGGATTTATCAAAGCTTTTATTCTGCGTCACGCCACGTATCCTGACCACAGGAAAAATCCAATCACGGAATACTGCAGTGTTGCCGATTTAAAATTTCATACATGCAAGGACATGAATGCCAAATAACCTTTCTATCAGTGCTTCGATTCAAACATCGACACAACAACAATGGTAATAATAATAACAATAAATAAATAAAATTAAATAATGAATAATAAATACTAAGAATTATGAAAGTTCAATTAAATAATTTAAAAGAAAAATAGAATAAAAAATAAAATTATACGTACGTCCTATCCGAATGAGGAAGTTATATTAAGAAAGATGATCCTTAAATGGGAGTCTAGAGGAAAGAAGGGAGGAGGCAAACCTGAAAAAGTTGAATGGATGAAGTAAAAAAAAAAATAATAATAATCTTATGGAATAAAGTTTACTACACTGAAATTTCAGGCAATAATCTTATCCAAGCAGAGCCGTAATAATGGAATATTCCTAAAAATGATAATAATGTTAATGACAATGCTAATGACAACAACAATAATAATAATAATAATAATAATAATAATAATTATTATTATTATTATTATTATTATTATAATATTTTTTTATTATCATTTGAGAATTTTCCTCATCATTGAGGGTTTTCTCCAACCAGTCTTAGTAATTAACATGAATTAAAAATTAATAAATAAATATAAATGACTATGGACTTACAGACTATCAGTTTGCAACAAATATTCATAACTTTCCCTTAATTAAAGTTCTTCATCGTTCTCTGTCCTCTGTGTCTTCATCTGATACTCCAAAATTCCTCATTGAATTTTGAATGTTGTTCTTCCAGGTTGTTCTTGGCCTTCTTTTTCTGTGCCTTCTTTGAATTTTCCATGCATAGACGGCCTTTGATAGTTTTCCATCATGCATTCTTCTTACGTGTCCATATCATTTTAGACTTCTGTGTTCAATTTCATCCATTATATTTCTTTCTGCATTCATCCGTTTTCTAATTTCTGTATATCTATTTTTTTCCAGTCGAGATATTCTGTTGACATGTTGTTGTGTCATTGTCCAAACTTCCGATCCATATAACATTATACTTTCTAGTACTAGTAATAACAGACTAATAATAATAATAGTCTATACTCTTGTCTACCGCTGTGGTCTCGGGGTTGCGTTGTTGCATTGTGCGCAGCAGACCCAGGTTAAATCTCCGGTAGGGACAAGATTCCTAGATGAAATTGTTTTGGGGTTTTTACTCACCTGTAATGCAAATTTCGGCTAACTTTAAGGCCCAAATGTTTCCTGAACACTTTCATGTCATCATAACCTTCATCCGTACCATAATCGCCTTGTTTAACATGGATGACTGAGTGAATAGTGTGCCTTGTCTTACATATTCGTGTTGTCTCTAAAGTGACAACTGGCATTGACCTGTTCATTCATACAGGGAGCTCCTCGATTTCTTTGTGTAATCAAAATAACTGCGTGTGTGATCTAGAGGTACAAATTCTCTCTCTACAGGTCGTTACCACGTAAGGCATGAGTGGCATGGTACATCTAAATTAACCTATGAGGAAGACTTAGTTACATTGAAGTAAAGAGAAAGAAAGAGAGAGAGAGAGAGAGAGAGAGAGAGAGATAAAGAGTGGGAAAGAAAAACATAAACCATGCTATTAAAACGCATAATAAAATTCCATTGAGGTGTCAGTCACAATATAAATATTCTTCTTCTTCTTCTTCGGCTTTCCCCCACTTATAGGTTTGCCGTCTTCAGTTTCCATTTATCTCTATCATTCCTATCTCCCTCTTCCAAATTCCTATCATCCATTATAGTTCTGACGTAGGTTTTCCATTTACATCTTGGTCTGCCATTGGTATATATTTTTTGGCCATCTTTCATTTTCCATTTTTTGTACATGGCCATACCATTTAAGCGTTTGATTTTCAATCCTCTAAACAACAGATGTGGTGTCATTAATTTCTCTTCAAAGGAATTCATTTCTTATTTTATCCTGTCTTGTATTTTGGAGGCTTCTTCTAAAATAATCAAATTCAATTGTTCTAATTTTATTCTTCTGTAATTCAGTCAAAGACCAAGTTTCATTTCCATATGACAAAATATGTTATATTATGCTCTTATAACTTTTCATTTTAGTTTTCTTTGTAATGTTTTTATTCCAAATTATTCCATGTAATGTCTTAGTTGCATTTTTTGCAATTGCAATTTTAGTCTGTATATCTCTCTCACAGGTAACTAAACTTGTAAATATTGACCCAAGTTATTTAAAAAATTCACATTTTTTTAAAATTCCCTGTTTCGAGTAATAGGTCATCCACATCCTTTCTCAAACACATATATTCTGTTTTCTGTAAATTTTTATTCAGTTCCCATTTTTTAAATTCTTCCATTAGTTTATTTATCATATATTTCATATCATCTTCATCCCCTGCAAAAATTATTTGACCATCTGCAAACAACAATGAATGCAGTACTTTTCTTCCTAAAGGAATACCCATTTCAGAACATTTTTTTATACCACAAGTTAAATTTAAAAATTTAAAATTAATGACTGAAATATCGTCGTTACTAATTTGTTTATTTTTTTAAAACTATAGCGTGTCGTAACTAGTTCCATACTCAGAAGGAGTTAGTTATAAAGTTTAAATAGTTGCCGGTTGAACTTCAGCAGGAAATATCTGACGAAATTCATCACGAACCCTTCGAACAGTCTCGTACTTTAAATAATTTCTACACACGAAAATACGATACATCAGGAAAATCGGCCTCCCCATTTATAACTTAAAGCTGACTATCTGCATCCACGTGCCGTGAAGATCAAACCGGATGCGCGCACCAACCGCTGAAGCAAGTAGCATTGCCTTGTTTAAAAAAACGCTCGGTAGTTTACAAATTATAAATTAGACCTGGCATTTAGTTTCATTGATGTCATTACTAAATGCTAATTCTTAGTGTTACACCTACTCGATAGAATGAGTGTGTTAGCCCTCAGTATATCACCGCTATCGTCTTACTACACTAAATCATCAGCTTGTAGTGATACCATATCAATACCATTGTGTTATAAGCATTCTACATCCACTTAAAGTTTTAATAACATTCTCTAGTACAAAAATTAATAGTAGAGCACATCTTTGCATTAATGTAGTATGAATTTCAAAAGTATCTGAAAACTGTTTCCCTACCTGCATCCTAGTCTTTCAGTCATTTAGACACATTCGAATAATTTTAACCTTTTAAGAAATCCGAAGTCCAGTAATATACTATACCAACTTTTCTCTTTTACTTGAATCGAAAGTCTTTGAGTAGTCTAAATACAGTGTCATTATATTCCCATTTCTTTTCTGAGGTCTGCTTTACAGTACTACAAATCTGAAAAATTGTATACTTATTTTTATAAATCCATTCACGCACACACACACACATACACACATACATACACACACACACACACACATATATATATATATATATATATATATATATATATATATATATATGGATGATCTAATATTTTATATGAGGAAAAAAGATAAGTATTTGAAAAAAAGTTGTTTTGAAAATTTTCGACCAAAGGGAGACGAATAAACAGTTAATCAGGGAAGACTACATAATAGTGAGTTATAAGATATTTATGGGGAACTAGATATAGCCTAATAAGAACAGACAAGCCTAGTAGGTTGCTATGGAGAGAATATGTGCCATGTTTGGAGAATGAAAGAGCAAGATGAAAACTACCAGAGGGAAACCGCTCAGCAGATATGACAAGAATGAAACGAAAGAATAATATTAACCATGATTTAAATTAGGTGAATTATACACGGAATGGTTGGAAAACATTAGTTCAGTTAGAGCTATATTAAGATCAGAATATCTCTGCCCGCCACGTTACCTTTGGTTTCGATAAGGCCAGCAAATCCAAATGTAAATATACTGTATATGAATATTGAGTAAAAACCATCTGAAAGAATAGAATATATTTAATCCTATTTAAAATATTTCCACTTTTATTACTTCCACCCTGTATTAGATTTGCACTCAAATTTAATATTAATGTATTAGAGTAAGATCGTACGCATCCCGTACCCCTTAATTTGCTGGGCCGATCCGTCACAGCCTCTTCTCATCAGTGTCAGTTTGAGGTTAATTTATCCGGCAGGCTCTAGTAATATATGACGTTTGGATGGACGTAGGGCACGAAATCAAATGTAATTTCATTATCATGGATTCTATAGTTACACTTACTACTCATATTTCGTTATCCAGGATTCAATTATCCTTGTTTTCTCAACTTCGCTCTCTGGCAATTTATTATTTTCACATTCCACATTTTATATAAAAATACAACAAAATTTGATACATAACTTCAGCTGAGTAAATCTGGTTTTATATTACAACTACTAAACTTGGAACCACAGCCAATAGTTAAAGTCCGTCACGCAGAATCGGCGCGAGAAGCAAGTTGAATTTATGGTCTAATTTTACTGGTTTATGGAATAATGTAAGAACAATGTTCAATTAAAACCTCCCTAATTTCAATTAATCATTGTTAAGAGGGAATGCGGATTTATGAATTGGGAATAATACTAAATGAAAGAGGAACTCAAAGAATGCGTACTTTACACCCAGTGAAAGAAAGTTCCCGCCGGAAAGACGAAATGGTGAGGAATGGGGGGAGGTTATGATTTTGCATGCAGGTGGATTCTGCGAATATCTTTGGCTAGTGATCACATGGCGATTATTGTTTCATTGTACTGCACATAACAAATTATATTATTTAGTACTGATTCCTACAATCGATCAAAATATATTGTGTTATTTTGACTATTACACTCACATGATGTCACACTAGTCTTAAATGTTATATTAGTTTTATATGTTAAATTAGTTTTAAATTAGACAAACTGTAGAGTAAAACAGAAATGCCCACTTTCGCCATCACATCAACAGTTGCACATGATGCAAAATCAATTAGGCTCTGGTTCAATAAGTTGCTTACGATCGGTACTGCCTAAAACAATCCGGTGAAACTCGGAGTTCTGTGACAGAAGGAAATGTGGAAATAATTCGTGCGGGACATCAAAGAAACCCGAAAAAAAATATTCGGCAGGCATCAAAGGAATTCAATATGCCTCCGACAACTGTGAAACGAGTTCTCTGCAAGTGCTTTGGTTCTATTCGATATGGAAATTCTTGCCTGTGTCGACACGAATCCTCAACTCCTTGACAAATGTTTTCATACGAGACAACATCCCATGTCGGGGGCTGTTAATCGGCATAATTTGCAGATATGGGAATCAGTAGCCCTACACATTAACAGAAAACATGTCCAAAACTGAACTTTCGGTGCGGTCTAATGAAGTATAAGATCGTCTGTTTTCTTTCGTAAATCTACAGTTAAAGAACATGTGTACTTGGACATGTTGAAACACTTCGTATACCCATAATTACTTGCTCTACAATATTTTATAATTTTTCAACAAGATGGGGTTCCCCTACTGGATTCAGTATGTTCGGGAGTTCCTAAAAGCATCATTTCCTAATCGATGGATTGGACGCGACGCGATGGGCCGATTTGGTGGCTACCATATTCACAAGATATAACTCCGTTCAATTTATTCCTCTGGGGTTAAGTAAAGGACCGTGTACTTATGATGTCAGTGAATGATGTACCGAATTCGTGATGCAATTGTGACAGTAACAACTGAAATATTACTGAGAGGACTCTCAAGAAGTTGTGTACTAACAAAAGGGAACATGTATAAGTGTACTAGTGTGCGTAAAATAAAATATGTGAGCTTTTCTTGAATGTTCTGTAATTTCATTGGCCTATCTTTTATACCTTCAGCTATAGGATAATTGACATCAGGGGGGTTTGAATTGTGCACTATGTAACTTACGCCGTTATTGTGTTAAATAAATGGTATGTATCCAGTTATTTTGAGAGAAAACTAATTTGACAGCCACTAATCTGATTTTATATTTCGCCTTTCATTTAAACTCGCAATCGTGTTTCGCTGTTTTTGCGGAATACATTTTTAGTTTAATTTTAGTTCCACATGCAGAGTTTCGTTGCAAAAAAAATTAAAATTTCGACCACTAAAGCGATTTTTAAATTTTCACTGAAGGTAAATCTTCATTTCTAATAACACTGATTTAATAGTCAACGAAACCGTCATTGCGTTTTTAATTCAATGATATATTCCGAGTTTGGTTTCCAAAAAGAAAACATTTCGGCCGTTACATACTAGACATACGTAAGGTAGATCCCAATTTCCTTCACTATTGTATATCGTTGAATAGTAAAGTTATCTGGTAAAACTGTTCATATATTTCATAACTGGATAGACAGCACATATTGTGTCTTAAGTTGTTAGTGGTGTTTGACACGTGAATGAGCTACAGTAGAAACGTGCCGAAGAATTATTCAAGTTCTCCGAATTATAAAATAAGTAACGTTTACATAATTATAATAAAAGTGTACATGATTTTGTTTTGAAGTAATATGCAATGAGTAGTACTTGTACATATTTCAGACAATAATTACGCGTAAAATTTATGTGTTAATTTAGTTTGTACTCAGTAAGGAAGAAGCTTATTAGGCAATACTTTTGTCCTTAATATCTCCTATTGCGTTGTTCCTGATAATTCTGAAAGTAACGGATTGTTTTCAAACGATACAGGCTATATGGCGAATTCTCGTTACGATGTAAGAAGATATAATTGCACCCACGAAAAAGTGACAAATTAAAGTATAAAACCCACCTACGCGTTAAAATCGCGGCAATTGAATATTTTTTTGTAATTCACTTGTGTTTTCAAATTATACCTTTGTATCTCAACTTCGAGAAAATTTAGTTTATTTATAGAATAAAATATACTGGAGTTGTTTTTCTGCTTAGTTTTTGCCGATTTATCGCTGTATCCGTGTTAATATATAATGGGCGATATTTAGGGAACAATTTTTTTCTAAAAGAGGAACATCTAACTCATTCTAAATGCAATTTGTTTATCATATTAGGATGCAAAAAAAAAATAAACATGTACCCATGAAATACATTAAATACAATGTAACATTCCTTATTATGGCTGATTTTATATTTTATATAGCTAGTGTATCTATCTATCTTCGGGTTTTTACAGCTGCTGCCGTCTTCCCGTGCCAAATCTCCAAAGCCTACGTTCTTGGGCATCTGCAATGCTTAGACCTCTTGCTTGCATTAATGTCTTCATGTTTTCCTTCCATGTTAACTTCGGTCTCGCTATCTTCCTCCTTCTGGTCGGATGCCATTGATATAGTTGCTTTGGCCATCGCTCATCTTCTATTTTTAAAACATGTCCTAACCACTTTAATTCCTTCGCCTCAATTCTTCAATTATGCTTTAGCGAATATCCAAACTAGAAATGTAATAATAACTAGTGACCCTGTAAGGTACTGACACCGAACTGGTATGGGAATGCCATGCATCAAGGCTTAGAGATGAAAGATGGACGCAGATAGTACATGATGTGATAGCCTAAATTGTCGAAATATCCTTCGGAAAGGAAAGCCGAAGATAGGCTCATATAAATAATGTCACTGGTCTAGTTGAGCAAGAAGTAGGAAAGACTAGAAAAGCTTACGAAAATAAGGAACGGTGACAGAAAACACTATTTTATAGTTAATTAAATGTACAAAATCAAAAGAGTTCAGAAGGTGGATCATAAACGATCAATGCTTGCAAGTCAAGTAGCTCATCACGTAGAGAATATAGAGCTCATCCTAGTTGAGGAGCTGCTCTCCCTTAATGAGTATTTTAGCCACTTCATTACACTAATGCCAGTGAGCGTCCAGTTAAACATTACACTAATGCCAGTGAGCGTCCAGTTAAACATTACACTAATGCCAGTGAGCGTCCAGTTAAACATTACACTAATGCCAGTGAGCGTCCAGTTAAACATTACACTAATGCCAGTGAGCGTCCAGTTAAACATTACACTAATGCCAGTGAGCGTCCAGTTAAACATTACACTAATGCCAGTGAGCGTCCAGTTAAACATTACACTAATGCCAGTGAGCGTCCAGTTAAACATTACACTAATGCCAGTGAGCGTCCAGTTAAACATTACACTAATGCCAGTGAGCGTCCAGTTAAACATTACACTAATGCCAGTGAGCGTCCAGTTAAACTACACTGAGGAATTTGGATAACTACGATAAGTTGCGGCTACAGATAAAAAAAATGGTCTCCAACTTGATAATCTCGCTATGAAAGTTCTATTAAATTTAATATAACGCCAACCTACAAGGCCCTTGGCTCACTAACCGTCTGCTGGCTTCACGTCCACAGTATTGATTATCATCGAGCCAGTTACCCAAACTCCTCATATGCATTGGTACATGCACTGGCAATATTCTTTGAGAAATTCCTTCCTTTATGGTACTCGGTCAGCAAATGTCCACTGCTATACACGAATGCAGGGATGTATTAGATCGCTTCCTGACAGAGTAGATAGAAAGTTATTAAGAACTAGTCCATGCTAATTAAAATCTAAAATCTAAAACCAGAATTTGCCTTCTTGAAAAAATCCTTAAATTTGATAAATATAATTCAGTTATCTGTAAACTTGTCACACAAAGAAACATTTTTATTGGACTGTAGCATTCTATATAATAAATATATGTTTTGTAGACAGAAAGAAAGCCAAGAAAAAGATGGATGGACGGACGATGTTGAGAAGCACATTACAAGTTTGGGATTGTAGAACTGAAAAATGAAAGCTACGGATATGAGACAATGGAAGGCTGTTGTGAGGTCAGCCTAAGTTAACTTCTGACCATTGAGCTGAGAAAATGACGAGACAATTAAAACATGAGATTCAGATTCATCGCAGTAACCCATCAAAATACCTATATGATCACATATTATACATATGTGGTAAAAAATATATAGCATTTTTAAGTTAAGAGAGTTTTTTATACAGTATAAAGTTTCCATTTATTTATTTCTTCTGCTGATGTGGTATCAAGTTAATAAAAGGTTCCATTTTCATTAAAATTACTGAAAGTTTAAAATAAATACCTTGATAAATTCAAATAAAATTTTCGTTGTAAAATCAATTGAGTAACTGATCCCACTGTGATATCAAGTATCACTGGAGCCTATATATTATGTGGTATTCAGGTGTTGTCATTACATTATACGGAAATAAAAGCAAAACGTTTTGACTTTGTAAAATTAACTACTTGTTTTATTATACTTGTAATGTTATGATATATTTAACGTTATAATACAAAACATCCAAATGAATTAATTATTTGGATCTCATAAACTATTACACCTTAAGACAAAAGAAAATTGCAGAACTTGAAGCAAGATCTTAGTAAGTAGATAAAACTTTCTTCGTTTGTACGTTAGGCTTTGAATCGGTGCACGACATCTCCTATATAAAATATTAACGCAAAATATAACACGTTTCAATGAGAAAACAGCTGTATACTCCCCAATATCTACCGAACGACACTTAAGCCTCTGGAATCTTCTCATTCCTTTGGCCTTTAATTGTACAAAATCAATCACCTAACACTGCCACTGAAACAAAAAACTGTTTATGGATCCATTCACGAAAATCCGCCTTTCATATTTATCTTCTGTTCCAAAAGTGCACCGTGTCCGCAGAAACATTCCGTGGTTAAAACCTGGTATAGTGTTGCAGTAAGTTTATGGATTTAAATAAAACTCGTATCATTACAAAGTGTAACTCAAAATAATGCATAATTAATATGTTGAAAAAACAGCAGATGGCAGCACAAAAATAGCTATTTACCCGTTATTTCACTTAACATTAAGGCATTAAATGAGACAAATTAAATGTGTTAAATTATATGAGTGTTAAATTTCAAGTGTGTGTGAATCGTGCATCAATTATAGGGTTGTAGCATCTTGATGTACGCGACTTTTTAAATCAACGACTTCAAGAAGGTGGATTGGGCGCGTTGGAAATAATTTTTTTTTTCAGCTGGCCTCCGAGGTCTCCTGACTAAACCGCGTGTGACTTATTTTTATGGTCATATAAAGAAACTTGTCTATATATCTCCACTACCGCAAAATGTGCAAGAGCTCAAACTTCGTATCACTATCGTCATAGAATCCATCCCCATAGATATGAGGGGCGTGTGTGATATCAGTGGGAATATCTTGATGTTTGCTGTGTGACACACGGAGGACAAATCGAGTATCTTTGAAGTAGGTACTAAAACGTTTAAGTTTCTCTTTCTAATTACACCAGTTTGGTAAAAATCCAACAACTTACTGCGACGCTGTACCAGGTTGTAACCACGGAATGTTTGAGTATTTCCTTCTAGTAGGAAAATATAACTGTTCACTTGGTCAAGCAAAGAGAGAATCATTTTTCCAGTGGTTTGTTACATACTGGACTGTTATTCAGAACGCATCTCGTAAGGAATGTTTCATCTTGTCTTATAATATGTCCTAACTGTGTTAATATTTCATTCTTAGCGACAGCTAATATATCAATTTTTTTAAAGTTCTAAATTCTCTATGAATTTTATGTTTGACAATAATGTACGACTTTTGTGTCAGTGGCAAATAAACATCTAATCCAGCTTCCAATTCACTGTTCCTACTGGCACCTTGGCTAGTAGCATCCAGGTGTGGAATTTTAGTACAAGAATTTTCAATCTCTGTACTAAAGAGGATAATAATGCAATTTTCAATAACTGCATTAAATGATCAAATAATTAAAAGAACAGCTGAGATTTGTCAATTGTGGAGGAGCGTTGTAGAATACGGCATTTTTTATGTGCCGGTGAAAGTCTGATGCGCGATCACCTGATACTTTGTCAACGAGCATAATCTCTCGCGCGCGAGCAAGTGGCAAATCGCCAGTCTCAAGGAAATCCTCGATTATGTGACATTGACTCTCTCTAGCTACATATCTAGTAAACTCAAGTCTCCCTTTCCACATGCTCTCGAAATTATACTTTATGACTGTGGCACAAGAGCTCGACATGCTACAGCTTGGATGTGTTTAGACTCATTCCGGTGAGCAGACGATCGAATACATCTCTATAAAAATAACGCCTGACTATTTAACTCATGCCCCAAATGGGAGTCAATGACCAATCACATTTCAATTATTTTTATTTACAACCAATCACAGTCGTGTTTCGCCTAAAATTTACCAACTAAAGTTTATCATAATAAAGAAAGCACCTCCTTAGTCGTGTTTCGCCTAAAATTTACCAACTAAAGTTTATCATAATAAAGAAAGCACCTCCTTTTTAACATTCTGAATAGGTCATAGCATTATTTTGCAGTGACTGACTCTCCAAAAAATACGACTACCAGATTGTATACATAGTGCATGAATGTCAACACGTAGCGCATACGAGAGATAATATAAAAACATTTGTAAAATTGATTATACCACAAAAAAAAAAGAAACCACTGTTTGCATTTTTTTTAACGAATTATTTTCCAGGAAATGACGTTGCAGAAAAATATAATTGACATATTTACATCATAGGAAATCAGAAATTAATTAATACCTATAACGTTGGTTATAAATTTCTCCACTAAGGTGCATTCTTACAACACTGCGATCTTTTGGCAATAAATAATATTACGATCTGGTAGCAGTGATCGAACAAAAGAAGCAAATGAAGCGTATCAATCATTTCTCATTTCTTTTCAAACATCGCCGTTTGCATTAAATATATAAATATTTTAAAATAACTATAGTTAAATCATGATTTGTGAGTAAACAGTTTAATTTTATTCGTTACATAGTCCTAACAAATGCCACTCTTGATTTCCAAATTCTCTAGATAAATTCACTCCTCACAGTCGTGAATTTATCGATAATTTGGAAATCACTCGTGGCATTACTTATGATAAATGGTGTCACATGGTGATTGAAAATCGGGCAATGATTCTACCTACAGGCCATAAGTTTAATTACAGATCTCGTAATTATAGGTATTTCTCTATAGGGATTTATTATTTTTTTATTCAGGTTCTAGCTGTGTGTTTGTGTGAAAAGCGTATTTCTGTAAAGGAAGAAAATAAGAAGATAAATAAAAGAATCAGGCAAACGAAGAACGAGAAAAAACCTAATTTCACCTTCTCTCCATCATTAGACCTATATATCACAAACACGCCTACATACCACGCAAACTAACAATTCATCATCTTATGTACTGTTGCGTTAAATGAAAATAGACTACAATAACAGTATATTTTAAACATAAACGGAATCAACAGAAGAAGAAAATTTACAGGTATTTTACTTATGTTAGAATTAACTACTGAGAAGCAAAAAGTACTTCTTTCTGGGAATTCTTTACAACTCAAATATGTTAAAAGTTCGTAACATAATAATTGTAGTGTTTACTGAAAAAAAAAGCATTAATGTCTTATCTCTGAAATGTGTAGTCTTATAAAACGGCCATTAAATAGAATAAGTAATATGACTTTATTAGTCAAAAAAGTAAGATATTTACAATATTATTTACAAATATGGGTCGCACGGGCAGTAAGCCGTACGTGCTGTTGACAGTCCGTCACAATAAAGCAATAATTGATAATAGGATAAAGAAAAACAAAAAAAAACAATAACATTACAATTACATAAAGAAAACACAATAATATTACAATTACATAATAATGCAATAGCATTATACATTAATTAAGTTATGTGTAATTATTAAGAATTAATGGTATTGCATTTTGATTACATATATTTATTCATGAATATGTGTTGTTCTTATTTCCCGCGTTTTGTACAGAAATTTACTCAAGTTTATCCAATTGGATTTACCAATAACTCGAAGCATGCCAATCTTTCCCGATTTGAATTTAGAAATCTTTCCGGTAATAAATGACGTCTCCAATATTCTAAATCATCACATTTTCCTAATATATGTATCTCATCTTCAAATAAATAGAATAATACAGTACCATGTACTGTCAAATATACAAAAATAAATACATCGTTCACCAACATAAAAATTCAAATAGTAATTTTGCAAGTAAACAAGATTTTTTCCCCCTCTTTTCGTTTACACTCTTTTTCCTACTTGCTTTACCTTTCGTTTTACCTTTTTGTTTATTTTATTTTATTCTCATATAAACACAAGGACAAGACACACACCCAGACCCAAGGTGAAGATTTAAAATCTCCTACCCCGAACCCGGGTCGCCGGAGTTAATAACAACTAACAGAAATTAAATGAGTCCAAATAATAGGTTCATATCAATATTAATATAATTATAACGAAAGATAAAATATATCGTTTCGTATTACGCAAACGTATTTTTAATAGCATTGGTACAATTTGAATTTGATTTTCTTAATTGTCAGCATTGATTGAATCAACTTCATTTGTTTGTTTTTTTACAGTAAATATTGTAAAGAGCTGGTTATACATTCATAATTGAGTTAATAGAATGATTAATTTATGCACATGTCTACTTATCTTGGATATGTAAATGTTATTATTATTGTATTATCCATGCCGTAGTCTACCGGTTTAAGGCATCATGCCTCGGTGCAGAGTTACAAGACTTGCGCTGTTTCGAGTCCCCAAGGAGTAAGGAATGTCATTATCAATTGCAGGCATTGATTAGGCCATTAGCCTGTTCCGCTTCAGGAAAGAAATTGATCCCTCTATCTCTTTTTAGGTCTTCCTGGGTCTCTTCGCCCGGTGGGTCTGCAGTTCAAATAGTAAGGAATGTGGAATGCAGGCTTTCATGGTCGGTAATCATAGTGTTTAAAGATTCCGGGCTATGTGGCCGTGGTCATCATCATCATCATCATCTTCAAGGTATGGGCCTGTTGGCCCGTTCCGCTCCGCTGTGCACTATAAGCTGCAGATGCAGGTCGTCTTTTCAACGACGTTTTGATCTTCCTACATTTCTTCGGCCTAGAGGCCTATAATGAAGCAGCTGTTTTGATAAACGATTATTTGGCATTCTTTGTAAATGTTCAATATATATATATTTTTTTTTGGGGTGGAGTTCGAGTTTTTTATAATTCCTCGTAGCAGGTAACCGGTCCGTTGCCGAGTAAGTCCAATCGTGGGGCTGCCACCTCAAAGCATTTGAACATGCTTCCATCTGTAGAAACTCCAGGTGGAGGGCTGCCTTTTCCGCTTGTCTCGCCTTTATTGAAGCTTGTTCTTTTTGCCGATCCAACCGTTGAGGTCTTCACCCGTATCCCTGGGCAGGGGCCTTCGTTATACCCCGAGAGATTGGGTCCTTGACAGAACTTAGTCACTAAGATTCTTAGTGTTCACCCCCGGGACGAGAAACCTCCTGTCAAGAATTACCCAGCTGTATAAAGTTACGGCTTATGCCTCCTGTACACACTGGGCCGCGTTAATAGCCTCGTCTAAAACCAAGGCTAAAGGCTGTGGCCTTGGTCTATAGCTGAAATACCACGGCCACATAGCCCGGATTCTTTTAACATTATAGTAAGGAATGTTCTCATCGACATTCAGCCAGTGGGAGACCCAGCACCGTGTGGAATTAGTGTAGCTAAAATAAATAGTGGTTCCAAGTTGGAAAATCCAGCTGTGAGTATAAGGCTGGGGAATCCGACATGCTATACGTGTGTTACTGACTAGTTGATCGTCCACCTCGGTGATTAACACATGTGGATGTGAGACGTCAGAAGCCACGGATAACATAACATCTCCAAGGCCTATCGTGCCACGGAGTTATTATTTATATTGAAAGAGTCCTATGACTCCAATATTAAACATGACAAATTTCATTCTATGTAGGTCTATATTAAACGGGTTATTTTTTTGTTATTTTAATATCCACTGTACGAGTTAATACTTACTGAATACTTAATATAGGCTTTCCACTTTACAGCAGTTTGCATTTGATTCCTGCCTTCCCCAGAGATTCCTATCTCCCCATTGTCTATCTTCCATACCCCTCTTCATCATGGCGTCATATATTCCCTCATACCATGCTCCTCTACATCTCCTCTTCTTCCCTCTGCCTGGTACCATCCAATTCAACACCTGTTTAGACCACTGGTCTTCCGACATCCGTTGTACATGTCTATACCACTGTAAAGCTCTCTTTCTTATCCTATCGATAACAGTTTCTTGTGAATCCATTTCTTGTCTGATATATGTATTTCGAATATGTTGTAGCCTGGATATCCTCATACTTCTCCGTAATCCATCCATTTCTGTCGCCAAGATTCTTTTCTGCATCCTTTCATTAATTGTCCAGCTTTCTGATCCATATGTAAGTACAAGTTAATATTTATTAAAAATAAATACATTGGCTATGATATTTATGTATTAAAAGTTAAGATTGCAAAATATAGAACATGCATTATTCAATAGTTTGTGTATTGAATCAAAACAAGTCAATCAGAAATCTTATTTCTCATTTTACCATATTTCAATCTTAACCCTTAGCGCATAAACTTCCTAGCTGACATTCGACATAGTCTCCTTCTTCTTCACTTCCTGGTTTAGGCAAGAGTTGCCTGTTCCGTCTTCACTAATAGATCTAAGACCATCTCTTCCGAGGACGTCCAACATCTCTTCTTCCTCTTGGAAAATAATGGAAGATTTTATTTGGTAATCTACTTTCTTCCATCCTTTCTACATGTTCTTTCCACTGTATCTTGTTGTTAAATATCTTTTCTTTTATGGAATAGATCTGCAGTTCTTCACGGATATCCTCGTTTCTTATCTGGTCCATTCTAGTGCAGCCTTTTACTCTTCTTAAAATGTCATCTCGACTGCTTGGATTTTACTTTCTTGTTTGGTAGTGGTAATCCAAGATTCACTCCTATACAAAAGGACAGGGACAGCCATTGTTTTATAAAATTTTAATTTTGTTTGTTTATGGGCATAGTACGAAATGAAATTATGTACGTTATACGTACTCACTGGCACTATCGAACCCGTAGGTTCATGGCCGCGCGGACATAAGCTCACCATACATCTCTATCCTGAGCTAATGTTTTCCAATCATTCCCTATGTACCTTATACGGAAAATGTTTTACCTACTCGTTTCGAAATTCCGGCCTCAACTACATATCTGCCATGAACTTCTCAATTCCTGTAAAGCCACACATTTAATTTTTCAACCTATGAGTATTTTGCATGGAAATTCTAAATTATTGGTAAGGAAAGAAAAACAATTATGTGACTGCGGTAATTAATTTATTTCACACATGAAGGGATGGGGAAAAAACTAGGCAAAATTTTTAATTGCCATTACATTGGAAAGGAGTATATTTTATAAGTGTAAAACAGTAAAAGAAATGTATGTCATGGGTTTATTTATTTTCAAAATTTGTCATAGAGCTGAAGAAGTACCGTAGATACGTTGCACAATTAAAAGTCCGTTTTGTTAGTTAAATGGTAAAGTGTCTTACTTGGTTTCTTTTCTGTTCTCTTCAAATACTAATACAACATGAAAGGTTTAACTGTCCCAGTTCTAATTGACGAAGATGAACATCAGAAATAAATGTTGTAATCACCTCAATGGACATCGTTCAAAAAATAGGACTGACCCCCACCAGATCACCTGGTTTACGTTTTATTTGTGGATAATATGAAGCATATGATGAATGAATCCCAATCAACACAAAACTTTCAGAATTAAAGGCAACACATAGGCCACCCAGTTATAGTCCACTGTTACTGGTAACTGTAGCTGTCTTGGTGAATCCTAAGGCGCGTGGCAGGAGGAGTGAGGGAGGGAAGTAGTAACCATGCAAAAAAACATTTCGTTACCAATGACTAGCTTATACCCGGCGTGCGCTGCTACGCCTATATAAATGAAAATTAATGTGATTTTATGTTTAGTTGAATAAGTGGAAGGAAAAATAATTATATATTTATATTTTTTAGATATCCCGTGCTGATTGCCCGGCGTTGCCCGGCAACCTACATATTCCGACTTTCTTGACATAAATGAGCAGAAATACGAAATACGAAAATGAATGTGTTTTATGTTTAGCTAAATAAGTATTAGGAAAAATTGATATTATTTTTAGATACCCCGTGCTGTTTACCCGGCGCTGTCCGGGAATCTACTCATCCCGATCTTCTTGGCATAAATGAGCTGAAAGACAAAAATTAATTTACTTCTTATGATTAGTTGAATAAGTAAAATGAAAAATACGTATAAATGTACATCGAAATTATTTTAAGATTCCCCGTGCTGATTACCCAGTGTTGCCCGGGAATCTACTTATCTCGATCTTCTTGGCATAAATGAGCTAAAAGACTAAATTCGTTATTGTGATTTATCCGTAAAAGAATACCCGCCATGTGCTGCTATGCTTGCACAGGAATCTACGTAGATCTTCTTGGATCAATGAAAAACAAAAATGGTTATTGTAAGTTATCCGTAAGAGATAAAAATATGCTGTCGCAGACTTTTTTGTAGAGCTTTTCGAGATATTTAATACTGTGTAAATTAATTTCGTGTATATGTTATGGTTTAGGCAGCGTAAGCCATTTAAGCGTCCAAAGAGTTACTTTTTTCACGTTTTCATTACAAAGGGCGATTTTTAAGGGTGTAGGAGTTGAGTATCATAACTCTCTTATAGCCTATGTTCATCTCTGGAATATCCTGAACATTTTGCAAAAACCTCATCACAATCGGATTAACGGTATCGCCGCGCATAAAGTACAAACAAACACACATTCATTTTTATATATTAGATATAAGTAATGCCTATAAAGTTGTGTTATTGAACAGAATGTACATAGGAAGTAGCAACGAATCATATATGAAGTATACCGATGGCGTACAACGAAGAGACATGAGGTCGTATAGTCTCTAACATCATGGCTGCACCCATCAGACATTCAGGAATTCTCGCCTTTCCAGCAATTCTAGGTATTTGACACATCATGGCTGCATTCTGTTCACGAAATGCATTCGAGTGAGAACTTTGATTTTCACTTTCTTGAACTGTGAAGTTCAATGAATTTCTAGATAAGATCTTAAAGAGTCACTATCCATTTTATCCATTAAACTATATGTAAATTGTTTGAACACGTTTTCAAATGAATTTCCCAATAAAAACTTATATTTGGAAACAAAACTGTCACAGAATTGACTCCTGAATCTATTTATAACAAGTAATGTCACGAGCGATTTCCAAATTGTCGATAAATTCGCGAGTCACGAAGTGAAGAGTGAATCTATCATTATGATTTGGAAATCAATAGTGACATTTGTTAGGACTATTTAACGAATGAAATTAAGCTGCTTACTCAAAAGTCATTATTTAAATACGAGTATAATTACCGGTATTTTAAAATATTTATATATTTAATGTATAAGGCGATGTTTGAAAAAAAAATAAAAAAATGTGAGGTTATGTATATTTACTGCAACTTGATCATATTATTTATTGCCAAATAGGACCGCAATTATGTAAGAATGCATCCTAGTGGAGAAATAATGACACACATCAAACTGTATATTACATAAACATTACAGATTATTAATTTTTTTTAGTAAACAACTTAGTAAAATCAAGGAATCTGATCATTATTTCCTATATTCGTTGGAGAAAGTAATGCTTTGAATTGATTAGAGTATTAAAAAGGAGGAGCTTTCTTTATCACAAAAGCAAGAGCTGTTAAAGAGAAATCGATACAGAGCGAGGTGAAATACGACTGCCATTGGTTGTAAAACAAAATTCACTGAAACGTGATAGGTCATTGATTATCATATAGGGCTTGAGGTAGATAGTCACATTTAAGCATCTAATTCTTCTCCTTTTCCTTTTCCATCGTTGTTTAACCTCTCATTTATAGGCACTTCTAAATGTCATACGCCACCCAGGCATTTTAGCGCAATGCCTGACGGGAGATTTTAAACTTTGGATTACAAACATACATTTTCAACCACACAAGGACATGGAGAGCCTCCCCGCGTAAGTGATCAATTCAAAACCACTATGTTCTCCGAGACAACACAATATTTAAGACGATACACATAAATTACTCATAAATTCATGCTGAAAAAGTAAATACGATAATGATAATTATGATGCAGGATAATTTTTGAAGCCTATTTCGAACTTCAAGTTTCTTGCCACTTATCTTATTGGTTAAAAAAAACACGACTGCTCCGACGGTTAACGAACCCGAGCCGGCTACGTACAAGTAGCGATGCTATCCTGAGAACCCAGCGGTGAACATCACCTAATTAATTTTAACAAATGTAAGTCACTTTTTTACCAAAATTCCGTTCCTAGAAATACACATCGCTTCATTTTAAAAGTTTCAACTGTAATACTTAGTGGAACTAGGTAGATAAAATAGCTAATAAAATAATAGTACAGTACATAGTATTTGTTTACTAAATTCATAAAACGTTCACTGACTTATGATAATCAATACAAACATAAATAATTTTGCAATTAATCAATCATAATTAATGTAAATTACATGGATATAAATAATAAATTGATATCGATATTAAAACAGTAATTAACCAACTGGCTTGCATTATAGAACCAGGAAGTAAATGGCCGCGTGTACATAAAATATTCAAATAGCTGTTGTTTTCAAATCATTCTCTGCCTAATTCACCCGTCTCAAATCTTGGTTAATGTTAAACTCTCACCTCATTGTTGCCCTACCTGAGAGGTCTCCCACTGTTCCCCAACTAGAAGTTTCCTAGCCCCTCTTTCATTCCCTAATCGTTCCAGAAGTCGCTGTTTACGAGACTTAACTTTTTTTTAATCTAGTTCCCTGTAAAGACCATGTAGCTCACTATTTTCCTAGACTTCTCCGTTCACCAGTCCACAAGTCTCTCTTTGGTCCAAAAATTTAACTTTATTCTCAAATACTCGTAATATTTGTTTTCTACCTTAAATTAAAATTTCATATCTAGCAACTATATCCTGTAATTAAAAGAATAGTCCTTTCATATAATTTTAGTTTAACTTAAAAAAATAAGTTGGGACAAGTTTCCTTGTAATGCATAATATGCTAACTAAAAGTAAAATATTTTATATTACAGATATTTTATAACTTGTTTCTCATTTTGTGAATAGAAATTGAACAATGTAATTTATTCCATTTTCACAAGTAATATTGCAAATAGGGCCCACTTGACAACAAATTCGTAACTGTGATTTAATTCAATTTTGTTAGCATATATTTCAGACATATTTAGCTTGTAATATTCCTAGTAACTTGAACATTAGTTACGATCCAATCATTTTAAAGTGTAACTTACGAGTCTGTTTTCTTACCGTCTGTCAAATATGTACCTACTGATTTACCTTTTATTAAAAATAATGAAAATGTATATCTTATGAAAGAGAGGAATTTTGGGTTGGCATTGGAAGAGCGCCAAATAAGATGAATTATCTACTGCTAGCGCATGAAAGGTAGATATTTTAGGTTCAAATCCCGCCTCAGGTACGTCCTTAGGGACGCAATTTTATGTGCCATCAAAAGTTCTTATGCGTGCTAATTGCGGGGAGATTTTGCATAAAATAAACGTATCACATATTCGCTTCCGGTCCACTGCTGCGGTCTCGAGGTAGCGTGCTGCCTTGTCACGAAGCGGGCCCGGGTTCGATCCCCGGTCGGGACAGTTTTTCTGGGTGAGGTTTTTATCGGGGTTTTTCCTCACCTGTAAGACAAATGTCAGGAAAACTTTAAGGCCCAAACGGTCCCCGAAATCATATGGCCATCGCAATCATCATCATTCATATTCATCTTAGGTTAAGCTTAGGTTTAGGGACTCTCCTGGCGCACCATTATCATCATCATCACCCATCATATCATCGGGGCAACATAACCCCGCCTTCCAGGCGCCCCAACCTCAGAAGTGGGTTATAAATACTCCATGCCAGGAGAGAAACCAGGAATGTCGAAAGACAAACCTGAGGCTTTTGGAAAAAAAAAATCGCTTCGGAGGTAGATAATATCCGGTGCCCTAGCTGAGCGGATTACGGAATCATATTTTGCTGAGGAGCTACAGGATTGGGTTGGCTCCTGACCATATAGGGGAAGAAGATTTCTCGACGAATTTCGTCCGATATGGGACCGGTATTCACCCAGCATCCTGTGGGTTTCGGTTAGTTACTATAAGTAGTGACTGTACATTAAAAAAAAACTTGATGTTACAATTGAGGGTCGTTATCTCCTGACAACGTGCCATCCTTATACCTGCTCGCTGATCATCTACCTCTTTGATTTAAGCATGTAGATATGAGGCCAGAAGACGTCTAATAACCAAAAGCATTCTGGGCCCCCTTTGCCATGTAGTTCAGTCCAGTTTCCGGAAGATACTAATTTATTTAATTAGTCCACCGCTGTGGTCTCGAGGTACCATGCTCACTTTCCACGCACTGGGTTCGAGTTCGAGCCTAGGTCTCGAAAGTTTCTTGAGTGAGTTCTTTTCGCGTATTCTTCCTCACCTGTAAGACAGACCTCAGGGAACTTTAAGGCTCAAACGGTCTCCGAACACATCTGGTCATCACTATCATACTCGTCTCATTTATATTATTTTAGGATTACGTCCTCTCCTGGCACATCATTAGCACCCTCCATATATCGTCGGGGCAACCTAACCCAACCTTTTAGCGACCCCAACCTCAAAAGTGTGTTACAAGTACGCCAACGCTAGAAGAGAATTCCAGAAATATCGTAATAACCAGGTGACATTGATACAAATTGAAGATGCTCTTTAAGATGTTGTGTCATTAACAACGAAATTCAAATTTCAGCATTAAAGGGGATATAAATGTTGATCAGACCTTGTTTGTTTATGCTTCTGGTTATTATATATCCTAAATATCTACGAAATGGAAACATGGCTTTAGTTCTGCAGATGGTCAGGATTATTACACCCTGAAAAAATACATCGACTGGGACCGGATTTAAACACGGGTACCTCGAAAATAGAGCCTAGTACGGTAAGCACTTTACCTTTATGTCCTCTCAGAAAAACAAAAAACTGCTATGAGTTCGGTCAAATTCGGTTTCTAAGGATGTTAAAGTTGCTCTTTCTAGCGATACTACTCCAAGTTGCCTACATGAACAATTTGCAGAAGTAGACGATAAAACCTTCAGTTTGTGGATGACATGTGGCAGGATGTCGAGTGCTCCAGGCGTCAAAGCTGAAGCCCCTAAGTAATGCAGCTACCCAAATTAGACTACTCAAGATGCTGGGTGGGAATCGTCCAATACTGGTCGAAATCTATAAAAATACTTCCCCAGGGGAATCGAACTAGAAAATGTATTGTAAATCTTCGCCAACACATGATGCCTTAGACCATTCGGCTATAGCGACATAGTTAACTAAGTCACTGGCACTATAGAACCCGTAGGTTCATGGCCGTGCGGACATAAGCTCTCCATACATCCCTATCCTGAGCCAATGTTTTCCAATCATCCCCTGTATAATCTACTTCCCTCAAATCATAGTTAATGTTATTCTCCCACCTCATTCTTGGTCTACCAACTGGGAGTTTTCCCTCTGCTTTTCCAACAAGAAGCTTCCATGCACGTCTTTCATTTCCCATTCGTGCCACATATCCTGCCCATCGCAGTCTACGAGACTTAACTGTTCTCATTATATCTGGCTTCCTATAAAGAACAAGTAGTTCATTGTTACGTAGACTTCTCCATTCACCTGTCTGTTCATCTCTATTTGGTCCAAGAATTGTTCTAAGAATTTTCTTCTCAAATACTCTTAATCTCCTTTCCTCCCTTAAAGTAAGAGTTCATGTTTCGCAACCATATAATATAAATGGTAGAATAATAGTTTTATATATTTTCAGTTTAATGTTTTTTGAAAGGAGTTGGGAAGTCAAGAGTCTCTGCAATGCATAATAGCACGCATTTCCAGAATTGAGCCTATGTTTAATTTCCTTGTGCATCTCATTTCCTGTTTGTGATTATTGTTCCTAAGGTTATAGCGATATAGTTTGTAGATCCAATTATTCAGACCCTTTACACTTTGTACTTTTTTTTAGTTGGTGAATTTAATATTGTAGTGGGTATTTAGCAATTAATCATCGTTAGAAGCAACACAAGCTCCTTACTTTCCATTAAAACTGTGTTTGGTTTTAAATTCTTTATCATCATTAGCTGCAATCTACTAAAAAATTGCTTTTAACACATATCGCATTATGTCGGACACACAGTATCAAAGCCACCACAAATTCTGCATCATTAATCATTTTTGATCTCTCTATTTTAAAAATAATTACACCTACACGTTTTGTAGAATCATTGAAAAGTAGAATTTAGATGAGGGAACGTATTACTGTAAGCACAGGTTATTATGGAAAATATGTTCACACAGAATGGTATTATAAAAGATTTAGATTAAATACAACAATTACTGTACATGATTATAAAACCATATAAAGTTGGAAATTCAAGCTATTTTCATACTGTTACAGCTATTAACACGTGAATCTTTTTTTACAGGAATTAATTACAAAAGGAGAGATGACCTTTCTGCACTCATTAATCACACTGAATACTGGATGCAGAAGAGAGTTTAAATTGCTATAATAAACGTAATAATTAATTGCTTCTTCATTCTTGATTTCAAAAGATTTCGTTCCTCCATAATTCTGTTCTATTGTAATAAAATAATAAGAATTAATGATTTCTCATACGTTTTAAAGTTTCAGGCATCTGTGTGAAAATGTATTGTCTACAGACATAGAAATATGTTGTATATGTAATTAGGCAGTTAATGATAAATGAGGGAAATTTTGAGGAAGTGGCTGAATTCAAATACCTAGGAACAATAATCACAAATAGGAATAAGCTTAATTTTGGAAATGCGTGCTATTATTCATTACAGGGACTCAAGTCCCAACTCCTTTCAAAAACGTTAAACTGAAAATACATAGAACTATTCTACCAGTTATATTATATGGATGCGAAACATGGACACTTACTTTAAGGGAGGAAAGGAAATTACGAGTATATATTTGAGAATAAAGGTATTATGAAAATGTTTAGACCAAAGGGAGATGAACAGACAGGTGAATGGAGAAGACTACATATCATTGAACTACATTGTCTTTATAGGAAGCCGAATATAATAAGAACAGTTAAGTCTCGTAGACTGCGATGGGTAGGACGTGTGACACGAATGGGGAATGAAAGATGTGCATGGAAACTTCTTGTAGGAAAACCAGAGAAAAACGTCCAGTTGGTACGCCAAAAATGAGGTGGGAGAATAACATTAATTATGATTTGAGGCAAGTAGATTATACAGGGAATGATTGGAAAACATTAGCTTAGGATAGTGATGTATGGAGAGCGTATGTCCGCTCGGCCATGAACCTACGGGTTCGATAGTGCCAGTAAATTAGTTAGTTAATTAATTTACATGTGTAGGTTATATAGCACGTCCTGCGCAGTATCCAAATGGTTTAAGGCATGTGCCTATGTACAAAGCTATGGGAATTGTGCTGGTTTGAATCCTTATTGGGAAAGACATTTTCTCATGCAAGTTCGGCCACTAAGGGGTCGGTGCCTACCCAACATATTGATGAATTTGAATAGTTACAATAAGCAGCGGCTCCATTTTGATGAAACCAGACATGATGGAAGAACCTGACATGTTGATCAATGTCAATGGATTACCATCATATAGTAGACTAACGCATGTGGGTGTCAGGGGAGCAGACTCCTGGTAGTACTTAGGCGTGTCGCACAATTAAATTAAGATATCAGGATGGAAGTAATATTTTGTTGTTTATATTAAATCCACTAGGTTATCACTAAGACAATTTTGATATTCTCTCCTGGCATTGGCGTTATAGTGACCCCACGTATGAGGTTGGGACGCCTGGAAGGCGGATTACGGATGGGACTAATATAAGAACTCAGATTTTAAATATACTCCTTGCAGTAAATAGGCCTATAATCAAAATCTCTTACCGACTTTTAGTGGTTTACAATTAACTAATTAACTCTTCACTAACTTGCAGAATCAGTAGCACTATCGAATACAGAGAGAGATTCCTGGTCGCGTTGACACACTATCTTCACACGCTCCAAACTTAACTACTGATACTGATAGTATTCTTTTAGCAATATTAATATATTTAATTATTTATGTAAATAATATTAAGAATAACAAATATTTTTATTTGTTTTGTTTTAAATATTGTATAATCGTAAAATTAGTTTTCTATATCTCATTATTTTCCTGTTTTTTATATACACTAGACAGGGACAATTTAATATGTCTTGCTTGTATACATTTTATTATTAGTTTTAGTCTTAATTTTAACTAATATTAACTGGTTGTATTATAGATCGTAATATGTATATTAGATATCTTTTGATCAAATTTTTACTTAGTGTTTAATATTAGAGTTAATTAAGATTGTTATATTCTTATGTAATATATGTTTGTCCTGGTGAGTGGAAGAGAAGGCCACATGGCCTTAACTCCACCAGGCTAAATAAATCTTAAATCTTAAAAATCTAAATCTTAAAAAATCTTAAAATATTTTCCAATAAATTTCTATATATTTCACCTCCTTCAAATCAGAGTTCATGTTTACCTCCCACATTATTTTGGCCTATCAACTGTATATTTTCCCTTTTTAAAAAAGAAGTATAATTACAAAATAATGCAGTTTATATTGTATAAACCGCGTATGATATTCTATCGCTAACAATCCTAACATATAAGATAGATGAGAGAATCCTCTATCGGATTAAAATAAGTGGCTTTCTCTTCGGCAGATATGAACCACAGCTATATTTACGTGAGCAATAGTGTTAATGTTTGAATAACATATTTTAGGTTATTTTTATCTCAAATTCCAATAATTATTTTCACTTTTCTGACCAAAAAAAAAAAACATACCTATAAGTCTTACACTCCTCATATTCTACAAAATGTAGACCATACTTTTTCAATGTGTTTGGTTACTTTAAGAAAATTCCGTAAGAATACACATTTTGAGGCCATTCCCATTAAAATATGTTTCCAAAATGTTTACAGATCTTCATTGATCTTATTTAGTAGATATAAAAATTATAAGGAAAATATACGCGCGCACGCACGCACGCACGCACACACACACACACACACATATATATATATATATATATATATATATATATGTTTTATAATTAAATGTTTAACATTGAGCAATGCAAGCTTAATATGGTATGATAAGAAATTTAAATGCCTGGACGGGATTCGAACCCGGAACTCTGAGTCTGCACCTGAACGTGTTATCCATTACACCACCAGGCGAATCCGATTCAAACACTATATTAATTCGCCTGGTGGTGTAATGGATAACACGCTGAGGTACAGACTCAGAGTTCCGGGTTCGAATCCCGTCCAGGCATTTATTTTTCTTATTATACCATATATATATTTGTCTTCATTGTCAAATGTCAAATATATAGCTATAACATCGATATATATATATATATATATATATATACATTTTAGCGGCCGCTTTCTTTCTTCTGAATCAATCTGAGTAGATATAAAATCAACTAAAAAAAGAAGGTTCAGTTCTTTAACCAGCAAAAGTGACCCTTTCTAATGGAGGTTCGCCTGAAGTGAAAATTTAACCGCTCTATCGGTCATAATTTACTATTTTTGATAATGAAATTTGGTACATGTCGTAGGATGAAAACGGGTATGGTATACCTAAAAACATCAGCTAAATTTGACAGAAGTGGAAGTTAACCTGAATGTTGTAATATAAAAATCGCTCTGGATGCCCCATATTTGTTTTCTCGCAACATAATTGGATATATATACGATTAAATTGACAAAATAAGTAAATAAATAAACATTCTATACATCATGGGGTGCCTAGGCTCCAAAGACATAAAGTAATTGTTTCGCAAAATCAAATAACCCTCCATTTGTTTTCTGTTTGACCATAATAACTTAAATAACAAATTTTATTGCGATAGGATCATGGCAAACCGTGTCGACTTCTTGCCAAACTAAGACATGAAAATGTGTTTAGGGTTAGTATAGAAGGATTCTAGAACTAAACGTTTATTTAGTAAATAAGACATCAATATGTCCAAAACGTAATAATATTTATTATTTCACAATAAAATCATTATTGTCTAAATTTCGTTCGTCTTAGCAAGTACTGAAATGTTTCGAAGCAAGTAGGCATGTGTTGCCGTGGGCCTACATACATACACCAAATTGTACTTAAGTTGTTTTAACATTATGTAAATAAATTAAGAGGTCATGGGTTAAATATAAAACTACTTTAATTTTTTTGGGACACCCTAACATATAGGCCTATATATATATATATATATATATATATATATTAGTGTCCACAACTAAAGCAACAAACTGGATTTCTCCTTCCTATGTCTAATTCACTATAGCCTATATTCATATAAAACGTAAACATAGGCCTATGTCAGTACAGTACTGTTCTGAACTGCCGATGGCATTGCGGCCATCTTACAACCATGCAAACGATGACGTCAGTGCACCTATCAAACAGGGCATTGCAGTATAGTGTTCATTGCTTAGTCCAACATCAATGTTTGCTGTGTAAACATTTACTGCAGTTAGAGTATGGCACAGGGAAGCCGCCTAGAAGATTCTCTTCGTTGGAGGGCCATAGGAAGAATGGAAGCAGGTCAGAGTCAAGCTGATGTGGCCAGATGGCTTAATGTGAATCGTTCTGTCTTTCTCGGATGTGGCAACAGTTTTTATCATCATCTTCAACAACAACAACAACAAGGATTAAGCCCAATGGCCTGTTCCGATCTCATTATAGGTCGAATTGGTCCTTCCATCTCTTCAATGGTCTTCCCGACAGTTTTTAGAGTCCAAAAATATATCCCAAAGTCAGGACAAGGACGACCAAGAGTGACATCGGAAAGAGAGGACTGTTATTTGGCTCTAAGGGCAAGACGGTACCGCCGTAGTACTGCACGACAACTGGCATCTGACCTCACAGCATCCACTGGAACAGTTGTATCGAGGCAAACAGTGTACAGATGGCTTCGACAAAGATACCTTTATTGTCGGAGACCTGCTGTATGTGTACCCTTGACGCGTATTCAGAGAAGAGATCCTCTAGAGTGGAGTCATCAACATGCCAACTGGACGATCGAACAGTGGGCTAATGTTCTCTTCACAGACGAGTCCAGATTTAGTCTTGAAAATGATTCTCGACGAATTCGCATCTGGAGAGAACCAGGAACACGATTTCGAGACTCAAACATTGTGGTAAGAGACCAATTTGGAGGTGGCTCAATAACTGTGTGGGCAGGGATTCTGTTGACTACTCGAACACCAATTCATGAAATTGTACGGGTACATCGACAAGGTTTAACCGCTGGGAACGACATGGTGACCAACTCGCAAAACAAGCATCGGCAGACGAACAAACGGAATTAATATGCAGCATTATCCCAAAGTCACACATCAAAACGGAGCTAAAAACAATCAACTGTACAAGAATGGCAGAGAAGAAGGGACAATACGACCAAAGGAAATATAACTGAAGCCTTTTTCCCCCATCAATAAAAGACAGATTAAAACAAAACCTGCCAATCACTCCAGAATCCACTGCAATAGTAACAGGACATGGCAAAGCAAGGTCCTACCTTCACAGATTTCACATAATATACACTCCTACATGCACATGCAATAGAGCAGAACAAACCATTAACCACTTAATATATGACTGCCAAGATGTAAAACAACACAGAATGGAATTGATAAATGCTATAAAAAGAAGTGGAAACACCTGGCCAGCCAAAAAAAAAACAAATAGTAACTAAGCATTTACTAGAATTTATAAAGTTTATTCAGACATTGAAATTACAAAATTGATAATGCACATATGTAAAATAGTTTATAAAAATGAGTACCATTAGATTTAGAATTACGTAAACTAGGTAAATGTAAATTATATAATTATAGAGAATAGTATATACAATAGTATATAGTTAAGACATAGTATAATGTATATGTAAATACGTATATACTGTTATGTAATAGCATAATGTAAGTCATTGATGTATTATATTAAAACAAAGCATGTAATATTACTCTGTAATGGGGCATGCTGAAGAATTAATAAAGAAAAAAGAAAAAAAAAGGTTTAACTCCTATCAGTTATCGTGACGAGATCTTGGCACCTCATGCGGGGTTTTTTCTTGGTCATGTGGGCCCAGACTTCTTACTGATGGATGATGATGCTTGTCCGCAGAGAGCACAGGTGGTTGATGAGTTCCTGGAAACTGAAGATATTGCACGCATGGATTGGCCTGCTCGCTCTCCAAATTTGAATCCTATAGAGCATGTCTGGGATGCACTAGGGAGACGAGTTGCTTCACGTGAACATCCACCAGGCCTTGCGAGTTCCTCTCCACGAAGAATGGGCGTTATTGCCTCAAAATGAGATTGATGGCATTATTCGCAGCATGCCACGCCGTTGTGAAGCCTGTATTGCTGCCAGAGGTAGTCACACCCAATACTGAACACACTAACCTGTTTTCTGGACGTGTTTGATATTCACTAATTTTGACAAAAGGGACATTTTGTTTTACTGGTATGCACGAATGTTGCAGTTGTTTACGTTCTTAATCTTCTGGTTGTGTGTACTTTCGTATCACTTGTTTATACTATTTTCTGGCAAAATAAACCCACAAAGATGAAATTTCAGTTTGTTGCTTTAATTTTGGACACTAGTGTGTGTGTGTGTGTGTGTGTGTGTGTATATATATATATATATATATATATATGTGTGTGTGTGTGTGTGCGTGCGTGGAAAGCAACAGGAAGCTATCATACCTATCATTCCCTAGTGAAGCTACAAAGCATAGCACGAAAGTGCGGTGAAAGACCTGCCCTCGGGCAGAATTACTATGAATGGATATATATATATATATATATATATATATATTATACGGTACACCGCTGTGGTCTCGATGTATCGTGCTGCCTTGTCACGCAGCGGGCCCGGGTTCGATCCCAGTCGGGGCAGTTTTATGGGTGAGGTTTTTATCGGGGTTTTTCCTCACCTGTAAGACAAATGTCAGGAAAACGTTAAGGCCCAAACGATCCCCGAAATCATATGGCCATCATCCTCATCATCCTTATCATTACCATCATCATCATCCTTCACCGGTGTGGAAAGAAACGGGAAGCAACTACACCTACAATTCCCTAGTAAAGCTGCAAACATAGCATGAAAATGCTGTGATTGCAGTGAAGGACCTGCCTTCGGGCATAATTACTATGGATGGATATATTATACGTAAACCAGCAAAAGTTGATCCTAAATTCGATTTCCTGAGATATTCGCTTAGTTTATGCAGTTCCTGTGTAACGAACATTTTTAAAATTACGATGAGTAAAATGTGCGCTACAATTAAAATAGCATATTGTGATACGAGTGTGGTAAACACTTGAAACGGATCGAGGAAAAGTTTAAAAAAACGAGGCGCTTGCGCAGATTTTTTTTTTTTTAATTTCCGAGATTCCGTTATGTGTTTACCACATGAGTATTGCAGACTATTTATTGAATTTTTGTATGTATCTTAGTAATTAAGATATTAGCATTCATATTAATAAATATAATTGAAGATAAATGTTGGATTTCAGAAGGTGAATCGGCTATATGTATTACTATGGAGAAATAATAAGTATTGTTACTCTTGTCGCCATCTTATATTTGTTAAAACTCTAAAACCAATTTGATGTGGGATTTATTTCTGATTATGGAGAACGTTTTAGACGTACTGTGCAGTGATCATGAAATAGAAGAGGAGTGGAAAACTGGATCTGATGAATTAATACCGAAATTAATACAAATTGCAGTACCACTATCAATATTTCAAAATAAATGTTTTTACTTACCGCACTAGTACTTTTGATCATTTTTTAAAGTAATGAGATTTCTTTTGTTTTCATAGCAACCAAGATTGTATGCGGGAATGTCAAATTACGATGCACGTCAAAAGTAACAGTAAGTATACAATAATAGTTACATAGTACAAAAAACATATAATGCGTCTCCTGTATGTAGTCTCAGGACTCTGATGATATTCAAGTAAGCTTAATGATACTGTGAGAATTACCGATATAACAATTTGTATTCACATTGCTACTTTTTCCAGGAACGATAGTAAACGAGGTGAAAGAATTTTAACATTCGCCGCTGTAGTTACATGGCGCTTGCGGTTCATAGAACTAACACCAACAGAATTTCTAACAAAAGCAGTCTACCAAGTAAATAACACAACATTTGAAATTCTAACCAGGAATACTAGAACCGAGAACATATGACAATTTCAGAGCTTTGTTAGACCCAGGATCAAAGTACAACCATTCATGACTTTATAAACTACTACCCTTTCAATTTCCTACCACTGTCGGATTTAAAAAAAATACAGAAGCTTTGAAAGAGCATACGGTATTCCTTTGTTCATTTTCCTAAACCACGTTTATTTATAAAATATTTGACTAGAAAAAAATTATCAGTTGAAAACTTTTAATTAGCATGCGTAAATAATAATAATAATAATAATAATAATAATAATAATAATAATAATAATAATAATAATAATAATAATAATAATTTATCTATATACAGATTTTTAATGTTTACACATCTTTCTGTGCCTAAAATTTTATTTTCCTTCTCCATTCATCTATATCCATCCATTCCATGTCTTCCAGTCCTCTTTTTCTCATTCCAGTTTTTACTTCTTACATCCACGAGTTTCGAGGTCTTTCTCTCTTCTTCTTCCAGGTGGACACCATTTCAATGTTTTCCTGGGTAACCTTTCTCCTTTCATTCGTCTCACATGCCCGTACAAATTTAATTGTTGATATCTGATATAATCTACTATTTGAATATCTAATATTCATTTTTTCTCGTATGACATTTTTTATTCTGAACATCTTGCTGTTCTCCTCATAAAATCCATTTCCATCGACATAAGTTTTTTCTAAGTTATTGTTGAATTTCCAAACTTCAGCTTCCTATGTGACACTACTTCTCACTATTGAATTATATATTTGTAACTTTTTTTTCTGGTTATATTTCTGTTCCATATGGCTCCATTCATGGTTGGTGTTATTGATCTACCTTCATTTGTTGTGTTGTTAACATCACTATATATAGTTTATCCTCTTTATCTACTCTTACTGCTAGATACTCAAATTCTTCACATCCTCTAATAAACCCCTTTTGTCCTACTAATAACAAATCTTCGGTTTCGAGACTCGACATCGCTTATATTTTTTTCTAAATGTATTTTGAAACCCCAGGTATCCTTATAATAAACAAAATAATAAACATAATAATAATAATAATAATAATAATAATAATAATAATAATAATCATAATAATAGTAATGATACTAACAAGAATAATAATAGTAATGATAATAACAAGAATAATAATAATAACAAGAATAATAATAACAATAACAAGAATAATAATAACAATAACAAGAATAATAATAATAACAATAACAAGAATAATAATAATAATAATAATAACAAGAATAATAATAATAATAATAATAATATAACAAGAATAATAATAATAATAATAATAATAACAAGAATAATAATAATAATAATAATAACAAGAATAATAATAATAATAATAATAATAATAATAATTATTATTATTATAATATTATTATTATTATTATTATTATTATTATTATTATTATTATTATTATTATTATTTCATTAACTCAATTTAACATCTAACCTTATAGGTACTTTTTGTATGCGACCTGCTATCCATGTCTCACAGTGGCATAGCTTGTACGGAAAGGCATTTTATATTATGGAACATACACATAATATTTGACATAGAGGACTTCTCTGAATGAGTGATCAGCTCATTCATTTCATATTACCTTTCATTTCATCTCATGTTAGGTAGAAAAGAGTTTGGTTTAGCAAACCACCTGTGTTTATAATATGTGGATGATGTGTTGTAATCAGGGCATACTCATAAGCTTCCTCATTATTCCAATCCTGTGTGTCAACGTAGGGGAGAGTAGGGCCAAAGGTTGTTTTAATCTGTACTCGAGTCCTTGGGGCCAGTGCCAAATAAATGTCTGAATGAGTCATATCTCTGAATGCTTGATATTTCTCGAACCAGAAACACTTAACAGATTAAATATCACCGCAGACTAGATTTTATTTAATTAATTTCATAAAGTAAAGTTGGGTAATACAATGAACCAAAAGTAAGGTTGACGTGCTCGGATCTTAAAACCTGATTTCATCTTTACTCATGTAATTTCACTATCATTATGGCTCAAAGAGTAGGGTGCGTGTAGGCAAACAGTTTTCAGACACTTTTGAAATCCAGAATGGGTTGAAGCAAGGAGATGCACTATCTCCTCTACTATTTAATTTTGTACTAGAGCATGCCATTAACTATTTAGAGAATGAGGAAGGCTTACAACTGAATGGCGTTAATAAGCTGTTAGTTTATGCTGACGATGTAGTATTATTAGTCGATAGCGAGGAGATACTAAAGGCCAACACGCACACACTATTGAGTAACACTAAGAAATTAGGACTGGAAGTAAATATCAGTAAAACTAAATATTTGATCACACGTAGAAATTCAGTATATGATGGAAATGGACAGCTAATAACAAATGAGGGAAATTTTGAGGAAGTGGCTGAATTCAAATACCTAGGAACAATAATCACAAATAGAAATGAGATGCACAAAGAAATTAAACATAGGCTCAATTCTGGAAATGCATGCTATTATGCATTGCAGAGACTATTGATGTCCCAACTCCTTTCAAAAAACGTTAAGCTGAAAATATATAAAACTATTATTCTACCAGTTATATTATATGGGTGCGAAACATGGACTCTTACTTTAAGGGAGGAAAGGAGATTACGAGTATTTGAGAATAAAGTTCTTAGGAAAATTTTTGGACCAAAGAGAGATGAACAGACAGGTGGATGGAGAGGACTACATAACAATGAACTACATGGTCTTTATAGGAAGCCAGATATAATAAGAACAGTTAAGTCTCGTAGACTGCGATGGGCAGGACATGTTGCGCGTATGGGGAATGAAAGATGTGCATGGAAACTTCTTGTAGGAAAGCCAGAAGGAAAACGCCCAGTTGGTAGACCAAGAATGAGGTAGGAGAACAACATTAACTATGATTTGAGGGAAGTAGATTATACAGGGAATGATTGGAAAGCATTAGTTCAGGATAGGGATGTATGGAGAGCTTATGTCCGCGCGGCCATGAGCCTACGGGTTCGATAGTGCCAGTGAGTAAGAGTAAGTAAGTATTAAGGGAACCAGATGTAATATAAACAGTTAAGTATCATAGATTGTAATGAAACGTGCATATGGCACGAATTGGAAACGAAAAAGAGGTACGAAAACCAGTAGGAAAACGCCCTGTAGGCAAATCAGGAATTAAATTGGGAGGTGAATTAAATATGGAATGACGGAAGAAAATTAGTTGAGGACGTAGATGTATTATCTATTGGCTATTTTTGAACTCCATTAAGAGTAAATTAAAATTCTGCATTAATCACTAAAATTATTAATTACATAGACCCAACTTTGGTAATGGTTCCTTTATTTATGAAATCACCGAAATGTTAAATCTGTGAATATGTTAATGTAAAGGTACGTACACACTTGCGCGCCGCGCGGCGCGCGCGCACCATGCTCGTCAGATTTGTACGGGGTCTTAAGGTGCGCGCGCGCGCGGCGCGCACATACGGCAAACCACGATCCACTCATTGTCGGTTTTTTCCACGAACACTTTGATGGTTCGCTGTTTAGATTTGGACGGGTACTTGAGAGGTTCGTTGTTTTCGGCGCGCACCTTATTATTATTTGAGTATGGAGTGGTCAGAGGGAAACATATTAAAACTTATTGATCTTTATAGAAACAAACAATTATTGTGGGATCCTCAACATAAGAATCATTTAAAAAAATCATTGAAAGGAGATGTCTGGAGGGAAATAGGAGATAAAATGGATAATCTCCGGATACATGCAGGAAGAAGATAATCACTTTACTTTCTTCCTACGGGCGAGTGAAAAGTAAAATATTGTTATATTGTTGACACATAACTTAGTATTGTTGGTTTGGCGCCACAATAAATAGTGAAGATCGTCAGGTCAGTGTGCACGTTGATGTCTATCGATATTTTTTACTCTAAGGAATAAAAAAATGATTTCACAATATTGTTACAACATGCCTGTTTTTTTTTTTCAATCTTATGTGTTTTTTTTCGTGTGTACTAAACACGTTCATTTCATAATGTTATGTATGAAGTATCACAAAACAATAGAATATATAAACATACCAGTAATAAGTGTATTGTGTAAGATGACCAGACGTCCCGATTATGGCGGGACAGTCCCGATTTTTAACAATTTGTCCTGCGTCCCGCGGCATTTTAAAAAAGTCCCGATTTTTGGAAAGAATGCACGACAAGCTAGGGAACGGCGAGAGAGCGGAAAGAGAATATACGGTTTTCTGCGCCCATGTAGCTATTTCGCCAGCATATGAGTTTTATGCTATTTTTGTTAATTTTATAATGTTAAACTTTAATAATAACAAATCATTGTTGAGAACTACTTATCAAAGTTTACATTGTTGATTCGACCACCATTCTTTGGTAAATAAAGTGTGGACTTAAAAAAAATCGCAATTGAGTGACGAGACTTTGAAAGTTATTTTATGTGTGAAATATAATTTAACAAATTCTTGTGAAAAATATGCATGACCGATACTAGTAAAATTCATGGTGATTTTCCGTTGAGGTATTAGTTCACAGTAATATAATGTACGGTTAAAAACTATAATATACAAAATTCTGTACAAAATTCTCACAACCAAGTCAGTGCTTCAACAAGGGTCAACAAGAACGGACCTAATGCATTCTGCTGATGATGGGACTAGTCCCGAAAAGCCTACAGAGTTTTAAAAGGAACTTAAGTTGAGGAGACGGACCTACAAGGTAACTATATTATAGTTTTTAACCGTACATTATATTAATATGCATGACCTTTTAAACAACGACAGCAATCTACTTAAAAAATTCACTGAAATGAGAAATATGCCAAAGAACAAAATAATGCTGGTACTATACATAATTTTGTAAAGTATTACATTTGTAAATTGTACTTATGTTGATATTAAAATTAATATACAATAATAATAATAATAATAATAATAATAATAATAATAATAATAATAATAATAATAATATTTCTGCATTCTATAAAAAGTTTGTTGCTCCATAGAGTATCTTTACATTTTATAATCTACAGAATCAAATAAGACCAACATATTTTTTCATATTTCATAATATTTTGGCAAATTTTCATATTTTAGTAAAAATTTAATATTCCTTCATATTTTTCAATTGTTTAAAATAAAATATCAATAATTGGTTAAAAACATTTCTGAAGTGATTGTACTTTTGAAATTATTTGACAATGTAATATGGTATACAGGTAAAATTCCTCAAGTATCCCATCCAGAACAAAATAAGTTGTTTTGATAAAAGAAAATAATTGAATAAGGAGACATGGAATGACCAAGTGTAGGCCTATGTCTCTGCAAAATGTCTACTGAAGGTTTGTGGGTTTCCTATGGATCGCAGGAGGTTCGTTGAAATTAATAATATCGTCGAACATAACACGAGTAGCGCGCGTATGTGTACGTACCTTTAGAATAGGTAGCTGTGGTGAAATGAGTCACACATTTTATGCTTAATGCATACCTTTTCCTACCACTTATGGCATCTTAGTGGCTTTCATGTTGTTCTCTGATTCCAGTTGACGGTTTAAAAACTCAGAGCAAATATTCTATTAGCAAATTCCGAATGAATTAGCTACATGGGGTGTTATAATTAAAATATTATATTTAAAAATATAGGGTACAAATCATCATTAACCCTATTTAGAAGACACTGAAAATGACTATGAAACACACACACACACACACGCATATATATATATATATATATATATATATATATTTAGTTACCGCTCTAGCGTCCGTATTTTTTTCGGAACAAGATTTTGGCATATAGGCCTAACAATTAATTAAAAATACAAGATCTACTTCTTTAATCGACAAAAACGGACATTAAAAAGTGGGGAATCACATGAATAAAAAATTTAAAATTAATTTCAAACGACCGCAATTTCCGATTTTTGTAAACAAACTTAGCGTATGCTATTGAAATAAAAACACTAAAGTTATTATGCAAATATCAAGAAAATCCGACAGAAAGGAATTTTATCTGAAACCCAACACTTTAAAATCGCTATTTCTTTGTTTTTGAATTGAAACTGTATAGGCTACATAAGATTTAATTAAATAAAGAAAGCTATATTCCGTAATGCATCAAAATCGGATCATAAATTCGACTTTCTGAGTAATTTGCATACGAATTTTCTTTTTACTCCAAGACATAAAACTCCCTGAATATGACAAGTCTTGGAAGATACATAAAATCCTGTCTCCCTAGTTCATGACTTGCGAAACGTAAAAATTATCTCAACCTGGTACTAAGAGGCCTCTGACCAAAAGTTAGATCCATCCCCTCTTCCAGGTTTTAATCTGAACACGAATGATATGAGATAAATAAATACTATAATTTGATCTATAAATGATTAATGTCTGATGGAGAAAAAATATTATTGCTACAAATATGAAGAAAAATAATCACTGGATCATTGGCTAAGAATAGTCTCCATGCTTAAGGATAATGTGAAGATAATGGCAAACGGGAAGAATATTTGAACGTTAAGTACAATATATCAGCTGACCGATAACATTAAGATAAATGAGTCATATACTGATACTAAAGGATGGAAGAAAACGTTGAAAAACAAACAATGGATATATGTACTTCTGATGCATATTTTTTTATTTAAGAAAGAAAAGAAAATTAACAGATTTCTAATATAAGTTTCGTAGATATGTCTAGCAATCAGGTTCACAGAAACGCTTCGAAAATTTAAGATTGTTAAAACCTCAGATGTGAACACTGAAAAGCCATATGAAAACAAGATTATGTATCAAAATTAGGGAATGGTAAAGTGCAAAGATATTTCCATAGATTAATTTTCATTAAATTAATGTATGTATAAACATTCAGAGGAATACATCTCAGTATCAGTTTTCATAACCTAATTTCGCTAATTCTCATTTAAAGTTACTATTCGTATTTACGAGGCGGAGTGGATCACTTCCACTACTGTAGAAGAATAAAGAAAAAGTATGTATAGTTGGGAATCTAATCCGACGTCCGGTTATGTACTGTTTAATGATAATGGTGAATTAAGCATTTAAAATATTTGTGGCACAATTTCAAGAACTTTAAAAAGAAAACTTGCCAAGACACTGCTACAATTTTATGCAATAACTAGCTATTACCTGGCGTGCACTCATAAATAAATGCTAATGTGTTTTTACCACCAGCCGTGCACTGTTCGGGAATCTGCTTATCTCGATTTTCTTGGCATCAATGAAAGATAAAAATGGTTATGGTGAGTTATCCGTAGAAGATAAACATGTGCTGTCGCGGACTTTTTTCTAGAGTTTTTGAGATCTTCAAGTCTGTGTATATTAATTTGGTGTATTTGTTATGGTTTAGGCTGCGTAAGCCATTCAAGCGTCCAAATAGGGACTTTATGTCACGGTTTTCACTACAAAAGGCGATTTTTAGGAGTGACGGGGTTGAGTATTATAACTCTCTTATAACCTATGTTCATCCCCGGAATCCCTTTAACATTTTACAAAAAGCCGCATCTCAATCGGATGAACAGTATGGCAGAGCACGCCTGTCCGGGAATCGACTTATCCCGATTTTCTTGGCATCAATGAAAAACAAAAATGGTTATTGTGAGTTATCCGTAAAAGATAAATGTATACTGTCGCGGACTTTTTTCTAGAGTTTTTTTTTGTTGTTGTTGAGATATTCAATTCTGTGTACATTCATTTGGTGTATTTATTATGGTTTAGGCAGCGTAAGCCATTTAAGCGTCAAAATAGGGACTTTATTTCATGTTTTTCACTACAAAGGGTGATTTTTAGGGGTATCTTCTGAACATTTTGCAAAAAAAACCCATCAAAATCGGATCAACGGTATGGCCACGCATAGAATACAAACAAACAAACAAACATTGATTTTTATCTATAAGGTGACAGTCCTTCAGTGATGCATAGAAGTGAAACTTGCACATTAACAAAAAAAGGAACGCCTACGAATACAAACTTCTGAAATTATATTTATGAGAGCATTGGCAGGTTATGAATTAATGGATATGAAAAGAAACGATGAAATAAAACAAGAGATTAGTATTTTATTTATATACAGATTTTTAATGTTTACACATCTTTCTGTGCATAAAGTTCTATTTCTCTTCTCCACTCGTCTATACCCATTCATTCCATGTCCTCCAGTCCTCTTGTTCTCATTCCAGTTGTTATTTCTTGCATTCACGAGTTTCTAGGTCTTCCTTTCCTCCTTCTTTCAGGTTGACATCATTCAAATTATTTTCTGGATAACCTTTCTTTTTGCATTCGTCGTACATGCCCACACTAATTTAATTGAGTATCTTATATAATCTACTATCAAATATTTAATATTAATTTATTCTCGTATGACAGTATTTCTTTTTGTTTTATAATTTTGAACATATTGCCGCTCTCCTCATGAAATCCATTTCCATCGACTTAAGTTTTTGTTCTAATTTTTTGTTGAATTTCCAAACTTCAGCTTCATATGTGATAGTACTTCTCAGTACTGAATTATATATTTGTAACTTATTTTTTCTTGTAATATGTCTGTTCCATAAGACTCCATTTATCTTTGCTGTTATTGCCCTAACTTTATTTATTCTGTTCTTAATATCACTTTCTTGTTTATCCTCTTTATCCACTTTTAATCCCAAGAGATAAATATACTGACATTAAAACCAGACAGAAACAGAACATAATGGGAAGGTCATTAAACAGGCGACCAATAGATAATACAGCAAAACAGATAGTGTTATACAAAACCAAAGAAGGAGAAGTCAAAGACGGTTATTGATAAAATGGATGGATGAAACCATTAGTAGGCTATTTTTGTTGTTCGGAACAGGCAAAAATGCCTAACCCCTGAGGTAGTAGAAGAAGAAAAATCACTATAAAAATAGTTAAATGGTGGCTACGCAGTCGCACAAGATTTAAAGGCAGACGTATGTTGGTTCCACACAGAATTATTGACAACTGAAGTAATGTCCCACCTCATCAGTGATGGCTGCGGTTGATCAAATTTGTCATATGCTCGTTTAACCGTGACGAAGGGGGAGGGGAGAATCGTGCTGACGAAGTTCGTCACGGGTAACAGTACGTGACCTTGAGTCGCCAGGTAGAAGTGGAAAACGGCACAAGTCGCGTATTACAATTTCAGGCACCGTAATGGATGTTAAAAGTGCTAACAAATTCAAAATATCATAGACGGAAGGAAGGTGTATGGATAATGGACATGCAGATATAAATAAATAAAAACAAACTAATTAAAAAATAAAGAATAAAAGACAGACAGATAAGTACACACAAATAGTTCGATAAGCTAATACCTTTTAACAGCAGATGATAAAATATATTCCAAATAGCCTAAGAATTGTTTATTTAAATTTTACTTACTTGAGAACCAATGAGATCTCGTATAGCTGCATATTTTATTATTTTAACAATTTATAGTACAATGCGTCGATAAATTGACATATCGATAAATACATGGATTGATTAGTCAATAAATGGATAGTCGAGAGATCGGCATATCCACAAATCTATAGATTGATATATCGACAAATCGGTAAGTCGATAGAACAAAACTGATTATCCAAAAAACGATAATATCAATGGATCGATATATACTAGATAGAGAAATTAATAAAATGTATATATATATAGGTATATATGTAAAAATAACAATAGATTATGTAGGCAGTTGCATGGGCCCTATTCCGAATATGACCAATTTTTGGATTTATCAAATGGTACGAATTTGATAAATCTTTTAAAGGTCATCTAGTAGGGCTTAAAAGAAACTAAACTTCGTGCAATTAAAATAGGCATAAATCCTGAAACCAATTAAATGTTATATACATTCTGGTGTATTTAAGATCTTCTCAAAAAAACAGGTATCGGTAACAAGTGTCTAAAATTCAATGGTATTAATAAGCTGTTAGTTTTTTCTCATGATGTAGTACTATTGGGCGATAGCGAGGAGATACTAAAGGTCACACGCACAAACTATTGAGAAACATTAAGAAATTGGGACTGGAAGTATATATCAATAAAACTAAATGTATGGTCACACATAGAAATGGAAATGAACAGCTAATGAAAATTAAGGAAATTTTGAAGAAGTGGCTGAATTCAAATACTTAGGAACAATAATCACAAATAGGAATGAGATGCACAAATAAATTAAACGTAAGCTCAATTCTGGAAATGCGTGCTATTATGAATTACAGAGACTCTTCACTTCCCAACTCCTTTCAAAAACGTTAAACTGAACATACATAAAACTATTATTCTGCCAGTTATATTATATGGATGCGAAACATAGACTCTTACTTTAAGGGAGGAAAGGAGATTATGAGTATTTGAGAATAAAGATCTTAGGAGCATTTTTGGACCAAAGAGAGATTAACAGAGAGGTGAAAACGAAATAACAGTGAACTATATGGTCTTTGTAGGAAGCCAGATATAATAAGAACAGTTAAGTCCCGTAGACTGCGATGGGCAGGACATTTGGCACGCATGGGAAATGAATGACTTGCATAGAAGCTTCTAGTAGGAAAACCAGTTGGTAGACCAAGAATAAGGTGGGAGAATAACATTAACTATGATTTGAGGGAAGTAGATTATACAAGGAATGATTGGAAAACATTACATCAGGAGAGCTTATGTTTTCGCGTCTATGAACCTACGGGTTCGATAGTGCCAGTGAGTTAGTTAGTTAATCGGTAACAAGTTTGTTTTTACCGAGTGATTTGGCTCAGGCCGTAGTGTTTTAGACTCGTATTCAGAAGATCAGAGCACAAATCATGGTCCGGACCAAACAGAGTGATTCACTGTTTAATTTTATTAAGCGGCAAGGACAATAATTATTATGGATTGGAATTTCATTATAATTGCACACTGAAAGCATAAGAAAACCTAACAATAGAAAAATACAGCCTATTGGGCACATCTAAATATTCTAGACGCTGTATGACATTCGATGTTAAAACATTTGAGAAATAGGCCTAATAACACACAACAACAAAGAATTACTCGCAGGCTCGAAATGTATCAACAACTATGTTTTCGGACCCGCAGAAGACGAAAATGATAGTTTTTTCCAATCAACTAACCGGAGTCAGATATTTCGACGACAACCTTTAGCAGAAGTGATCCTTTCCGTGAGAGTCGCGGGCGATATTGTCTCTCAAACTGGCCACCATTATTTTCTTTTGCGAGGTTTTATTACTCTTCGGGATTGTTAAACCCTCAGGAATACACAGGTATACAAAATTCCCTGATTGCCACTGTCAAATACGTGAAGTAATGGCTTATAATACCTCGTTCTGTGCAGTTTGTCTTACATTACGTCATTGTGATTGTGAAGTGTCGATATATGCATTATTGTGTATCATTATAAAGAAATTGAATTAAAACAATCACTATAATATATTTTAATACGTACGTTTTAGTGTTTTATAATTTTGCAATGTCTCGCCGCTGTAAGAATTCTCCTAATTTATTCTGTTCCGTATGTGGAGAGTATTGTACAAAATCTCAGCGCAGAACTAGTTATAAAGGCGTATAATTTATATTTCGGAAACTATCGTAAATTTGGAGATACTGATAAATATTGGGCCCCCAATTTTTACTGTACAAACTGCCAAATGATTTTAATAGGGTGGTAAAATGGATCGCATTCGTGCATACCTTTTGCCATTCCAATGTTGTGGAGGGAACCTACGGACCACATCACTGACTTATTTCTGTATGGTCAATATATATGGTTTCACTTAAAAAAATAAGCATTCTCTTCAGTATCCAAATTTGCAGTCAGCCATGCGACCTGTTAAACATAGTGATTCTCCACCGAACTTGGGTGACATCAGTAATGAACGTGGCGAAAGTTTTCACGAAGACATTTTAGAAATGGAAAGGCGTTATAAAGGGAAATCAGTGACCAATATGCTTGCTGATTACTACTGGCAACTTATCACAGACATTTCGGAGCCATCTTATCTGCATAAGTCATCCAGGAAGAAGTTTTGAAAGGTGAGATTTTTGCTATAATTTAAGCATGTGTTGTAACTACTTATTTGTCCATCTTAAAAAAAATATTTTAAATATTTGGATCTTATATGAATTGGTTTTACATAGATCAATTGCTTCTAGCTATATTATTTCAAAACAAATTGAAACGAAGTGCAGATAAGCAATAATATGCGAAATATAACGAAAAACGTTAAACACGTCCTCGCAAAAACCTGTTAGGTGATAGAGTAAAACGGACTTCAAATTCGAAATCAGCGCATGCCAATTAACTAAAATCACCTATTTTCATTTCTGCGAGCGACAAAAAGGTCGAATTTGTTGCTGTGTGTAATTTAATAAAATTAGTTTATTCTAACCAACTGTTCGAATATTATTAGAAATGATTTTAATAACGCAGGTAAAAGTAATATCATCCGCTGTGGTTGCGGGGTATTCAGCGGATTCGAATCTCGGTCGGGACAAATTCTTTGGATGAGGTTTCGTCCAGGAATTTCCTCACCTGTAAGACAAATTTCGGGAAACATTGAAGCCTAAATTGTCCCGAATATCATGTAACCATCATAATCATCATTCATGTCCTATTCGTCATGTTTAGCAGAATGACTAAGTGGATGGTTTGTCTCATCTTAAATATTCGTGTTGTCTCGGAGGTGAGTTTATTATTCATCCAAGGAGGCCCTCTATGTACTTGTGTGGTCAAAAAGTATGTGTGTAGTGCAGAATTACAAATCCACATACGATAGGAATTGTCCCTTTAATGCTCATGTGGCGTGTGTACCTTTAAAGGGAGAGGTTAAACGAAGGTAAAGAGAGAGAGAGAGAGAATGTTAACATTTATAATTTATTGGGGGTAGTGATCACTCACGTAAGTCAAGAATGAGGCGAGGGAATAAAATAAATAATGAATTTGTGAATTATACAGGGAATAACTGGAAAATATTAGTTCAAGTTGCTCGCCCCCCTCCGCCCAGCGTGTATCCGTCACTGGTCCAGGAAGATCTGAAAAATCTCTGCCTCGAGGCCCAGAAGGTCAATATGATTTCTGCCAGGAACAAAGGCCGCTACAAAGTTCATGGTAGTCAACGTGGACGGACCCGTAGTCTATGAGGAAATCAAAATAAACAGTATTTGATTCTAAAAAGTAGAAATAGAGGCTTACCTACGCTTGACAGCGCCCAATAGGACGTCCGATATTCTGCAACAAAACAGTCCACTGATGTAGAGCATCCCGTTTGTCGAGCCCAAAATAGAAAAGAAAGTAGGAATTGAGCCAGCTGCTCCTAGCTCCCGATTCCAAACTCAACACTCACTCAACTAAAACTCAGAAACCTGCCAGCGCTTCTTCCAACAATACTTGGTGCAAGAGAACTAAGAATGTGATTAACAACATGAACACATATGGCAGCTGAACAATAACGTTTCTGTTCTCTGACCCCATGTACTAACGACTGGATGTTGACAGCATCCCTGTATCATATTTTGTAGTAAGAAATAATGTTAGATATTGAAAGCAAGATACAGTGAATAAGATTTAGAAATGTCAATCTCATACTTATATCTCACACATTATAGAAGGAAGCAGAATATGGGCCTCCGGAAAACAAGTATCCACAAACTGAAAACCTGTGCTTGGAATCAAAGCCAAATTAGTATATAAACGATTTAAAACTTCCAATTGCAATAACAATATATAAGAAATAAGCGTGTGCAGACTGGCCCGGATAGCCTACAAGATCCATCATGTCCCAGATGTGATCATGAAGAAAAGAAATGCTTCACGAGATATCTCGCCACCTGGACATATATCTCTCCGCCAATCGGGAAACTACGCAATACGTCATTTTATATCCGAAACAGAAAAGAAGATAACTATGAATTTAAAGTTTCGTCTCTCGCTCACCACTACGTCGTGCAACTATAGTGTAGTTGAGTGAACGAATGGATAGATGGTTGTACCGCCGGCTATTCACCATAGCTTGAATAAGCTGAATTTTATTTTTTAATTTAATAAATAATTATTGACTTGGATATATTTTTCCAGATATTTTAATTGATCCCTTTTAAAATCTAAAGCATCCATTCAGTTTTAATGAATTTGCAGAAATATGACAACTCGTACCTTCCACTTTCTCAAGCATTTTACAGACCATCCTCTCCCATTTATTAAATCTTGGTCTAATCTTAAACTGAAGTTTAATACAAGGTGTCTCTGAAGTAACTATTCATTTCCATAAAAACACTATAATGTTTATTTCCTTTGCACACAATGTTGGCTTAGTGCAACATATTCAGCACGGACGAACGGGTAGCCATTGTTTCTGCACGGGTATGCGGATTGCCATATGAAGACGTCAGAGCTGATTTTCCCCATACGTTCCGTAAACCAGATCCAATAAATGCACACATTCGTCTGCTTGTAAACAAATGTAAGCGTACCAGTGGTGTGTGTGATTAGGCACGTCATGGACTACCACGGGTATCAGCTGATTAGAATTTACCAGTAGTAGTCCCAACGCATCAACTTGACGCCTCGGTAGGGAGTTGAATGCCCCTCGTAATATGGTGTGAAAAATTCTATATTTCTCTCTACGAAAACGCCCTTATTATGTCTGCTTGATTTACGAAATCGTATCACAGAAGCGCAGAATTTTTTACGGTTTAAATGTTCATGCCTACATTTTATTTCACAGCTAAAAGACGGAATACATCTTTTCATCTAGATGGCGGTCGCGTAGAACGGATGTAGAATATGTGTAATACTTCGCAATAACATTGATTTTTTTTCAATCATTTTTTCTTCATTGAAATGGATAATGAATTTAGAGATATTCTGTATAAAATTTATACTAAAATTAAAATATTTATGATTTCAATATTACATTTTTAAGACATTTAAGATTCCTTATATTATTTTATTTAATATTATTAAAGAAATATTGCACATACTTTTCAACTTTATATGAAATAATCATTGCCTTAATGAAGATGATAAAAACTTGTATGGTATCAAATAAATGAAGAAAACACTTCTGGCCAAACGAAATTGCTCATTTATCGACTTAATTGGAACAGATGTTCTGGTATCTGTGAAAAATAACATCTAACCCTCAACATAATCCGGGGTTTGACATCATACAAGCCTTGGGGGAGTTTAATCTGCCATCCAGAATGAAACTGAAATCACTTCTATAATGCATCAAGAAGTATTGCAGGCCCAATTAATCACAGCGCCGTGAAGTACTGATAAAAATACCCTTGTCGCTGGATACATTCTAACCCTTTGCCTTTAAGCACTATGTCACCAAATTGCCTCAGGTGTTTGTATCGATCTTTCTCATCCACCTCTTGCAACTGAATTACCATTCTCATTTCCATTCAAATGGAAACCGTAGTTACACTTTTTCAATGGCGGCTTATTCGTTATATATATTTTTTTTCGGAAATAATTATTCATATTTGTATCTGCGGATCGGAATAAAATTCCGTTCTCGATATGTATGACTATAGGGAGAAAATCAGTATCTCATATTACTGACAATAAAAATCATAGCGTGTATTTCACGTTGGGAAGTGTCGTAGAATATATTTACAAAGCAAACTTAATTGAAGTCAAATCTCAACAGCAGTAAATCACTAACAACGTAGCTGCCCATCCGCTCTCGCGTACTTTCGCTTTCTGTATTCAAAATATGCACACACACAAAACAATATCATTTATTTCTCCGATGTATGGAGGATTAACACTCTTCATTAGATATATAGACCATTCAAATTCTCACGCAATAAATACAGGACGTCTCATGTGATAGAAAGTAAGTCTGCAACATGGTATTAGATTAAATTAGAGTATAATGACACATTTGGGTACGGGCTTTAAGGTCCTAAAACGTAATCCTATTTCGGTTCATTCTGATACCACATCTTTACTTTTTATCGAGCACATGAGATGAAATCTACTCTACGGTGTCATGTAGTCAATTATGGTGAACCTGAATTGTCACATTCAACAAGCATTCGCACACAGTACTGATACTGCCATTTATTTGGCGCTGAGTCTAAGGCCTCAAGAAGGGACTAAAACCCTCCCTTTGGTCCTTTTTGACTCTAGATAGATATATAGGCTCGGAATCATGAGGAAGTTGATGGTTGTGTCCTATTAGATCACCACAGAAATATATTTTAAACACATTCCTGGTTTACTAATCCAATCCTTTTTAGCTAACATGAGACAAGACGAAATGTGATATGAAATGAAATAACGGAGATGAAGTGACATGATTGGTGAGGGAAGAAGACAGGAGTTTTTCTTGAAATGAAATACAGGAAATAGGAGAACCCCGAGAAAAACTCAATATTTTAGATATGGGTTTAATATTAAATTTACAAGAGTAGGATCGAACCTGAGATCAGAGTAGGGCCAGCCGCACGTACTAGCCACGTGACGCAGCTTGTAAAATAGTATAGTGACTAATAAGATATTTTTACACTATTCAATTAGAAATAAGTTTTTTATAGCTTTATAAATCTAACTTAAAATACTGATCACTGATCGATGTGGTATGAGAACAGTGGCGACTCGTGGAATCAGATATGGTACTTGCATTTAGAAACAAAATATAACATATTACAATATTTATCATAATTAATGCCACGAATGATTTCCAAATTATCGATAAATTCCCGACTCACGAAGCGAGGAGTGAATTTATTTAGAGAATTTTGAAATCAAGAGTGGCATTTTTTAGGACTATTTAACGAATAAAATTAAGCTGTTTGCTCACAAATTATTGTTTAACTATAGTTATTTTAAAATATTTATATATTTAGTGTAAACGGCGATGTTTGAAAACAAATCAGAAATGTGAGGTTATGTTCATTCACTGCTGCATTATCATATTATTTATTGCCAAATAAGATCGCAATATTGTAAGAGTGCACCCAAGTGGAGAAATTATGAAACACATCAAATTATATATCATAATCAACATTACGGGTTATTCATTTAATATTTTAGTAAACAACTCAGTAAAGTCAAGGAATCTTTTCATTATTTGCTATACCGGTATTCAATGTATTTTTTGGAGAAAAATAATGCTTTGACCTGTTGAGAACATTAAAAAGGAGGAGCTTTGTTTATCACAAAAGCAGGAGCTGATAAAGAGAAATCGATAAAGAGCGAGGTGAAACACGACTGTCATTGGTTGTAAAACAACATTAATTGAAACGTGATTGGCCATTGAATAGTATTTGTGGCATGAGTTAAATAGTCATTAATATTCTACGTGTTCAAAATATACCCGTTCGTCTTCACTTACTCAATTATGTAAAGTTCTCTGTCCAATTGTTGAGGTATATTCGTTGTACAGAAGAATGTAGGGTTACAAATATTTTCGATACTTTTTTTTTTTAAGTTTCGTGTTTTATTTTCTTGGTGTTGATTTAAATAATACAGGTGGTGGTAGCGGTAGCGGTAGCGGTAGCAGTAGCAGTAGTAGTAGGTCTTTGTTAGACTAAAAGTAAGTTACATACAATATTATTTACAAATATGGATCGCATGAGGAGCAAGCCGTATGTGCTATTGGCAATCAGTATCAGTAAATGAATGTCTAGTAATAATAAAAATAGGCAAAACAAATCAAAAATACAACCCAATAGATAACAATATTTTATACCATAATTAAGGCATAGTTAGTAAGTATTAATTACATTACATTTCGCTTATATATTTACTTATTCACGAATGAGTGTTGTTCCTATTTTACGCGTCTTGTCCAGTTATTTTTTCAGTTTTCTGGGTGAAGCTACCACACCTGATATTCTCTAGTAAAGCTGCAAATCATAGCATGAAAATGCTATGAGTGCAATGAAAGACCTACCCTTGAGCAGAACACTATACAATAGATAGGCCATTATCTCGTACTATGCTAACCTGTCACTATATATTCACTCGAGAATGAGCCCACTTTTTTGTTTAATAAAGAAAATGCAAGGGAAACAATAGAATGCATTCGTCCCTTACATTTTGATGTCTATGAATAACAAGGGTGTCAACCTAATATGCCTGTCGCAACATAACATGACAGATAAATCAAAACTAAATAAATGAGGTGATTTGTGGAGAAATAATGAAATTAAGTTTTTGAAAAGAGGAAACGGGAGAGAAGTAGTAGGCCTATGACTTTGTACCCCTCAGTGAGACTTAGTCATTGTCCCATTACAGGAGAGAAATTAAACCTTACTAATTTAGTTACATTTGTTTTCATACAGTGTTCTGGGATCAGATCTCCGCATCATGGTGAAATCTAGGAAACCAAGGTATTACTAGAATGGGAAGGTTTGATAGATTTTGCACAGAAACCTTTTTATTCAGTACTTTTACGAGCCTGAAAATCTTCAGATTCGAGACTCACGGCTTAAAGTCTCTCCCAAAGGACTTTACCCCTTGACTTTTTCCATCCTTAAAAAAATATCCATCGATCACGGCTGGGTTTGAAACCACGATCTTCGGGACTAGAGGCAAGAAACATATCCACTAGACCACTGCGGCTGACCGAAACTCTGAGAAAACCTGTCCAAAATACATTTCGTCCAACACGAGACGCACATGTAATGATCGAGTCGCGAACTCGAACCCCAAGCGGTGAGAGGCGAGCATCTAACCACTTACGCCACGCAGCCGCAATCTGAAAATTCGTGTTTATTGTCCGATTTTGAATTGAACTGTCAGTTTTATATTATGATCAGTCGCAGGTATTCCAATTTTGTTTCCAATTTTTCTTCGATGGAATGTAACGAAAATTACTTACATTGCAGAGCAGTTATTTTATTCATTATTTTAAATTCTTAGAGGAAGTGATAATACACTCATCTCACAAATCAAACATCTCGCAGTAGCTGGGAGACTGCATTGTACATCGCTGCTGACAGCCATGTTACCAAGGAAGTGGAAAGTAGGGAAAAGCTATGAGGATTTGTTGTGTCCACGATGAGAGAGATTTGTAACGAGCCATTTCACGGCTCCCTCAATGTTGAAATTAACATGTTTTTTAAGAGCTCGTTTAGTTTAAAAACTTTTTTACCCATAGTTAGGAAAATTCTAGATTTCAGTCTAATTAAAAATTAACTGAATATAATGAAAGAAAAGGAATTTTTTGCATCAAAAGATGAGAGTGCAACAAAGATAAGGATCAAACTATAATATTCACGTAATTTAATAGTAGAATAAGTAGTGTATACGCGTACATCTCAACATGGGGACAAGGGTAGGCTACTACCTGCCGAGAATAACTTAACCAAGCTAATTTAGTTACGCTTATTTCCTACAGATGTTCAGCGAGTGACACGTGGTTAGTACATCTCTTCAAGAGACATGAAGTAGAGAATTAAGCGATTAATTTGATGAAAAATTTCTATTAAATTTGTTTCAAAGTCTTTAAATTAGGCTTAAGGTTCTTTCATGTATCTTCGGACTCGGGACCGACGGCTTAAAATCTGTCCCGGAGGACATGTCCCTTGGATTTTCCAGCCTAAAAAATAATCGTTCCCGGCGGGTTTGAACCCGCGACCCTCGCGATTAGAGGCAAGGAATATAAGCACTAGACCACAGAGCGTGATAAATAAGGGTTTATTATTTGTTTCTTAATGGAATCGCAACATGTAAAATTACAATAGCAATGTTATAGCAATATTACCTTAACATTACGAATGTATCTTTTGCATTAGTAAATAAATTATTTTCATGCATTTACTTTAACCTCTCTCTTTTATATTCTTTTAGGTGCCCCATTCACCCCGACCTTACAATTACACGATCTGTCGACTCAGTATTTTTAATCTATTAAACACAACGTTTTGAATAGTATTAAGAATTTAGTGATTTTCAGATGATTGGATCAATTCCATACTTTTTTGATCACACGGAGACATGGAGAGAATCAACCTATTGCTAGGTCCACCTCCGAGACATCACATACATTTAGGACGAGGAACATCATTAAGTCATACACTCATACCAAACTAGGCGAATATAATACGGATGAATGTAATGGTCACAGAGTTCGGAGGCTATTTAGGCAATAACAATACTGGCATTTATCTTACAGGTCAGGAAACGCCCCTAAAAATACCCTTACACAGGTAACTTGTCTTGATCGTAAACTGAACCCAGCAGTTGTTCTAAAGAGGACGTTAGCGCTAGTTGTGATCGCAATTACAAAAAAATATTGGTTTGTATAAATATGTTTGATGTGCTGAGCACAAAAATGTATAAACTAAGTGCCATCGTCAATAATATTGTAAGCGATGAAGATTCGATATTTCGCTCACAATAGACCATACCTAACACGTTATCGTGACTTTAGCAACTTTAGTCATCGCATATGTTTTTATTTTTCACTTGTTAGTGTAGTTATTTGCACTTGATCTGCTGTTTTTCCGACAGTGACAGCTGAAGGCAGTGTTAAAGCGGATTGAAGGTCACAGTATCCTTAACGACTATCCATTCACACCATCGTCATGGGATTCAGTATCTTTGCTGATGTGTATTGTATACAATCAGTTCTGTTCTCCAGTCTTCGCACGCATAGTTCGGTACTCCTAGACTGAAGCTGGATATGATGACTTCAGACCAGAGATGTTTAAAACACTTTCCGAACATATTTTTGATGTTCAAAAGCAGTGTGATTCGGAAGACTGCTTAATGCAGACATTCATGAAGTGCCCCTACTGAGAAGAGCAACTCTTTTACTGCACTTTATACTCTGTATACACGTTCATCCTCGCATCTTTTGCCAAGAGCTACCAGCAACCCATTTTTCGAACTCGGTGATTGAACATGCGCATGATTATAATGTGCAGTATAATTGTCAATGGCAAATACTGTGCGCATATTTGTAATGCACATGTAAAATTCTTACATGCAAACTTTTTTTTTTGCAATTACGATCGCAACTTGCGTTACATACCTCGTAAGCAATGAAATCACATCTAGATGATTTTGGGTGTTTATAGTTTATTTATTAATAACAGTGGAATAAAGCATCACTGTAGCATAAATTAAATTTCTAAATATACGCGGCAAGTTTGCAAATCAAATCAAGATATACAAGTGAATTGACTCAAACGGTAGCGTTTGAGACTCGTATTCGGGAAGTCCTGGGATAAAAACAGGGGTTTAACCTGGTTTTCCACTCTCAAGTCAAATTCTGAATTGGGATGTCATTATCTTGAACCATTTTATCAAATTCACAATTTCATAATATCAACATAAAACGAAATTTAATAAATAAACGAGATATTACTTAAATTTAAAGGGTCTTAAATATAAAAAATACATAAAATCGTATTATGAAATTTGTATTCATAATATGACGCTTCTGGTAATGGAGAACATACAGTTATACACATGATGTGACGTTAGTCAATTTAATTACATCTCTGGCAGTATGCAGTTATTAATATGCAGGACCTGATGCTCTGGTAATCATAAGATACGATCAAAGTTCTGCAGACCACATCAGAATTCAAACCGCCAGCCCCGAAGTCATGTAGATATGCACGTCATCGCAAAAACTCTAATTAAATCGAATGCATCGTGAATTAATTACACAAATTCAGTGAGAATCAATATTAAGACTTATTAATTTTGTTTTATTCCTTACAAGGAAATGATCTATGGGAATACAGTACATTGAGGCGTACTTGAATTATTTCTGGCAGAAAGACGTCTAGTAGGACCTCATACACCAAATATCTACTGAGGTATTTAACTGAAAGTCTCGTAATCGAGAGTGGGAAGTCCACCCAGAAAGCTACGAGACTAAATTAGTTGGCCATACCTTACGATCTGGGCGGCTTGAGTGGTCATAAATTGCGGTGTTGCCCTCTATCTTTGAGCCGACCATTAATTCTTACAGTCCAAACTTATTTCATGTTTTAATGGATGACGTTTTCTATACGTACGGATAACAGAGGTGAACAGGTGTTCCGAAACACCATACTACAATATCAAATAATTATATAAATCATTCATAAAGACTTATGACACTCATGGTTCAAATAATTTGAATTTTGATCCTTTTACAAAAATACATTTAAAAGTGCGTCCAATTGTTTCAAAAGTAACTTTGCAACCGCGTACAATTGCCTGTTGTACACTTTAATAGGCTTCAGGCATGTACTATTGAAAGTCAGCAGCTGAAAGCGCCCGAGGATCCGCTCTTCAAATTCTCCACACAAAAAAGTGCAATGAGTTCGGGAGAACGAGCAGGCTATTCAGTGGATCTCCGCGGACAATCCAATTCTCAACGAATCTGCCGTTCAGCGTTCACTATAGTATTTTTTCTGTAACAAACCAAGTTAGTGGAATTTTTTTAACAAAGATCAAGTGAAATATATAGCCCAATTCACGATCCAAATTTTTGGAGACGTAGATATGACTCTAAACAGTATCAGCTTTATAAATCACCAAATATTGTAGCATCAATAAAAACAGCACATATTTAGATCGGCATGACACGTAAAAAGAATGGATACAAACGAGATTCTTAGGTGGATGATGAATTCAAAGCCAGATGGCAAGACGTGAGGTGGAAGACCAATGCGTAGACAATTGGATGGAGTTGCTGAGGATATGTAAAGGATTAGAATTTGAATTGGTGGAAGACTACCTAAGGTATAGAGATCATTCCTGCATGAAGGTGAGGCCCAACTCCGTCTGTTATCCTGACGTTATTCATTTCAAAGCTATGGTATTCTTCTTCTTCATTCCCATGATTTAGGCCGAAAGGCCTGATCGGACCTCATTCCACCTCAGGGTCTCGTCGGCATCTTATATATAACGAATTATTTCCGTAATCTCCTATCGTCCATTCTCCCCAAATTTTCCTTCCATCTATGTCCATATTCGTCTCTTTTTTAATTGATTGTTTTTTATTTCATATAAATTTGTATATACTAATAATGATCTGGGAAATACAATTTATGGCGCCTGAATATTTATTGTCTATAGATTCGCTGCCATATGTCAAAGCCGGTACTCTCATTATTTTATATAATTTCTTTTAGTGTATATTCGTGTTGTTTCGTATGTTCGTTTAATTGTCCCACACATTATTTGGCATCTAATTAATTTATTTGAAATATCTAGATCCAGATTATAAGTAATATCCAACACAAATAATTAAAACGTTAAGCGTGTTCCAGACAATTATCATACAATATTTGCTTTTGTTGATTTGCCCTGGAATGTTACGATCTTAGTTTTCGAAGTACACATTTTAAAATTATATTCCTTTACAATCTGATATAATAAGTAAATTGATTTTTTTAAAGTATATCCTTTGAATCATATATAAATAAGAGGTCGTCTGCATAAGCTAAAATTTCCACAACAGTTTCTCCAGTGCGAACACCTGATGGTGCTTCCTCTGTCCATCTACTTCTTAAAACATCATCCAGATAAAGGTCAAAGATAGTGGGTGATAATACATATCCTTGTCTTACACATTGATATATTATCATACGTAATTTCACCTGTATAATTAGGGGAATTGAGTTTAATGGTAATTTAACACAAAACGTTCGGTTTGATCTGTTCCATCATATGTACAAGTTTGAGCATTGTACAAATCAAAATGATGACGCAGTAGAGTGCAACTTCTAAGTGACTTTTGTATTGCTCGGCAGTCTCTATGTTAAATAGTATTGATTACCATAGAGTACAAAGACCCAGTAAATTAACATCTTGTTAAACTTCGGTTGTAATTTTGATTAGATCAGTAATTCCATGTTTAGTCCATGGGATGGCATCGGTAGCTATATTTACTCTGCTATAATATAGTCTTATTGAAGTACAGAGTGTCCCATTCAAACCTCCCACATTTTAATTAATCACAACTAACAAACTTTGCGGAATTATGAAATGAGGCCGGTATAAACGAAACAGAAACTCAAAGAATTTTCATTGACACACATTGCCACACACTTAAACACCTCTATATGTGCACAATTAGTAGCACGAACAATATCAAGTCTGTATTCGATTTCGTGCCACGTTCTGTCCAACATGTCCATTGGTACTTTAGCAATTGTGTCAAGGATATTCGTAAATGATGAATATCTTGTACTGGAGTCGCAAACACACGGTCTTTTACATACCCCCAGAGGACGAAGTCCAGTGGAGTGATGTCTGTGCGAACGTGGAGGCCAGCAAATTGGTCCGCCGTGTCCAATCCACCTATCTGGAAAGGATTATTTTAGTAAATTCCGAACATCCAGGTGGGGCTCCATCTTGCTGAAAGATTACTTGAAGTCGCAGATCAGCTACTTGGGGGTACAAGAACTGTTACAACATATCTTGGTACACCGGGCAGGTTATTGACATCTAATGGAAGAAAAAAAGAACCTATAATCCTGTTCATAAGGCCGACACCACAACATTTACTTTTAGGCTATCCGCGACGTGTTCACGGGTGACGTGTGGATTTTGCGTAACCCAGTTACATGGTGCACGTATTAACATTATCCTGATATATGGAACGTTAGCCTCGTCAGTTTTAAAACAAGACGATATTACAAGAAAATTGAGGGGTCCTTGTTAATACTGTCCAGCATGTTCAAGATAGCAAATGCGGTTTGTCGTCGTGGTTTTACATGTCATCTGACTCTTATTTCTTAAACAATTGTTGAAGCCTTGTAGGAGGTATAAACGAAGCCGTTTATGAAACACTACTCATTACACATTTGAATCTGATCTCGGCCCATTGAACTGCCGGCAAGCTTGGCGAATTGATTTTTTGTTGGTCGCTTGCTGAAATTCTGCTCTAAATGTGTTCACTATTTGTCTTGGGAATTACACGTGTGTTTACGAGCACCTCCCGATTCCTTTTAAATGCTTTAAGTCGCCAGAAACTTCTCACGCCGTGGCCTTAATAGTCTCCCCATCAGGTGTATTCCTCCATATTCTCTCCGGTAATGTTCCTTGGCCACTGTAATTATTGACTTCGTCTCTGCCAGACCAGAGGAACAGTTTGTGCTCGTTGCTGATAGTGGTCGCCATTTTGTTTTAATGTCATTGTATTGTCGTGCTAACGCATGATCGTACAGATGAATTAACTGCAACGTCATTGAAAAACGAAAACTTTCTTGAGTTTGTCGTGTTATTTGTAAGGTAGCCAACCTCATTTAGTTATTCCGCATACTATTAGAGTCATGATTAAATAAAATGTGAGAGGTTTGAATGGAACACGGTGTATATCGATAACGCAGCAAACATAATATAAGCTAACAAAAGTAACAATCAAATATTGATATTATTAAATTATTATTTTTAAATATATTTTTCATCAAACAACAATTTCTTTAAATACATGTATTTTCTTTTTTGCAGTGATGAATATTTCCCAATTTTTACAGTATTTAAAGCTGAAGTATGGAGTGTAGAACAGAGATTAAGGCGCACAGTTCTGGCAGACGAGATGGATTTTTAAAATGATGTAGAGAATCAGGATTATATAATATAAAATACGAATAAGGGAACCTATGGGAAGAAGTAGATATACCTATTTTGAAATACAGAACGGCAGTTAAAGTTGGTTGGCGTATACAGTTAAAGTGATGGGATCAACACAAGATGGTAGAAGAAGAATTTTATGTGTATTGGTAACAATAGACTTTATGGACGAAAGGGAGCTAGCGAAGATCCTAACTACAGCGGTAATAATGAGATCCAGAAAGCCATAAAAGGAAGAGCATTGGAAGAAAAGAAATTCATGGACAGAAAGAACTGGAAAAAATATGATAGATGAAGAAACGTAATAACCCGCAGTCAATTGGGATGCTATAGAAACATTAAGTCCTTGAGTTTGTTATTAAACTATTAATTTAAGACAACCACCTTAATTAAAAATTGTTGGTTGTTTTCTATCATCCCTACTAAGTTTGAATATTGAATCGCTGTATGCATAAAGGATGGAGTCACCCATCACATGGCCATCTAACAAGTGCAATGCTTACATTCGTTATATTACTCGAAAATCTCTTATAATTTGGCATATGGGGATGATGTAACGATAGTCTATTAACCCTTCGTTAATTGTAAATGTTATATACAACTGATTTACGCATATGTTGTTAGCCTATGGTCATGTGGTCTCTTGATAAGAAATGGTTTATATTACAGGATGTGTCTAGATATACGACTATACGGTAGATTGCATCGTTTAATATTAATAGATATAGATATATTTAAGTATATATATTTTAGATATATATAGATATGTTTATAAATTGTATATTGATTTGGAACATTTGGGTAATGTGGAAGGCAAATTTTTATTGATATGACAAATGATAACTGAATGCTTGAGTCGGGATGTCGAACTCGATGTTCTGCTAGAAGTCTGTAACTTTAGTGCGCTTAACCTACCAAACTTGATGCTACTCACTGTAGAGATTCCAATACAAGCATACAATTTTTGTGCTTATACATGTAGTATACTGCGCAATTCACACAAGAGGTTAGCTGAAATTGGTCGACCCAATGCCATCTCGCGGCTGAAACGTAACAGTTTAAGCAATTTTTTTTTTTTTTTAAAGAGAATTATTTACTTTTTTATGGCTGTCATGTAACGTAACGCATTTGATATTATAGAGGATTTAAAATATATTTTTGACATTTGGCAATGAAGGCAAAATAGTGATATGAAGAAGAAAAATGAATGCTTGAGTCGGGATTCGAACTTCGAGTTCTCTAAGAAACACTTATAGTGTCAATTGTCTGTTTTTTGTGTTTTATCAACTCCCTTTTTATTTCTACACTCGAGCCGCTCTGAACCAACTGAGTCTACTCAAGGAATGTCCGATAATACAAGTATGTTAGCAATTTTCTTATATGTATGTAAGGTGTTCTCAATTCACACAAGAGGTAGTCTGATACTTGTTCCACACTGCCATGTCCGCTGAGGCTATAACGTAACAGTTAAGCAATTTGTTTTTTAAAGTAGAATATTTACTTTATAGCATAGTTAGTAACGCATTTATATGATAGATATTATAAGTATAGGATTGATCCATTTGGCAATGAAGGAAAAATATGATATGAAAAGAACAGAATGAATGCTTGAGTCGGGAATTCGAACTCGAGATCTCTAAATGTCATGTACGTCCTTTGAGAGCTTCTAACCATAATGAGATATCTGTCCTAAGAATTCCAATACAAAGCCTACAAATTTTCTTATACATGTAGTATTCTCAATTCACACACGAGGTTAGCTGAAATTTGTTCCAACTGCCAACTCGCGGCCTAACGTACCAGTTAAAGCAATAAAAAAAATTTTTTTTTTAAAGAGAATATTTACTTTATAGCAGTAACGCTTTTATATATAGATATTTGTGATAAATAGTTATTTTGACATTTGGCATATCTGAAGGCAAAATTGATATTTTTGAAAGAAAAATGAAATGCTTGAGTCGGGATTCGAACTCGAGTCTCTAAAGTCTGTACCTTTAGCGCTCTAACCAACTGAGCTACTCAAGTATTCCAATACAAGCATACAATTTTCTTATACATGTAGTTTTCTCAATTCACACAAGAGGTAGCTGAAATTGTTCCAACTGCCATCTCGCGGCTAACGTAACAGTTTAAGCATATTTTTTTAAAGAGAATATTTACTTTATAGCAGTTACGCTTTTTATATATAGATATTATAAATATATTTTTGACATTTGGGCAATGAAGGCAAATAGTGATATGAAAAGAAAAATGAATGCTTGAGTCGGGATTCGAACTCGAGTCTCTAAAGTCTGTACCTTTAGCGCTCTAACCAACTGAGCTACTCAAGAATTCCAATACAAGCATACAATTTTCTTATACATGTAGTATTCTCCAATTCACACAAGAGGTAGCTGAAATTGTTCCAACTGCCATCTCGCGGCTAACGTAACAGTTAAGCAATTTTTTTAAAGAGAAATATTTACTTTTATAGCAGTAACGCTTTTATATATAGAATATTATAAATATATTTTTGACATTTGGCAATGAAGGCAAATATGATATGAAAAGAAAAATGAATGCTTGAGTCGGGATTCGAACTCGAGTCTCTAAAGTCTGTACCTTTAGCGCTCTAACCAACTGAGCTACTCAAGAATTCCAATACAAGCATACAATTTTCTTATACATGTAGTATTCTCAATTCACACAAGAGGTAGCTGAAATTGTTCACAACTGCCATCTCGCGGCTAACGTAACAGTTAAGCAATTTTTTTTAAAGAGAAAATTTACTTTATAGCAGTAACGCTTTTTATATATAGATATTATAAATATATTTTTGAACATTTGGCAATGAAGGCCAAATATGATATGAAAAGAAAAATGAATGCTTGAGTCGGGATTCGAACTCGAGTCTCTAAAGTCTGTACCTTTAGCGCTCTAACCAACTGAGCTAACTCAAGAATTCCAATACAAGCATACAATTTTCTTATACATGTAGTATTCTCAATTCACACAAGAGGTAGCTGAAATTGTTCCAACTGCCATCTCGCGGCTAACGTAACAGTTAAGCAATTTTTTTTTTTTTACATGTATAAGAAAATTGTATGCTTGTATTGGAATTCTTGAGTAGCTCAGTTGGTTAGAGCGCTAAAGGTACAGACTTTAGAGACTCGAGTTCGAATCCCGACTCAAGCATTCATTTTTCTTTTCATATCATATTTGCCTTCATTGCCAAATGTCAAAAATATATTTATAATATCTATATATAAAAGCGTTACTGCTATAAAGTAAATATTCTCTTTAAAAAAAATTGCTTAACTGTTTACGTTTAGCCGCGAGATGGCAGTTGGAACAATTTCAGCTACCTCTTGTGTGAATTGAGAATACTACATGTATAAGAAAATTGTATGCTTGTATTGGAATTCTGAGTAGCTCAGTTGGTTTTAGCGCTAAAGGTACAGACTTTAGAGACTCGAGTTCGAATCCCGACTCAAGCATTCATTTTTCTTTTCATATCATATTTGCCTTCATTGCCAAATGTCAAAAATATATTTATAATATCTATATATAAAAGCGTTACTGCTATAAAGTAAATATTCTCTTTAAAAAAAATTGCTTAACTGTTACGTTAGCCGCGAGATGGCAGTTGGAACAATTTCAGCTACCTCTTGTGTGAATTGAGAATACTACATGTATAAGAAAATTGTATGCTTGTATTGGAATTCTTGAGTAGCTCAGTTGGTTAGAGCGCTAAAGGTACAGACTTTAGAGACTCGAGTTCGAATCCCGACTCAAGCATTCATTTTTCTTTTCATATCATATATATATATATATATATATATATATATATATATATATAGAGAGAGAGAGAGAGAGAGAGAGAGAGAGAGAGAGAGAGAGATTTATGTCTTTGTTCTTGGAAAGGCAATTTTTCATTTTGCGCAGAACAAATTATCTTCTCATATAGCTGCCATGGAATTCGGTCACGCTTAAGGTGATCGGATCTAAATCAGATATCGAGTGGTCTTTTCAATGATCTTGCTTGGTTTCATGAATCTGATGGGCTGTCATTTTAAGTCATCTGATAATAATCCTCTGAAATTCTGTTTAGACTGCATGTTGAATCCATCGTTAAGTATAATTTTGAATTTTGGCAAATGATGGGTACTTTTATCTAAAAATCTGTATTTGAGGCTTCCAGTTTTAAAAGTCTTTCGGTCCAGTCTAGGAGATTTTTAGATACATGCAAAATACATTAAAATCAATTACTTCCATAAACATATAATCAGCATAAGTACTAGGTTTCACCTACAGTGCAGAAAATAATATTCAGTTTCTTTTAAAAAACAAATATATTTGGAATGAAGTTGTTTTGGCAACCAAACAATTTAATCATATAGTTTTTGAAAAGGTGTTTTGTGGAAAATGATTGTTTTAAGCGTAATGAATGTAAAAGAACGTGAAAACATTAAAATATATTTTTAACTACTTTTCATATTTGATGTCCACAATGTATTATGAAACTCCTGTGTGAAATATAAAAAAAATTCTTCAACATTTTGACAACGTACATCTTTGTCAAAAATGCAGTCTTCACTTGAATATCCTTATTGATCTTCAGAAACATGTCCAGCATAGTTTTTACATACATTCAGTTTGCCTACCCGTCTCCATTCAGCATCAAAATGCTTCGTCAACAGCATTTCGATATCTTTCGATTCTTCATCTTTCGTACAAATATTATTGAGTAGCTGTTCTGGGAAAATTGTTTGATTACTTTTAAGGTCTAAAATAATATACTCCAAAATCACTTCTGTAGCCCATTCCACCTTTTACAACAACATATGTGTTTCTTAGTTCGCAATGTTTTAAAAATTAACAAGTAAGTATTTTTATTCTAGAGAATTGGAAGTGCTATTGGCGTGGGTGGCTCAATTTTCGACTCAATAATCGTCTTCCAGTAAAAACAAATTAGTGTTCTTTTAAATTATTTCCAGTTGCAATTTCGGAGATGATTTCTCTATATTCATGTCTTTCTTTCGTATGAAACTTCTCTATTTGTTAAAACACACGGTCACGTTGTAGAAATATATATCTTACCACCAGATAAGTTGTATCAATCTGTTTAACTGACGAATTGGTAAGATAAAGCCAATGAATCAATATTCCAATCATTATTACATACCTATTTTGTCCGGGACACCCGTCCGTGAACAACTTAATACAGGTTACTTCTCCAAAAACTCAGAGTTCTTAATTTGTCATGCATCATGAATGATATTTCGTCGATACTTTTCATTCGTTAATTTTTAGTCCATATGCAAGCGTTCAGTATGTGAAAGAGTGGAGTGTCCCTCACAAACAGTAAAATTATGAAGTACAATTGATTCGGATAATATTCCGATTCATCGTGTATACAGGGGATAACCATATTCTTTTGGCAGTTAACACTCAATATTATAGTATGTTCTTGTCGTTCTTTGATCATTCCATCTTTGGTTTCGCCCTCAGCTTATGTAATCTTAGCTGACTTTTTTCCTTTGCAGCACCACAAGGAGTGGTAGTTACTAATGCATTCTGAGCAAATAATCAGATTTTGGACGTCTGAAGCTGATGTTAAAGTCTTGGACAACCATTTGACGAAAATAGTCATACTCTACCTTCAGGTTAATATTATTTTCACAATATGCGCTTCCTTAATATACGTACACTACAATTACGTTCCATATATTACCGTAATGTTTTACTTCTGCCATAGTGAACATTTATAGGCCTATTTTAAAATCTAGAGACATTAAACATCTGTAGGATATCACGAAGGAAGCAGTTTTGATATCTCAGTCAATCCTCGACCACTATTTTAGTATTAAAAGTAATTAGTTTTGAAACCAATTCGTAAACTTAGAATGAAAGAGCTTTGAAATAGTATATATAACAAGCAAGGGGATAGTTTTGAAACAGCACCTGATTTATAAATAGTAAAAAGACAAGTAGGAAATTAGTTTTACTACAGTCCAGTGGATTACTATGATGAAGGACTTCAAACAGAAGGCAGAACCTTCGCTATTCCATTTTTGTAAAAATGTGAAACGAGTTTTGAAACTGGACGCTTCATTATTGTTTAAAATTAATCCAAGTTATAACTTGTTAACATTCACATATATTTCATCTACAACTGTGTTACTAGTCTGAATTTCCGAATGAATGAATTATTGAGTTTTTTCTCATGCAAATATATATAAGAATTCTATCTTCTCTATATTAGTCTCTCATCTACTATACAGGTGTAAAACAACGGTCTCACCGCCAAATGATAGAGATGATAGGCCATGCAGGAAAGGATCTTTTTTTTTTTGGGAAGGAACATATATAAAATATTAAGATGGGTTGGGTATGGGGAAAAAAGGGATTGAAAATCGCAAGAATGTATGTAGAAAAATAATGATGAGGTACGTATATATAAACCAACACGATATTTCCGCCGAATGTACGGAAAACCCGGCGCTCTCTGTTTTTACAAAGAGATCTAAAACATGTCTGGGGAAAATAATCTTATATACTCAACCTAGGATTTAAAGAGAGATGAGGGCTTGCTTGGTTTAGACTAGGGGAATGGCAATTTCTAAAACTTAGCGACGATCACGACATGCTAATATGTCCAATGTGCGGGAGCTTTGAAGATGATATACATATATTAAGAAAGATGTAACGATTTAGAATATTGGAGGCGTCAATTATTACCGGAAAGATTTCTAAATGTATATTTCTTTTGTTAAATTGGAGAAGCACTTATTTAAAACAGTCGGACTGCAGTGAAAATAAATCATGCATGACCGTAACAGTACCTATTGCATAATGTGTGTATAACTTTAAACAAATTTAAATAATATCTAGTGATTTACTTATCCAATACTGTATTAATCATAATAAATGTTATGAATACATATATTATTTCAATTATTTCATATATATAAACAGCTGGTGAAAAATAAAGCATTTAGACATATTATATTGCATGATAGAACTTACAATTATGCCAGGTACAAGGTAGAGCCAGGCTAACTGTAAAATCTCTGCTTTTAGAACTTGAGTTAGTTATAGTCTATAGGTATTGGCAGTACAGTAGTTTGGTATATATACTTTGGAATATATATGAGTCTTGGTCTTTGAACTGCAGTGTGCTGATAGACCATTTTTCTTAAATTATTTCTACGATCTTTATAAAAATAAATCAAGTATTTCAATTAGTTACTACTAGTTTCTGAGTGTGCAGACTGTATTTCAATACGTAAGAGTTATTAGAAAATTATTAGCATGTAAATTAGTGTAGATTCCTAACACCATCTCTCTCTTCCCTCTCAAAATTCAGGGAAGTTAGAATGTAGGTTTTCTTAAATGTAAGTAAGTTAGTTATTTAGGCTTAGAATCACTTAAAGTTATTGCAATGATTTCGTGCTAGCAATAAAATAGTTTAGTTAAGAATCGATTTATTTATGCATGAAGACATGTATACTTTTGTAACTAACATTTCCACATACTAACGCTCGGCCTGTTTCAGCTAAGTAAAGCCCTAATCAGTAAAGAAATTCACGCTACCAGAAACGCCCAATTAATCAATGTCCCAAAGGTCCATTAAGCCCTTAGAAAGCCTGCATTTCATAACAATAAATAAATATATAAATAAAGCCTATAAATCTTGTAGGATACGTTGTCAGTTTAATGGTATACATTGCGACACAGTTAACGCGACGGTTGCTAGAGAGAAATGTATCTCGGGTTTCTGGCAAACCTCTACTCTTAACGATCGTATTTCGCTGCTTTTGGAGAATACCTTCCTAGTTGTATTATAATACTGTAGCATATACAGAGTTTA